>VCAZ01000189.1:88840-278840 GCA_005784505.1 Bagarius yarrelli
GACCCTTAACCCTTCCTGCTCCAGGGGCACTGTATCATAGCTGACCCTGCACTCTGACCCCAACTTACTAAGATGGGATATGCGAAAAAAAGCATTTCATTGGCTCTGTACATGTACCTTGCACAATGACAAGGAATGAATATTTAATTTAATTTTTAATTTAAAAATGTCCACCCACTTGTCATGTTGGCTAGGGGGACAGGCTCAATCGCGTCCTTCTGTAGATGTCTGAACCCCGTGCATAGAGTAGATTTCAGGCCCCAGAGGACGGACCATCTGAGCGGGAGGCGACTATACTCAGTCCAGATCTGATGGCAAATATCAGCAAGGAGGCTGACCAGGTTTACCAAGCTGGAGGTTTGACCCAGTAGAGAATATTGCTTTATTTTTTTGACCAAGTGGTGGCCGAGGTGAGATAGGAGCTCGACCCCGTCCACCTCCCAAGGGAGCATCCAAACCTGGTCCACGATATCCTGAGACGGTCTGTGATGCCACCTTCCTGCGAGTAGCCGGGTGGACTTGCTTGCCTGTAGGTCCCGATTGCCTCGGTGCCTCTGCAGCTTTTGCAAATTGCTGGGAAAATTCCACTCAGGGGTCCTTCCCGCACGTCCAGGGGTGGATGCTGCAGCACGAGGGAGAGGGACCACTGTAGCTCTGGCTGTATGTCTAGGGTTCATTGTCTTGCTGAAAGATTAATCTCCTTCCAGTGTCAAGTCTTTTGCAGCCTCCAACAGGTTTTCTTCCAGGACTCCCCCTGTATTTAGCTCCATTTATCCCCCATCAACTGTGACCAGCTTCCCTCTACCTGCTAAAAAAAGCATCCCCACAGCATGATGCTCCCACATGGTGCGTTCAGGGTGATGAGCAGTGTTACTTTTCCGCCACACATAGCGCCAAAAAGTTCAACTTTGGTCTCATCTGACCAGAGCACCCTCCTCCACATGTTTGCTGTGTCCCCTACATGGATCGTGGCAAACTGCAAACAAGACTTCTTATGTCTTTCTTTTAACAATGGCTTTTTTCTTGCCACTCAGTTGTCCTGTGGACAGATTCTCCCACCTGAGCTGTGGATTTCTGCAGCTCTTTCAGAGTGACCATGGGCCCCTTGGCTGCTTCTTTGACCAGCGTTCTCCTTGCTCGGACTGTCAGTTTAGGTGGATGGCCATGGCTTGTTAGTTCTGCAGTTGTTGTATACTCTTTCCATTTTTGGATGATGGATTAAACAGTGGTATTTAAAGCTTGCGATATTTTTTATAACCTAACCGTGCTTTAAATTTCTAACTTTATACCTCTGGTGAGTTCCTTGGTCTTTATGATGCTGTTTGTTTACTAGTGTTTTCTAACAAACCACTGAGACCACAAACAACTCTATCAATTAATTAAATGACTTCTATAGGCGATTAATTGCAATGAATTTTATTTAGGGGTATCAGAGTACAAGGGCTTACATACAAATGTAAATCACACTTTTTAGATTTTTATTTGCTTGAAATTTTGAAAACAGTATATCACTTTCGTTCCACTTTACAATTATGTGCTACTTTTTGTTGGTCTATCACATAAAATTTCAATAAAATACATTTAATTTTGTGGTTGTAAGTTGACAAACTGTATGAATTCCATTTTAAGGCACTGTACTATATAGTATTATTTGAATGCTTATATAGTTTCTGAATTTTGTGACTGATTGTCAAAACATATGTCAGGAAAAGTAGGTCCTTAATTTGCTACCAAATATTTTTACATTGGAGATTTTTTACAGTGTATGTATGTCAACATGTAATTTACCACAGTTGTTAGGTGCTGAAAAAACATAAAAACACATCTCAAATGTGCTTAAAATTTAGAGATACAACACAGAGTATTTATTTAGTTTTATTTAGTCTGCCTAGAGATTTAGGGAGTTCTACTCCGATGTATAATGTTGACTTGAGAGACCTAACAACAGTTTTAATCTTATACAAAACTTTCTACTCTTTAGGACAGGAGTTATGTGCCAAAAAAGTTAGCCTACATCCCTGCCATATAGTGTACCTTACTAGAATAAAATCTTGTCACAAATGTAAACACATTAGCTATGGCCACCTGGAGAAAACATTACCTCCTTCTTTGTTCCGCAAAGGAATCCTGGCTGAAATGCAATGCCATTAGTCAAAATAACAGCTGATTTTTAAAATGAAATGTTATTCTTTGACTTTGAAGTTACATTAAGATTAGCAGTATTTAAAATACTCACAATAATAATGTCATTTGTGTCTAAATTGAGATGTTCTGATTAAGCTAAAAACTTGAAACAACTTGAAAGCTTATATTGCATTACAAATGAGTTGACCAGTGTCATTGTTAAATGTAATAAATAGGATGTAAAATGTGATCCCTTAAGTTTATTTTTCAAAAGCAATAATTGTATTTGGCTCAGCAATATGATAAATCAACATGGAAAAATAAAAAAAATTAAGCACAACTGGTTTTATCATATATTGGCATTTACCTGGTGCTGGCAAACTATATTTTCAATGGGACTATTTCTGTAAAGCAGAAGGCTGGTGGCAGGCGGGTGGATTTGTTACAATTTCTTCAATCAATTAAATTTTAAATGCTAGCTGGCCCACAATAACGTCAGCATTTTTCCGTCTTCTAATTAGTTGATCAGAGCAAACTGGTACAGAGTCAAACTCTGTGCAGACTGGAATTTCTCTCCTGGCTGTTTCAACACAAACACCCTTTTAACAAATCTTTGCAAGTAAAATTGGGTCAATTTAAAGATAAAACAGTTCTCTAGTAGTCCCTCATTGTGTTTTGTTATTTCAGTTAATTGTTTTATTTTTCAACTAGTTTGTGTATTTTTCCCACTGTATTTTAGTATTTTACAAAGGCTACGCTGCCCAGGGTAGGCCCAAGAGCAGACTTTGCAGCCTATGTGGAGTGCTGGCGAATAAGGGCGAATAGTGACTGCCGAGGCAGAGCTAGGATCAGGACTAATTCGGGGGACTGGTCTGGGTCATGGGCCAGCTCTCCACAGCCTTCCTGTGTGAAGGTACAGGTCCTCTAGGAGCCACCCATAAAGCAGGGGGGATGTCAGGACTTGGTGGTTTGCTGGTTGTATTGGAGGGCAACCTTGACTTTCTGCTTCCATGTAAGTAAGCAAACATAAATTTTAACATCCACAGCCCTTGTAATATATGTATGTATTAAATGTCATTAGATTATAGGTGCAGTGGGACATTTTGGAAAATGCAAACTGTAGCCTCATAGCACTAGAAGTGTACCCTCACCGTCCAAAACCATGCCTCCTGAACGCGTGAAAACGCACTGCCTAATTAACCAAAGGCAACTTCACTAGAATTAATCATGTGTATGTCATCAGAGAGAAAACTTCATAGTACAGTTAGTAACAGTAATAAAACTAAATTACACACTGCTGCTGAGCTAACTCAGAAAGGTACACAGCTATGTGTGTTACTATTACATTTACATTTCCCAGACACCCTTATCCAGAGCAACTTACAATGTTCCTTGTTATACAACTGAGCAATTGGGGGTTAAGGGCCTTGCTCAGGGGTCCAACAGTGGTGGCTTGCTGGAGCTGGGAATTGAACCCACAACCTTCGGTTGGCAATCCAACACCTTAACCATGAGCCACCACTCCCCACTCCCTATTAAAACACACAAATATCAAACCTATATTTTAACCTATATACCTGACCAAAAGTATTACTACTACCATAGCATTATGTAAATGCAACACCAATATTAATTTGGGTTTTTACTGTTTTGATCCAGTCTTTCTTACAGCAGTACCTGAACATGTTGATGTAATTGTTGATGGTTATTAGCACAAAAACTGTTCATATATTAAATATAATACAATAGCCTAAAAATTATTGTTTAAAATCACCAATCTGCTCACAAACAAACTTTTTAAATTATACAATTTTTCATTTCAAATCAAATTCAAAATTGTCCAACTGGCTGGTGACATATCCTGTCTCTGTAAACAAGGTGCGCAAAGGTCACAAATAAATATGTTAATAGGAAGTTTTTAAATATTTCTTGGACCTTTGCCTTCCACAGAATATATCAATGCATTTAGACTACTTAACTTAATGATTTATATCAGTATGTGAACAGATTTTCAACTGGCAGAACAAAACATGTTTAAAAGACATTTACCTATTATAGCTTTAAGAATTTTTGTTAATACAGGAATGTAATAATTCTGGAAAACCAAGTATCCTTTCCAAATAACCTAAACATGACCATTTGTATTTTACAATATGAAGGATTAAGCCATTTATATCCAAGGTCTGCCCTTGTGTGCCACATGACCCTAAAAACTGATTCAGACAAGCAGCGACACAATTGCTTGCATTTTCCTCTCAAGTTCTCTCACATAATCTGATTGCGGCATTCCCTCTCCAGGCTTTTTGTTGTTTCCTGCAACAGATTAAGACACTGACACTTGTCAAAAAGACAACAACAGCAGTCACCTGTCTGATAATATTAACCAAACCCTGCTCTATACCATTTATTTTTGAAGCTTCTGACTAGTGGTTTGCAGTCAGGGCCAGCAAGGCTTTTTTTGCAGGCCTAAAAACTATCAGAGGCTAACCTACATTTACAACCCAAATTCTAAAATTTGTGTTATGAAATCGTATTAATTTATTCCCAACAGCCTCTGTCTTTATTTTGTACAGTTTCTCTTGGCTGCACTGCTTTCAGTACGTGTATGTGGATGTTAAATATTTTGTCTAATTAGATTACAGTTTCTACTAATTCTAATCTGCCAAAGCCTTCAGAATCAGTAGTGCTGGCCCATGTAACTTAATCTATATCAGCAGATTGCTAATTGGTTTAAGACTGTTACTTTAACTAATCAGATTTCAAGTCTGCCTCCCGAGGCCTGCTAGCTGGCGTACAATGACGTCAGCATTTTTTCATCCTCCAATTGGTTGATCAGAGTAAAACTGTTTTAGCTTAGTTTGGTTGGCAAAACACATCTGTACAGTTGAATTAGAATTTTTACGTCCACAATAGCTGATGGAGGAGAAGAAATTGACTCTGTCTTGGACATGCTTGAAAATACGTTTTTAAGGCTGACTTTCCAGAAAGGTCAGACATCGTGAGAAGAGTTCGGCTAATCCCAAAGATAAACTTGTCTCAACACAGAAAAGAGTTTGCCACTTCCAGACCAGTGTGACCAGTAATGCTGGCCTACAGCCTTTAAATGTATTTGCAATGTTTTTAGATACATATTGATTGATAGAGAACATTTGGCACATTCTTAAACGCAAAATATGTCAATTACGATCACAAATTCTTCAGCACCTGGAAACCTGTATCAGGTTTTTAGCTGTTTTATATTTTATTCGAATTTATTTCGTTTTTATTTTATTTGAATTAAAGTGTCTAAACTTTCCCAGTATTCGGTTTGTAGATGTGACTATTATTTGGTTATAGCGCCATCAACTGGTGTGTTATTTCCAAATGGCTTAAAATTTAACAACTTATGTTTAATTCTGTTGGGGGTTCAAACTTAATGAGAATTATGTTAACTCTAACTTAATGAGAATGATGTTAAAACATAGCAGATATAAAACTGTAAAGGAATTGTTGATATTTTTAAACATTAAAACATTTAATATGAGCATACCCAGGTATAAAGTTATATGTTGGGCAAGGGATACAAGTTTTTAACCACAAGGTTAAGTGTCTGTGTGTTTTTTAGTTAGTTTGCATATTACGACGAGAGACATTTATTACGAATTGTCCTAACACTCCATATCATAAATAAACATCATAAATAAAGAAACTCCTGAAACAGTGTATTAATTTGCAGAATTTCAGCAGATAATTTGTATCTGCAGTAGACAAATTCAGTTTCATTCAGTTTGCGCTGTCTACAGTTTGATGTATTGCTAACCCAAGCCTACTTCCGTCAACTTATCATTTGTCATTCTTAAATGTTGACTATTGTTTTTAAATTTCAGCAGGATACATATAAAGATAGCAGTTGTTAATAGCCTGTTTTGGGTTCACTTCATCTGGTTAAAAGTAGTAGTGCTGGTCGCCCCCGAACCTCAACCCAAAGGCAAGTACCATCTCGGTCGAAAGCTGATTCACAAGCTGATTCACGTTTAATTCCAAACAATTTAGCAAAGGGTAACATCGGACAATCTCTTCTTTCACTCTTAAAAATGTAAACAAACAGTTTTAAAATGCATAGAGCACCTGTATGTACTCTGGCGTATCATTTAAAAAGCAGGAGCTTCATCCTGCCTAATAAATTTCACCTTTGTGTCAGAAAATCTTGAGTCTGCAGAAAAAGTATGTGAGTACTTCCCGACTGTTAAAACGTATTTCCTATATAGTATGGTTACACATATTATGAATGAAATTCGGACATAATACAGTATTTAAAGTGATGGCAAGTCCAGTGAATTTAAAGGTAGCCACTACCGCAGTATATTTGGTACTTTTCTGTCATTGAAATAAAAGGCGAGATTTATGTAACATGGTATTTATGGTCAAAAAAAGTTACTTTTATAATGATGTAACTCAGTTACTAATTCAGTTATGTTCCTGTTACTTCCCTGCCCTGGGGAGCTGTCTATGCCTTTCAATACGTGGTTGTAAATATTTTAAAACTTTTTATTAGTGATTAATGTGATGGGGATGCTTAATACCTGAAAGAGAGCCACAATACTCCATTGCTTAGGGATGGAGGGGCTGCAAATTGTCTATGCTCTACTGGAAACAGGTGACACTTTAAAATTTAACTTCAAAGGTCAATGTTGTCATAGAACACTATACGATCATTAAACGTGCTCAATTTCCACATATATAGCTGCATTGGGCGCCTTTGCTGCCATTTGCATTTTTAAGATAAAGCTGACAACATGATACGAGAGCAGTTACTGGAACATTTATGCAGTAACAGATCTGGATACAGCTGTAATGATTGCAACGCAAATGAAAGCGGCTGCTGATCAAGCTAGAAATATGACCTCAGATAGAGGAGCCTCAGGAAGGGAAATTGGATGTGTGTAGATCTTTAAAAGCCAAATGGACCCACTACCGCAATGCATCCGCATCCTGGTACTCAATAATGGTAGCCCCAGTGTGTGAATGTGCACTTTTTCATGGACCGAAGCTGTGCTAGCCTTGTATAACCTCTCCCTTTGCTTTGTCATTTTGACTTATGCTTGTAATTATGGACTGGGACAGTGTTTTCTCAAATTCAGTTGGCACAGAGAAATCAGTGGCTTTTGCATTGCATACTCTTTTGCTAAAGGAGAAAAAGGAGTCAGACTTCCTTGTTTAGGTAAAGCTGCATACGAACAGCCATCTTGAAATCACAACCCTGGAATAAGGTTGTGAATAAGTGGCTCCAAGGGTACCGTGCTATGCCACTGTCAGAACTCAGGCCCCCCCCCCGAGGCAAACACTTACAGGGAAAATCTATCTCCTCCAAGGCAAACAATCAGCAATCAATATTCAAACTTTAAGAAGAAATAGACTCAAAAAATAGAGATATCAGGCAGAATGAGAAGGAGCAAAAACTTATTATTATTACTTTTATTGAAGCAAGTTGAATTCTCAGCAAAAATCATCGAGATCTTCAGCATCAGAAACAAAAATCTGTCAGTCATGTACACAAGGGAGGGCACACCTCATGTTTCATTTTTAACAGTTTAAATACCCTGAGTTCCTAAGTTCTAGGTTTTTCTGTTCCATCCCACTCGATTCCCAATAAAACCTCAATACACAGTTTTCTTGTCTCCTCCCAGTCTCATATCACCCTACGCAATTTCCCATTAGAAGCAAATTAAGTAGTATGCTCAGGGCATTTTCAATTTGCAGTTTCCCCCAAATTTTCAACATATCCAAACAAACTGAGTCAGCCCTAAAAAACAACTCTGCTAAGATTCTCTAACCTTGTGTTTTACCACTGCACTTGTCATTTTCTACTAAACACTATGGTGCTTTCATTCTGCATAAGTAATTTGCTCTTCTCTCTTATTTCAAGATATATATATATAAGATGATTATATGATTATATTGTCCTTAATGTTTCTTTTAAAGATTAAAGCTTAGTGTTCCTGTTAGAGTTAATATGCATGCTAGACTGTCCCAATTTTCTCTACTGTATTTCATGCAATATCTGTTATTACTGTGGTTACATGCTTTAAAATTATTCATACATATATTCACTAGTATGCTCTGAAACGCTCATCCTGTTTTTCATCCTGCACCTGGGGTGCTGTTTTGTGCTGTTCTGGTCACCCTGTACTAATTCTCCCTACTCCCTTTTTCTCCCTTCCTCTGCAGCCCGTGTCAAGCGTCTTTCCCACAATGCTGTTTTACGTCATTACCGGCGATACCATCTCAGCCTGGAGCTGGCCAGGTTTTTTAAAGCATCTATGTTTTCCATCCATTCCAGTTTTCCCTTACTGACGTACCCAAATGAGGTATGTTCCAAACTTCACCCCCTTCTGCTCCTGCTACCACTTCTCCCTCGATGGACTCCGACTCAGCTCCTTCCCGCCGTGCGGATTCTCCTGACTACACCCCAACACCTTCAGTTGACTCCACTGCTCAGCCTGAGTCTACTACTTACAAATGGAACGAGTATTAATAAAAAACGAGTTTCAATAAACCTGTTTCAGAGCACACTTGTCTGTCATTTATTTGGTGTACATATTCTTGTGCTAATAACTTGTGTTAATATTCATGCATTAATATTATCTAAAATATAAGTCTAATGTTGTTTGATTAGTAGTTTACCTATTTGATAGCACATTAATTTTAGATGATCAGTCTCACTTTTCCTAATTTAAGTGCTACTCCTAATATCTAATAAATAATAATAATAATAATAGAAAACCGTAATTAATATAAGATGATGTAATAATTTTCCCTACACCACAAGCAACTACCTTAACCTCACCTTATGAATTGTTCTTTAGCCTTAAAATGCGAACAGAGGGAAAAGATGTTGTGTTCTGTGAAATGTTGAGATTCTGCACATGACAGCCAGGTGGCAATACGACACCACGATTGCAACAGGTTGGAGGACAAGCAAGTAGAGAGGTTTTGCTACAGAAGGATCTGAGCTGTGCGGTAGAGAGGAAACATGAGAAAATGGAGGAGGTGGTGAGTTTGCAACATTTATTAATGAAGGCATAGCATATAAGAGTATAGAAGTAATGAAAATACATAAAGGAATAAGATATTTTTTTTTTATAATCCATGTTTAAAAAATAACTGATAGAATTGATAGGTTATACATAGGGTAATAGTATTATATGTGGTGATTCAATGCACATAAGGGGTGGTAGCGAAAACACAGATTGCAATGGGACAACCATGGAGGAATTTAAAAAAATTATAAAAAAACATTCAGTTGTATGTTTGAATAATGAAAAACCAACAAGGATGGATGTAGTAAAAGGAGGCATGCCTATCTCACAATAGCATCAGCATCAGCTTTTAGCCGGAAAGTGTACTAGTGGAGGATAAGAATTGAGGAATCTGATCTGGACAGTAAGAAATCACTGATCATTTACATTTTAAAGTTTTTAGGCCAGTGTTTTAAAAATAGACACTGATTCATTATTTATTTTTTTTAAAAGTTTTTAGGCCAGTGTTTTAAAATATTAAACCACTGCTTCAAACTTATCAATGAATGATTTCAGATAAACACACTGGCTCTTCTAATGGTGGTACAACTTTAGGAGTGTGGGAAGATTGGCTTCCTGCACCTACAGATATGAGATTGGTGGTGAAGGCTTACTATCATTCATTCTTTTTTCGATCACTGGATTTTTGGATTGGGGTTTTCTAATTAACAACAAAATAAAAACAACATACAAATCCTTTAAAGACCCAAGGGGAAAATACAATACAGACTGTTTGTCCAAAGGTCCTAGGTTTAGTTTTTGTGGTAATATTGTATTTTATACCAATAGCCATATTAACTGTTGATGCAAAAGTTAATCACACACCATGTGAGCTTGTGTTTTTCAGCTTCTGTGAGGTGCAACCTGCTACCAAAAAAGAATTTGTTTCCATCAATAAAAAATGTCTATTTCTGGCCAGACAGATATGGTGGCAAAAAAGCAAGGATGAACAACACAAGTGCGTGAGAAAAGTATGACTGGAAATCTTTTCTAAAATGGATGTTCAGAGGCTCTGTCCAGAGTGCAACTTGTTCAATGACAAAATCATCAATGTACAGAATCATATATGCACAATAATATATTCCTGACTTGTATAAATATGGACAAGTATTGGGGACTATTACAACACGTGTATTTATAGTGTATTTAGATAGATTACACACAAATTTTGGGAAAGGAAGTCTGGGGGCGCAGTAAGTGTTCTAATTCATTCCAGTGGCCTTCGATGGCAGTGGGGTCAGCTCTGTGGAGCTCAAGGGCTTTGTGCACAAGGGCACTGTCATGCTGAAGGCTTCTTAATTTCTCTGAAGGAAAATTGAGGGAGGTAAACATGCAACATATCAGGTCACTCAAGACAATTGTGTGCTTCCAACGTTGTGTCAAAAGCTTGGAGAAGACACAAATAAAGGTGTATTGGTATGATGTCCACAAATCTTTGGTCACAAAGTGTATTTTGGTAAAGTGAAACATGATGGATTAGTGGTTAGCATGTTTAACGGAGGTATAGGATGAGCATCTCTCATATTGGCTGTAGTGTGTGGATAAAGTACAAGTATGATGGATTAAGTAACAGATAATTAATTAACAAATATATAAATGCGGAAGTAAGTGGTGGCATCACGGTATAGGTGGTGTTGGAAGGTTGTTGGATTACCAACCCGACCAGATAATGTGGGTGGGTTCAATTAATCCCAAATGGGTCCCTGAGCTGAGCCAGGCACTTAACCCCCAATTGCCTCAGTTGTATAAATGAGATAAATGAGATAATGTAAGTCGCTCTGGATAAGAGCGTCTGCCAAATGCTGTAAATGTAAATGTACCGTAAGAAATAAAGTGCAAGCTTTATTTAGATTTTTTATATTTTTAATGCAAGAAATTTAAATAATTAAAATTGGCACTTTAGGCCAGGTTTGCTGTCTAAATCAATTAAAAATAAAGGTTATTATAAAATAAAAGACTTAGGAAATTTATTATGAAGCCACAATACATATCTTTTTAAAATTTTTAAAATAAAATAAGTAAATCTAACAACAATGTGATTCAAGTTGTCTTTCTTTTACTTTTTTGAGGACATTTCATTTTTGTGCAGACACAACAGATTAGGATAATGTGGAGGGAGTTCACAAATAAATGAACAGTATACTAATGTAAAAAATATACAAATTACAAATTATTGTCTTCTAGGCGTACTAGCTATGAACAGCATCCAAACACTTGCAACACACACTTTTTAGTCATGAACTGTACCAAGGTGTGTTGTCATGAACTGTATGCAGAGTTTATATTTAGACTCTCTGATCCATGTATACACTAAGTATACACTAAGTATACAGTGCCTTGAAAAAGTATTCTCTCAAGTTTTTACATTTCACATTTTATGTAATAGACCAATGCAAAATAGCACATAATTGTAAAATGGAACGAAAATGATGGTTTTAAAAATTTTAAGTGAATAAAAATCTGAAAAGTGTGGTGAATATTTGTATTCAGCCCCCCTGCGTCAATATTTCGCAGAGCCACCTTTCGATGCAATTACAGCTGCAAGTCTTTTGGGGTATGTCTCGTTCGTCCTTGCAAAATAGCTCAAGCTCAGCCAGATTGGATGGGAAGCATCTGTGAACAGCAATTTTCAAGTCTTGCTACAGATGCTCAATGGGATTTAAGGTTTGGACTTTGACTGGGCCATTTAAACACAAAAATATTGTAGCTCTTGTCTTTGTCTTGCTGGAAGGTTGAATCCTCTTCCCAGCATCAAGTCTCCAGCAGGTTTTTTCCAGGATTGCCCTGTATTTAGCTCTATCCATCTTCTTATCAACCCTGACCAGCTTTCCTGTCCCAGCTGATGAAGAGCATCCCTACAGCATTATGCTGTCACCATGTTTCACAGTTGGGATTTGTGTTTAGGATAATGAGCTGTGTTAATTTTTTGCCCCATTTTGCGCCATTTTTAGTGCTTTGGATTTAGGCCAAAAAATTTGTTCATCTGATTCTTCTCACATCTTGTACCACAACCTTCTTATCAGTTGTCCTGTCTACAGATTCTCCCACCTGATTTTACCAACTTATGTGGATTCTCTTCAGCTTCCTAACATACCAGATGCCGCCAACACTTTTCAGATTTTTTTCTGAAAAAAACTTTTCAGACTTTTTTTTCTGAAAAAACTTTTCAGACCACCACAGCCGGGGGGCCCGTCCACACCCCAGTGGATGGCCTGCCCATTGCATACAGTGATGACAACACACTTGGAACCTGCACTGAGGGGGCCACACCTGCCCGTAGGAAACCTGAGGATGTCCGTTCGTGGTTACCACTGAGAGATGTCCTGGCCCACGTCGTGGTCGTGAGTGCCATGACGCAGCCCATCTCGGGACCTGGTCGTGAACCACGCCATGCCCAGGGGTGCCTGGTGGGTGTGCCAGAGAAAGATGCATGCCCATGCGGAACCACTGCCCATCTCGGGACCTGGTAGTTTTCCTGCTAAGCTGGGAAGGGCCCAGATGGCAAGGGGAGGAGGCACCCTGACCTTCCAAGGTGGTGCGCACCAAACCACAATTTCTTGTGAGCAGCTCTGTGAGCTTTCATGAAGACATTAGGGACAGCCAAAGGGAGGACCGGTATGCGACCTCGAAGGCAAACCACAGAAAGCTGGCTGTGACTGTGATGAAACAATGGAAGCTGCCAGAAGCGTCCACCAGAAGTGTGAAAGATCTACCAGCCCGTCCTTCGGGTCTAGAAAGCTAACCCCAGAAGACCGCGTCCTTCGAAGAAGGGGAGGGAGAACCGGGAAGGATACTGGAAGAACGGATCTTCACAGGTTCCCGTCAAGATGCTGGTGTATAGGTACCACAAGATGAGACCTGAACTCATTCGATTCCAAGGACAACAGACCTTTCCTTTAAAGTCGTATATTCCTCTTAGGGCTGTCCCTGTCCCCGAAGTGTCGGGAGCCTTGCCGATCCCATTTGAGACACTGAATCCTAAGGGCTGGTATCGTGGACATTTGTGGGGCAAGCAACTATGGTACTCGGTATCCAGTTCAGTAGAGGGCTGTCCTGATCTCCCCAGAACTGCACTCTCGACCAGCATTGCTGGGTTTGGCCTCTTCAATAGTTCCCATGAGCAGGTGGTCCAGGGCGCGGGGAGATGCAGCCCAGTGGGAGAGGCCCCTGAGGATGTTTCACACATAGCAATTGGCTCTGCCCCTGCATAGGGGTATTCAACCATCTTGACCTGAGTGCTCAATCTGTGCCTGCCTCCAGTACTCACTGAGATGTCGGAGACCTCCACAACACAGGGTAATTTGGAGGCGCACTTTCGCGCAAGACACTGTAATGTTTGGCAGTTGCTCGACAGAGTATCCATTTGGGTCAGTCCCCAGTGAGCCTCATGAGCTCTCTCAAACACACGCACAAGTGGAGAGTTTCTGTTGCAAGGTCGCTCACAGGCAGGTGTACCCCGAGCAGGTGTCCAGTGATCATGACATGCTCGACCAGGGCAGCTATGCAATGGCCAGGGCTGCAGGCAAGTGCCTTGCCCCCACTGGCCCATCAGCAAACAGTTTGATCCGATCAGACAACACTGCGATAGTGGCCTACATCAACATCCAAGAACTAGTCCTGCTGGCAGTAGCGCTCCCCTGGCCAATTCCCCTGAGGAAAGCCCTTCTCCTCACGATATGGGCAGGGGCACAATATGGCACCCATGCCCAGATCTCTGGAGGCTCCATGTGTGGTCCCTGGACGCGATCTGTCACCCTTTGTGGTGAACACCATCATTCAGGCTAGAGCCCCCTCAACGAGGCGGCTGTATGACCTAAAGTGGCGTATCTTTGTCGATTGGTGTGTCTCCCGTAGGGAAGACCCACGGAGATGTGGCATCAGATCGGTTCTCTCCTTTCTGCAAGCAGGGCTGGATAGGTGCCTTTCTGCCTCTACCATCAAGGTGTATGTCGCTGCCATCTCGGCAGGCCACGACACGATAGGGGGCAGATCGGTGGAAGGGCACGATATTGTGATCAGGTTCCCTTAGAGACTGCAGGAGGTTGTGCCCTCGGCGGCACCGCGCCTTGTTCCCTCTGGGATCTCTGTGTTCTGTGGTCCTCCAGGGCCTACAGGGAGACCCCCTTCGAGCCCTTGCAGTCGGGAGAACTTAGAGCCCTCTGTCTAAAGACGGCCTTGCTGACTGCACTCACCTCAATAAAGAGGGTGGGGGACCTGCACGCCTTCTCTGACAGAACGTGCCTGGAATTTGGCCCGGCAGACTCTCACGTTGTCCTGAGACCTAGGCTGGGCTACGTGCCCAAGGTACCCACCACTCCCTTTCGGGATCAGGTGGTGACCTTGCAAGCTATTCCCCCTCAGCAGGGGAATCCTGACCTGCCTTTGTTGTGTCCGGTATGGGCCCTGAGGGCATACCTGGATCGCACACAGAGCTTTAGATGGAGGAAGGCGGAAAGGGGACGTCCTGATACGGAGGAAGGCGGAAAGGGGACATCGTCTCCAAACAAAGGATCTCCCACTGGATAGTGGAAGCAATCCTTGAGGCCTACAAGACCACAGGTCTACCCTGCCCCCTGGGGTGAAGGCTCACTCCACCAGTGGGGTTGCCGCCACATCAGCCCTGGCAAACAGGGCTTCACTAGTGGACATATGTAGAGCTGCAGGTTGGGCTACTCCCAACACATTCGCTAGGTTTTACAACCTACGGATGGAACCCGTGTCTTCCAGAGTCTTGTGCGGTGCCCTAGACTCTGGGGACGGGTAGGGTGTAGTGCTTGCCACCAGCGCCCCTCCCCTTCTTGGGTAGGATTGCGCCACTTGGGTCCTGCATGGGTCCATTCCTGACACAGGACCGCCTCTTATCATTCCATCAAGCTGCCCCCCTAGCCAGTCGAAAATGATAAATACATAATAACAAATAACATAATACAAACAAATAATAAATACATATTTATTTTAACATCAGATATTGGATTGCTGTCTATCTTAACTTAGTAGATGGTATTTTATTGTAAAAGAGTATAAAGATAGAAATGGAGGTGGGAGAGAGAGAAATGGGGCAAGATCAGGAAATATTTCTTAGCGCAAAAGAGACATATTGTATTTCCACAATCCAAAAGACTCCTGTGCCGACTACTAGTTGGTTTTTAAGGGAAAACGTTATAATGCTGGTAAAGAGATAGGTCTTTAATTGTCTCTTCCAGACAGCCAGTGACTCAGCTGTTTAAACATAATGGAAATTCATCCCTCCATTTCGGAGAACTTTAGAGAAAAGTCTCCAGGTAGACCTACACCTTGTTACGTGTAAGGGAATGGTTGGACCAGTTGAGTGATGCTTGAGGATCTGATGCATGGTACAATGCGAGGGGTGATAAGTCCTTTAAGATAAGGGGGTTGCTGCTCTGTTTTTGGCTTTGTAGGTAAGCATGATGGCTAATCGCCCAGACTGCGCTTTAAGCCCCGATAAAAGGTGTGCTTTTTACCTCAAGTACCATACGTTCACTTATTTTACATTTAAAGAACAAACATGTACATTTACTACTTGAACAGGAAAAACTTAAAAACAAAAGAAGAGATGTTACTCCAAAAATATAGTTAGTAATTTTAATTATTCTAATAGGTTTAAAAATCCATAAAATCGTTAAAAAATTACATTTTAGATCAAATTGCCTAAAATGATCTTTCTGTCATTGACAGCGAACGTGTTACAAACTAATTAAATCTTTAACCTTAAATAAAAACCAGCTGTATGAACAAGGTCTACATTCTGGTTTTAATAAAACTAAATAAAATTTTATCCTATGGCACCTGTGTGAAGTTGGCCCCCCATTCCAATGCAAAACGTGGCAGAAATAGTCTTAACCATTTGTGCTCCATTTATGCTGGTTTGTGGTATAAAATTTTAGTTTGTGCTGCTTTTGTAAAATATTAGACTATTAGATTATTTTAGGAAATGACGTCACCAGCCACCCCCCCACTCCCTGCTCCAAATTCATTTAAAATAGACTTAATTGTTAGTGCTTAATCTGTGCTATTTTTGCTGATTAAAGTTTCATTTGTGCTGCTTTGGTTGTTAAAATATTAGACATTATATTTTGGGCCATAAGGTCACCAGCCCTCCTACACAATTCTCCAAAACTCATCCAAAATAGGCTCAATCGTAAGTGCATCGTTTGTGCTGGTTTGTGCCGATTTTGGGCACTGACCGTGCCAGCCCCTCTACACATTCCAAACTCATCCAAAATAGTCTCAATCGTTTGTGCTTCATTTGTAACGATTAAAGTTTCGTTTGTGCTGCTTTTGTTTTTAAAATATTAGACCTTATATTTTGTGCCATGAGGTCACCAGCCGTCCTACACAATTCCAAACTCATCCAAAATAGGCTCAATCCTTAATGCTTCATTTGTGCCGATTAAAGTTTAGTTTGTGCTGTTGTTAATTGACTTTTATTCAATATTTATGGTGTTTCTCACTTACTCACTTCCTTAGCAAATTGTTAGATTCTAGTGATGTTTAATAGAAAACAGCTCAAGGACCCAACATTGGCAGACTTTTTCTGTAACTTTCTCTTACTTTTTTTCCATTAAGTTGTAGCCTTATGTACAGTATCTGACACAATTTACCCCCGCCACTACGTGACACTTCTGTCTAAGACGCTTTTGTAGAAATTGAGCTTGTAGAGTTGAAAAACAGAAAAAGTTGATACAGTTACAAAATTTAAATTTCTGGTCAATGTAAGTACAATGGTTTAACAGTGTCAGTTCACAATATTATTACAGAAGTTACCCTTAAAAAATTAACCATGATTACTTTAGTTAAACCATTGTAACCATAAATTAATAATGTTTTTTGCTAACCATAGTTTAACCATGCTATGCTGTTGTAAAAACGGTTACTACTCTTTTATACCATAAGGAACTATATATGCAAAGGTTGTAATAGGGTTAAGCACATTATTACTATTAGCACTATTACCGACACACATGATGCCCTCGTGCAACGCAGCGGCACGTTAAATTTACTTTTGCCACCAGCGAGGTTGCAGGTGTTGTCCCTCGCTCTGCTAATGCGAGTACGAGTGAAGGGGAGAGACAGTTGTGATGTGCACAGATTTATGTGCTCTGTGTTTTTTTTTTTGCCGAATAAAAAAACACGAAATATCAACATTGCTTCGTCATTAAAATCCACACAACCAGAGTAAAACCGCTACATAAGCACTAACAAACGAGACTATTTCAGGTGAATTGGAGAATGTAGGGGGGCTAAGTGACCTCAGAATGACCATTAAATATAAGTTTAATATCTAGAAAAAAAACTGAAGCAGCACAAAAGAAACTTTAATAAGCACAAATGAAGCACTAACGATTGAGTCATTTTTGGATGAGTTTTGGAGCATGTGGGGGGGCTGGTGACATCATCGCCCATAATATAATGTCTTATATTCTAAATACCAAAGCAACACAACACGAAGCACCAAACGACTAAGCTATTTTGGATGAGTTTGGAGCATGTAGGGTGCTTGTGATGTTTATCACCCAAAATATAACATCTAATAATTTAAAAAACAGAGCAGCAAAAATGAAACTTTAATCATCAACAAGCACAAATGAAGCACTAACAAAAGAGACTATTTCAGGTGAATTTGGATCATATGGGGGGCTGAGTAACCTCAGAATGGCCATTAAATATTATTTTGGAGAATGACCTTTAAATAAATGTTTTATGTCTAACAAACCAAAGCGGCACAAACAAAACTTTTTACAGCACACACCAGCACAAACAGAGCACAAAGGATTAAGAGTATTTGTTTGTGTTGGGTGGGGGCCAACTTCACGCAGGTGGCACACGATGGTAGCTAACTCCTAAATTGCCAAATGCCAGAAATATACCTGTGTTTATTTTCAATAACATGGACAAGTCTGTCAAGGTTGCTCAGATACGCTATATTGCCAAACATTTGTGGACACCTGACCATCAGATTCATATGTGGTTCATTTTCCTACAAAACACACTGTTGTCTAGAATGTCTCTGTATATTAAAGCATTATTCATTCAATGTGCACAAAGTGGACAAACGTAAGTGTTCCAAACAAAGTGTCCTGTCCCTTAACAAAACCACTGAAACACCTTTTAAATTAACTGGAATGCTGACTGAACCAAAAAACTTACAATTAAGCTTCAAATTGTAGTGTAAAGCCTGACTAAATATCACAAATTTATCAAACGGTAAAATAGGAAGTAAATATGAAATACCACGTTCAAAATGTTTGTGATGATCATGTGTTTCCAAAATTGTTGGCAATATAGTTATCTTTGTTACATATTATATAACATATATATAATATGAGTTGTCATAGTGAACAACACATTTACTATACAGTCAATAATCATTACAGACAGGTAGGGTCTCTTAAATTAATGCAGATAGTAATACATCCAAGTTTGTAGAACAACAAAAACCCACACAGATACAAAAAATGTAAATAAATATCTATATAGCAATAACGCTATAAAGCTAAAAGGTGAAAAAAAACCACTTTCCCCCTCCCATCCTGACCATGTTCTACAGAGGGACCATTGAGAGCCTGGTTTGACCATCACCGCCTGGTTTGGGAACTGCACCGTCCTCGAACCGCAAAGACCCTGCAGAGGACAGTAAGAACAGCTAAGAAGATCATTGGAGTCTCTCTTCCCTCCATAATGGACATCTACAACCCACACGCTGCATCCGCAAAGCCCAACAGCATTGTGGAGGACCCCGCAAACCCCTCACACTCACTCTTCACACTCCTACCCTCTGGAAAAAGTTATCGTAGCCCTCACAACCCGAATGAGTAACAGTTACTTTACCTCAAGCCATCAGGCTGCTCGAAACACTGATCTGAACTACCTTCAATCTACAATTATGCACACCCACACACTCAACCCTCAAGCCACGAGGCTGCTCAACAGAACTGAACTACATACACACACACATTCAACACAAGTAGCTAAAAAAAACAAAAAAACCATTTATTGTTAAGCACAGTCACTTTACAATGCTATTTGCACAACATTGTTGTTAATTTGCACATTCACTCTTTTTACCTCATTTTACAATATGGTTGGCGCTATTGAATGTTCTGTCCAGCGTTATGTTTCTGTTCTCTATTGTCTTCTTTGCACTGTCTTTGTAATGTTTTGTATTGTTTATTTAGTCTGTTTCTGCACTAGGTTGCACACATGCACTTATGTCTATTCTGTTCAGTGGCTCTTTTGTTGTTTTGTGAAATTCTATGTTTTGTGTAGCACCAGGGGGTCCTGGAGAAATGTTATCTCATTTCACTGTGAACTGCAGCTGCTATATATGGCTGAAATGACAATACAGCTCCTTGAACTTGAACTTGAACTAAAACCAAAAGCTTTCCCTCTTACTTTGACTCTGCAAACATTTGTAAGGTCAAAGATTATCATAGACATCTGCTTTTTCTGTCCTAAACATATAATGAGTAATAAAAAGGCTATTGTCATTTTTGTAGGCACAGAGTTGCTGACAGCGACCAAGGCCTTTAGGCCATGTGTACACATTAGGGGTGTGCTAAGGGTCACGCCCTTTACACAGTGGGTGAAGCTGTAATTTGCTGTACAGTTTGAATGTCTCACATTTGATTCTTAGTTACATGGTATAGTGCTCTTGGCTCTCTCTTTGTTCTTTGCCCTTTTTTTTACATTGCTTTTCTGCTTATGGTGTCTTTTACGTAGCTGGAGCTCTCTTCTTGAGGCTGTGCTTTCTCTTTCTCTCTCTCTCTCTCTTGCTGTTTCTCCCTCTCTCTATCTTTTCCTCTTTCTCAGGTAACATTTTTACATACATGGTGTGTACAATTAACTGTCTATGTTTTTACCATTCTTTATCTATTTTGAAACCAATTTCAGCAAAATATCGCAAAATATTAAACCATTTTTTTTTACAAGACATTACTTTTACTTTGCTACATTTGGCAGCTTTTCTCTTTTCTGTTACTGTCAAACGGTGATAAATATGAGATATTTTAAATAATTATTTTATATGAACTGTTTGCAAGTCTAGCAAGAGAGGTTTAGACTGTCAGTTTTGGAGTGAGGCTCTGTGCGACAACAGGTCCCTCAATGAATGAATAACTAAGAGCATGAGAATTTATAAATGATCAAAGTCTAAATTATGATCAACAGTTTATTGAAGTTATTTAATAAAATTGTAACATATAAATTGAAGTCAGATTAAAATTGTCTACAAAGCTAAGTTAAAATGTAAACTAAATTTCAATGATTTAAGTAATTATTATAGAAGCGCTACGGAACATCTGAACACAAGATCCCTTCACCCACACCACTGGATTCCCACCGTTGGGGTTTAGTGGGTGGGTTGGGTACAGATGTAATTGCCAGATATCAGAATCAGTTGGCTGCTATATGGTCAATATAGCAGCCAACCTGACCATTAAAATGCATAATAATTAATAATGGGTGGCAGAACTTTTACATGTCACAGTCACAGGATATAAAGGTTGACCTATGTCCATGCAATATTTTTTGTGAAACATGTTTTATGATTTCTCTTAAGGGTTTTCTCTGGGTTAACATGGTTCATTTTAAAAAATAACAATAAAGGGAAAACACAGCAGTGAGAAGAAAACCAAGTTAAGTATGAATCTTTAATAAATAGTCCTGTTGCACGATATGAGCATGTCTAATAATCTTTTTTGTTCTCTCTGTCACTGTATATATAATTTTTACTGCCTGATGTAAATCTGGTACTGAATTCTGATGCACATGTGCAGACAAACCCTAAAAGTTTAGAGATCCTGATGCCTTATTTTGTTTTTAGATTTCTTAACTTGTGACTCATCTTCTTTACTGCATGTGTTAATGCAGTGATGGGAATAATGGCATTCTAAATAAAAGAGTTTACTATTCATTCGGAGAACAACATGTCACTGGAGAGCAGGAATCATACATTGATGCATTTAGCAACACAACAATAGGCTTATTTCCTTCTTTAGCGTATGCATGTTTACTTTGCTAATAAAATAGTCATTTGTAATATGTCTTAAAGTAAGAGTGAAGGCGGTGGCTAAGCAAGGTTTAAGCCTTGTGTGTTTTTTATGGGTGCAGATTCGCCCCTGCAGCTCAGGCCCTGCCATATTCAGTCATGGGGCTTGCAGATGCAGCTAGAAGAGGGACTAAAGACAAGCTCAGCTCTTTCTCTACTCCTTAAAGGCCCATGGCCAGCTAGAGAGCTGCATAGTTTTTTTTCTCCGGTGTATGTGAGGTGGGGGTGGGGGGGGCAGATAATTGATAATGATTGGTGTGTGTGTGTTGATATGGGACAATCACACAGCTGATGATGACTGGCTTAGGTAAATCCAACAGTGCCCGCTGAAATCGCATGCTAGTGTGTACTACATTTATGCAGTACGTATGTTCTAAAAGAGTCAGCACACACTGTCACAGGCTGCCACACCATAAAAATTTTTAATTCTAATAATTTTTAGTGTCCATGTTATTCATTTAACATATTTAAAATTGGGGCATCCAGGTTATTTAACATATTTGAACTTTTTTTTTAAGTTTTAAAATGCACTAGTTACTTTCTTTGGTCATTAGTTACTTTTATAATTATGTAACCCAGTTAATATTTGTGAGAAGAAACTAGCAACTAGAAATAATTATTTTTTTAAAGTAACATGCCCAAAACTATTTAAATGCTTCAATATAGATGCCCTAAACATTAAACGTCCCTTTACCAATTTGTACTGGAAAGGAATATCTGACACTGTTGATTCATAAAACTGCTTTTGGAATTGTAACAAACTTACCACCTGATGAATGAAAAATAATAATGCTAAGAGTAAAAGTTGTACTCCTAATACAGTTCCTTAAAAAACATTCATACCCCTTCAAAAGTATGTTCTACTTTCTGTTGGTGTATCACATAAAATCTTAATAAAAAACATTTAAGTTTGTGGTTGTAAGGTGACAAAAGTGGAAAAAAGTCCAAGGGGTATGAAAGTTCAAGGCACTGTAATAGCTTTCACCCATAGTTTCCAATTGGTCTCATAACCTTTGCATTTTCTTAGAACATGCTTAACTGTTTTAAGTTGGTCATATCTGACACAACATCCAAATTCATGCTTTCCAGTCATACAAAGTAAATTCTTTTGTGCAATGTGTCCAATTCTAACATGGATTATTATACTGTCTTCTCTTTTATTTTTCCATAACTTGTCCTCTTATATCCATCTATTATAAAGATGGCGTCATTTATGCTCACTATTGTCTTTGTTACATTTTTTTTACAGCTCTTTTACTAGCTCTTTTACTTCCAGTTTACTTATTAGAATTTGACCCCTTATATCTGAGGTTTTTCCACTGTGTCACTTGTGAAAGCACGTTCATAACAGTATGTGTTCACCGTCATCATTCCAGATCTGTGACAATGACACTGACCCAAAACTAATTTAATGATGATAAACACATGCACTGTGCTTTGTTTACACTGAAAAAAATGCACACTGTATAAAAGCTATCAAAATGCACATTTAAGCATCATTTTAAAGACCAAAACAAAATGTATTTAATGTTGACTTCTGTAGCGTTTATACAGCAGGCATTTTACTTAGTGTAAACAAGGCAAGTGATCTACTTCCTAGGTACATTTCTCGGTCTTGAACTTGGTGACTTTGTACTTGATGACGTGTATTGAAGGGTCAAAGTGCCCTCAGATTTAATCAAAAATACCTTTAGTTGTGTTTTAAAAGCAAAAGAAGATCTAACAGAATTAAATTAATTTCCTCTCTAATTAATGACAGAATTTTCATTTTTTGGTTAAACAATCTCTTTAACTGATTGCATAGATCTGGCAGCTCTATGTAATCCAACTTGTTACAAGCTTTAGATATAAGAATAATAAAAAGATCCCTCAAACGTGATCCATAACAATGTTGTGCCAAGGACGACTTAAACAACAGTCAAAGAATTCCAATCAGCCACCAAGGACACCAGGCACTAAATAAAAATATAAAAATAAAAAATAAATAAATTGGTACATGAGCAGCTTCTTACAGAAAAAATGATATTTTGGGATCAAAGGCATTATTATATTATATTATATTATTTAATTATTATTATTATTACACAAACCTCAGTGCTGTTCTATTACTACCCCGGAAGTCCGGTTGGCCTACTCCTCTGAACACTACTACTAAAATTTTCGAAATTTTTGAAAGTGGTTTGAGAAGTTTCTTGTTTTTGTTTTTGTTAAAGCAGGACTTCAGCATTATTTGTATACAGTGCCTTTAAAAAGTATTTACACCTCTTGAAAATTTTAACTTCACCTTACAACCACAAACCTAAATTTATTTTATTAAGATTTTATGTGATAGACCAAAACTAAGGAACTAAAATGATATATGATAATGATATGCAATTAATTTCCTTCAGTAGTCCCCTAATTACTTAATAGAGTCCACCTGTGTGCAATTTAGTCTCAGTATAAATACACCTGTAATGTGAAGGCTTCAGTGGTTTGTTAGAGAACACCTGTAAACAAACAACATCATGAAGACGAAGGAACTCACCAGACAGATCAGGGATAAAGTTGTGGAGAAGTTTAAAGCAGGGTTAGGTTATAAAAAAATATCCCAAGCTTTGAACATCTCCAGGAGCACTGTTCAATTCATCATCCAAAAATAAAAATATGCCATAACTGCAAACCTACCAAGACATGGCCGTCCACCTAAACTGACAGACCACACAAGGATAGCATTCATCAGAGAAGCAAGCGGCTCAGAGACTGTGCTCTTCAGGGTCCCCTGTTTGCTCTTGAGCTTGTGCTGTGTTTTCCCCATGTTTGCACAGGGTTTTTTTTATAAATTTATCCAGTCTCCTTCCAGTACCCAAATAAATTTGCTGGTAGGTAGACCCTATCTAGGGTCTGTTCCTACCTTAAACACAGTTTTCTTTTTAGATATTCAATGATCAAGATACAATGATAAGATAATTAATCAAATCACTTTAATATAAAAATACACTTGTGTATATTACTGACAATTTCATGATTTTAAAGAGCACTGCCTATACATGAATTCTAGGGTTTGGAATCTGTGTAGCAGACCCCAACCGAGTTATGGCTAAGACTGATGTTTCTTGAAGTTTATTAATTAACATCAAGGAAAAGTACATTAAGAGCAGCACAGTGCCTTAGTGGTTAGCACTGTTAGCTCACAGCAAGAAGGACCGGGCTGATTCCCGGGCAGTGGCCTTTCGGTGTGGAGTTTGCATGTTCTCCCCGTGCTTGTTGCTACTTCTAAATTATATTTTAAAATCACCTATTTTGTTTAACCATTTAATGATTTGTTAGTTCACTCTAGAATCACCTATTTTGTTTATATTTAATGATTTATTTTATTTCTGCACTCAGTTGTTTACACAGTTTTATGACTAGTTATCTACTTTTTAGCTCGTTTAACTGCTAAACATAGGGAATACATCCCACGGGTGTGGCATTCCCAACTGGCCTGCCTGACTGGGGAGATCTCGCCTGTGCGTGTAGTTTTCCCTCCCCGAACCCGTGATGTCGGAACACACCGACGCTGTTATTCATCCTGATACCACTGAAAAAGCTGGTCCTTCTACTGGTGTTAAAAATTTCCGTTGGAAATTGTCACGGGCTCCAATACGCAGTGTGTCTCCTCTCCCCATACTATCGTCACCCCTATTTTCTTCTGACGAATCCTCTCTTCTATTCTATTCTTCTATTTTTCCACCTTTTCATTCGCCCCCATCTATTCCTTCCTCCCCCTCTCCTGAGGATGAAGTCATTTCCCTTGATTAGCTGTGGGGCCCTTCAATAAACTTGCCTCTCAGTACCACTCTGTCTTAAGTGTGATTTTTGTACTTTGTCTATGCTAATTTGTTCACACACACACACACACACACACACACACCTATATTTGGTTATATTGTAGATTTTGATAGCACACCATCCCTATTTGTCTCCTCATCTGCCCCAATTTTACATCAGGCTTAGCTTCATTTCATTCTTCCTTTTAGTACTACTCCTAATATGTATATATTATAGCCAGTTATGAATTATTGCTCTATTATACTTATGTGTTGCTCACGCCACTCTTGTTTTTAGCATTTTTCCCAACATCGTTCCCCTGTCTGGAACTCTAGAGTTCCATATAATCAATAATCAATCAATAATCACTATCTCAGCACTTGCCATACCCCTACTTGAAGTGATGTCAAGTACCCCTTCACATAGTATATGACATACAGGTCTAGAGATCCCCTCAGTTTAAACTAATGGAAAACAGCAAAAACAAATAAATCAAAAAAATTTGAAAAACAAAAATTAAACAGAAATTAAACCAATAGATCACAAAAATTAAACATTATTAAAACCAACAACCAACATCATTCCCCCCAATAAAGTCAGTAAATGACTGTAGCAATTTGCTCATTCTCAAAAAAGGTGAACAAGGAGTGGGCGAAAAACCCTCTCAAAAACAATTTTGAGGAAAAATAACCACTCGCACCTCAGTGATGACATAGTATAATATTTACATGGAAAGATAAATCAATCATTTATGAAAAATACAAAGGAAAACAAGATCCATTAAAAATATGTCGATGTTCCAGTTAAGCAGAGTTCTGTTTTGTCCGTGGTAGCCTACCAGTTCCAGGTATGTGGTGGATGTTTAATCCAGTAAGGTAGAGGAATGTGTAGTTTCCTGCCCTCTCGTATAACAGCCCTTATTTTCTTACACAGTCTGTGATTGTGTTGCGCGTAGATGTGCACAATGGCTATAGTGTCATCATAAGGGTTGATTGCATAATACAGTGGCCATCGAGACAAGTTCCGTAGCCAAGTCAGTAATGACTTCGACTGTGATGTCCATAACTCATATCCACAAAAGGACACTGTTACAACATTGAAGACTGTTTGTTGTTGAATATGGCGTGACAACAAAAAAGCATGTCCTGCACGAGTGCCATACGCATGAGCCAAAGAGATTGAACGATGTACTGTAAATGTCTGTACCTCAAGACTCAGTCCTTTCTCTAGCCAATACGTATCCTTTAGTTCACGGTGCATTCATGTTCCATTATATCTGATTATATCCGCATGTTTAAAAAGTAAGGATAGAGGCCACAGGTCCTCTGGTAAAGTATCCCACTGGAAAAGCTCTTGTTTAGCCGGGTAGGAATACCACACATTTTGCACAATTCCATCATGTCCTGGTTCAACTGCTATCATCTGGCAGGCCTTACAACTTTGAGTAAGAGGTCCCTTGTCCTCAGCCACCCGGTACAGGAAACCATCTGAGCAGCGTTCCATTTGGACACAGGCGCATCTCAGCATGCGCTGCGGGCGGTGCAGTCTCTGGGACATCGGCGTTAACTGCACAAAACACTTAGAAACATACAGCACAACAACAAAGAAATACTATATCTTCATGAAACCATATCTTAATCAACTCTTAATCGTAAAAAACTAGTTAATATTTGATTAGATGTTAATCTATACATTCTTTGTGGTATTTACAATAATAATTAAATCATTCATTTAAATCTTAGTGCATGCTTCTTACATATCTACTATGCTGTCATCTATTATGTCTGTAACAGGCATTGTGTCTGGATCTTTCACATGCATAATGACATACTGACCAAACATTCTTTGAGCTGTTTTAGCAATTATAGAACGTACTAGTGGAACTCCACAACAGCCTATAAGTGCAATCAAGACAAGTACAATGAGAATGATTGTGCCTATTCGAGCAAGTCCTGCTTGCCAGTCTGATGAGAAAAGCCAGTGGAATCAATCTGGTTCTTTGTCCGCATTGTTCCTCAACATCTCATCCCTTTGGGCTGTCATACGTTCCAGCAGTTGGTCAATAGGTCCAGCCGGACCTGTATTTAGTGGAACTATGGTGCAGCATTCCTCCTGTGGCAAACTCCCTGCTCTGGTCCAAGCATCATATCTAATGCAAAGCGGTTTTGAACTGTCATCATGGTAGTAGCGTGTAACTGTTCTGAGATTAGACCTAGTGCGGTTATAGTATGATTAATAAAGCGTTGTCGATTATACCATATTTAATTAATCCACTTGACATTGCGTGCTATCTAGGCATGTGGGAGAAAGAAAATCAATGCCCCGAAAATCAATGCAAAGACAGTCTCTGCGCATAATGGCCTTCAGGAACACCAACTGGTATCCCTCTCAGGTCAACATTTATATCTGGGTCTGGTCCCCATTGTTCAATTTCGGTGGCCTTGCCTGGTTTTAAGTATTTCTTGTATGTAGTATTGCCCCCTATTTCTGTAATCATTTTAGCTACTTCTTCCACACCTCTCTTATGTCTATGTTGGTTTTTAGGTCTTTCCTGTTCAGGAGCCAGTAGTTCTGCAATTTTCTCATTATCTAGTGGTAATACAATCAGTCTTCCCTCTAATACTACTGGGGCACATAAACCATGCCAGAGATGTGGAAGCAGTTGCATTACTATATTGCCTCCACAATACCAAAATACGTCAGCTATGGGCAGTGTACCTGCTCTTAGGCTTGGTATAGCCAACCTAACTAGTTTAGATGCATCACGTGCACCCTTCTTATTTTTGCAGATTGACTTTATGTAGGTTGCTGGGTGCTTCCCCACCAGAATCTCCTCACAAGCATCATTTGGAAGGAAACCTATTTATCTATTTCCACTGGATCGAATGCACAAAGGAAATGTCTGACCTGGCTGTTTTTGTATGTAAATATTTTCATTAGTCTGTGTGCTAGCTGGATGAAAGGCGCACAAGGAACTATACTTCTGTATCCATTCTGCTATATGAGACTTGGCGGCTGATCCTAGTAAGCAAAATGCTGGGCACAGGTTATTAATATGATACGGTGGAACATTACATTCTTTTAGGCCTTGAGTTGGCATAACCCTTAATGGGCTGGGGTCATGCATGTGACACACTACACATATGTTATTTTCAGTTACCTGTCGTGCAGAGTCATATAGCCATTGTTCATAAAGATTGGTATCTAACTGTTCTTCCTTCTCTATGGTAGAACCTGTATTAATCAAAGTGACATTCATTCGTCTGGTTATGTCAGAGGTTAGCCAATCATCTCCCCATTTTGGTATGTTTGTCAGGGGTTTGCATACACTTCCTTTTTCAGGGGTGCATTTGGCCCAGAAATCAATTATGATTTGTTGTACACCTTTCCCTTTTTGCCATTGCGATGGGTATACAGTTACATTGAATTGTTTGTTGTAAATCACATTCCGAAATGTATGATTGTTTTCTACACCAAAGTTCCACAGGGGAAGGATTGTCTTACATGTGTCATTTGTCGAATGCCCTGTCACTGTTAGTCGTTTAGTCTTTTCCTCATTATTATTTTGTTTTCCTGACCCTGGTGTCTGGATTTCTACTGTCATGGTATAATCTGTCTCTTGCCTGTCTGAGGCCCGCAGAGCTCTGGCCATCCAGGCGTCCATGTGATACCACCCTGTTTTTGCAACTAATAGTGGTTCAGGCATAGGCGGTCTATTGTATTTGACAGTGTACGAGACTAGGGTTGAGGAATTGTCAGGGATTTTGTGGCCCTTGTATGTGGCTGTCAGCAAACTTAGTGCACATATATGGTGATTTGTTATAGCCAATTCCTCTAAATCGCTAGTGACAGCTATGTCTTGCCTTTTGGCAGCATGCCTAGTATGTTTTAGAGATACAGTGTTTTCAATTGATTTTGGGCTAGCATTTACTGGTTTGTTTATATCGATTATTGCTTTGTTTGATGCCACAGATCATTCTAGGGCATAGGTAGTCAATTCGGTTACCATGTTACCATCCAAATAAACAGTAAATATAAAGCGCTGTCCCTACTATTTTTAGCCAATCTTTTCCTGTGGGTCTTCTTTTGTTAATTGAGGTCATTTTTTCCGTGGGCTTTTTCTTGTTAATTGAGGTCATTTTCTCACAGTGTCTAGTCTACTATAGCTTTCAATTCAGGGTATATTTCTTCTGTCAGTTCTGTCATAAATGGGCTTAAGGTAAATTCTGGAGGGTTATAATCTAAAATTTCTTCAGGTAAATCTACAGTCACTTCTTCAGGCTCTGCCAGGTGTGTTTGACTTTCCACTTTCTGGGGTTCAATTCCAGGTTTTTCACTGGGCTTGTCACTTTGTTCTGTAGTTATTCCACTAGGCCCTGCAATCTGTTCATCTGGTTGATCACTTGCGACTGTCTGTTTGGTGGCAGGTTGTGTTTCTTTTCCCTCCAGCTTTTCTGTTTGTTCAGTAATGGGCTGAACGTCCTCTTCTTTTCCTTGTTCTTTTAGTTTGTCAGCAGCGAGTTTGGCTTCTTTTCGCTTTGTTTTTGCTCGTGTGTGCCTTGCTGGGCCTCCTCTATTTGAGGGACCTGATCTATCGCTGTCACTGTCTGAATCAGTGTCTGTATCGGCTCGTGTTTTTGTTGATCTTGGCCTTTCTTGTTCTTGTCCTGGCACTGGGGCACGACAGCAGTGATTAAGGTGGTACCAGTGTTCCTTACCTTCTACTTTGACTGCAGTGGTTGTTGCTGCCACAACCTTGAAAGGACCTTCCCTTTGGGGATCCTTCCAGTATTTCTTTTTGAACAGTTTTATGTAAATGTAGTCTCCTGGCTCCACTAGTGGTCCTTTTTTCTTCACTTGTTCTCCATGTACTGCATCATTGACCTGTGAATACAAAGTTCGGTGTATTTTGGTCAGTTGTTGCATGTAGCTAGTCATTTCACCTTCCAGCTGCTCCAATGGAGGGCCTTCATAAGGTTCCCTGACCGCCGGTACAGACATTGGTCGACCTGTTAGCATTTCATTTGGGGTTAAATGTGTGTTTCGGTTAGTTTGTGTACGCATTTTCATGAGAGCCAGAGGTAAGACATATTTAAATCTGTGTCTGCACAGATCTTTGCAGTTTTCTCTTTCAATACCCCATTGGCTCTTTCTACCATTCCCTGTGACTGGGGATGATAGACACACCCCATGCGTCTTTTCATGCAAAGTGCCTCTGCAATTGCCTTAATTACATCATTTACGAAATGTGCTCCATTGTCTGAACTTATCTGGAATTCCAAATCTTGGGATTACTTCTCTGCACAGAAATTTAGCCACCGTTGTGGCATTATTTTTAGCTGTAGCAATTGCTTCCACCCATCTACTAAATCGATCCACTATTACTAGAATGTATCTCTTTCCCTCTTTTCTGTCTACCATCTCGACAAAATCCATCATAAGATGTCTGAATGGTCCCTGTGGTTGCGGGATATGACTTATCAGAGCTGTAAAATGTTTTCGCACGTTCCATGTTGCACAAATTTCACAAATCCTGAGGGATTTGTCTATCATTGCTGCCAAATATGGTGACCACCACTCTTTCCTAATTTTTAGTTGCAACCTCTCTTTTATTGCAGTGATCTACTCCGTGTGCATCTTTTATTAACATCGGGAGGAGAGCGATGGGAGCTACACAGATTCCATCACAACTTCTCCATACTCCTGTGCTCGGATCTAGTACAGCTCCTCGCTTTCTCCATAATTGTTTTTCTTGCTGTCTCTTGATATTCTCTGATATCATCTATTGTTACATTGAATTGTACTGGGGTTTGCTCTTCTTCCTGCATTAGTGCCATTACATGAGTATTACCTACGGCCGCCTTTTTAGCCAACCCATCGGCTGCAGTGTTACCCCTAGTAACAAGTGAATCATCTTTTTTATGTGCCATGCACTTAACAATTGCTAATGCTTTAGGTAACATCATGGCCTCTAATAGTTCAGCTATTGCTGGTCCATGTGTTACTGTTGATCCGTCTGCCCTTAAAAACCCTCTTTGTGCCCATATTGCTCCAAATGCATGACAGACTCCATATGCATATGCCAAATCAGTATAAACGGTACACTCTATCTTCTGCTCCTAATTTACAGGCTGCTGTTAGGGCCTTTAATTCTGCCAATTGTGCGGAGCATGGTTGTGGTACTGCTGCGCTTACTGCAGCTGAAAAAGAGTCTGTCTCTTTAATGTATTCCATAACTGCGTACCCATCTCTATTGCCCTCGCTTGTGCGATAGCATGAGCCATCCACAAAAAAGATGTGTTTAGCATCTTCCAATGGTTCTGGTCTTAGATCCGCTCTTTCTGACTCTTTGACTCTTCATTACACTCGTGTGGACTTCTTTCATCGGATAATACTATTCTATCAGCAGGATTAATTGTACTACACCTTTCAATGGTTAATTCTGGTGCTGATAGTATTACGTCATAGCCAGTTCATCTGGCATTGGTTATTACAAAATTTTGGCTGGTCAATAGAGCATGTAATGCATGAGATGTGTATAGGGTTACCGGATGACCCATAGTGATGGTTGATGCTTTTTCATATGCAAATGCTGCAGCTTCAACAGCCCGGTAACATGGTGGCATGCCCTTCTCCACATTATCCAGGTCTGTGCTAAAATAAGCAATGGGTTGTTTTCCCATTCCAGGTTTTTGTTGTGTTAGGATTGCTGATGCAAACCCTTTTCTTTCTGATACATATAATTGAAACGGTTTACTGTAATCTGGACTAGCCAGCGCTGGAGCTGAAGCTAGTGCACTTTTTATAAATTCGAAAGATCCCTCTCCCTCTGTAGTCCAAGTTAGAGGGGCGCTTGGTTTTGTTTGATCTGCCGCTTTTATCATATCTCTTAGTGGTTGCACTTTTAATGCAAAATCGCATATCCACGGCCTACTGAACCCTGCCATGCCAAGGAATGACAACAACTGCTTCACAGTTTGGGGTTTTGGAGCATTTCGAATTGCTTCAATATGTGTTGCCGATATTTTGCACATCGTACCTTCGAGTATTCGTCCTAAATATTCTACTTTCTGTTTGCAGAATTGAAGTTTGTCTTTGTTAACTTTATGTCCGTTCAGTGCCAATGTTTTCAAAACAGTTAATGAATCTTGTAGGCACTGTTCTTTAGTTTGACTACATATCAACAAATCATCCACATATTGTAGAAGACGATTCGTAATATGTAAATTTGCTAAATCTCGAGATAACACCTGGTTGAAAATTGATGGGCTTTCACAATAGCCTTGTGGTAATCTGGTATACGTGTACTGTTTTCCTTCATAAGTGAATGCAAACAGAGCCTGTGACTCAGGGTGCAATGGAATGCTGAAGAATGCTGAGCATAAATCTATCACGGTATACCATTTTGTTCTATCCAGAATATTTGACAATAGTGTATGTGGATCTGGTACCACCGGTGTTTCTGCCACTACCACTTGATTTACTGGTCTTAAATCATGTACCAAACGCCATTTATCTGAGTTTGGTTTTCTCACTGGAAAAATTGGAGTGTTGCAAGGGCTTCTAGTGGGTATTAAAACTCCTGCCTCTACTAAACCTTCTATTGTAGGCCGAATGCCATCCAATGCTTGTTGTGATAGCGGATATTGTCTCTGGTAATGTAGCTTCACATTCAGTTTCGCTTGTATTTTTAGTAATCCCGCTGATTTTACTAGCCCTACGTCTGTTTGATGTTTTGTCCATAATTGCTCTGGAACCTCACCTAATGATTCCTCTTTCTCTTGTTCAGTTAATTCTTGTTCTTCTGTTTGTTTTGACATTTGTTCTTCTGTTTCTGTCTCTGTCTGAATCCCTAACCTTCCCTGCTAACCATCACTTGTGTGGCTGTTGTGCACTCTGTTGTGACCTGTGATATTCTTAGGTACTTTTTGTCTGGTGATAGATGTATGTACAGGTTATTTGTTGGTGTCCACTCTCTCACTTGTCCTGAATCCCTAATCATCTGTCCTAAATCTTTAGATTCAAAACTTTGCCAGATCATCAGGGTGACATGTGGAGCAGCATTTTGTAATTGATACCAGTCTTTGATCTCTGCTGGCAGCTCAGTTCGTGCTGCCACTCCTTGTTGTCCTACTATGATGTCAGTTATCTTTACTTTATATGTCTGGCCTTCTATCTGTTCAGTCCAGAGCCAGTCATATTCTTCATTTTGTCGTCCTTTATCATACATTAGTGTGCAGTGCCAGGGGTCTCTTGCTTCTTTACAGTCTGGTCGCATATGTGTCAGCCATGGTTTCCATTCTGTGTAAGTTTTTCACAGATTTGTTGTTGTTCTTTCTTCCAGTTCCAGCCAGTATACTTTGTCAAATGTACAATGTTCATTTTCTTTTTCCATAACCACGTATTGTTGAGCTAGAGGTTCTGGAAGTGTAAACCACACTCCTGTGGGACCACAATGTATTTTTGCTTCTAATTTACAGAGTACATCTCTTCCTAGTAAGTTTGCTGGTGCATCTGGTGAATAGAGTAAGGGTGATTGTACTGTAAGTCCTTCAACTGTTATATCTTGAGGCTCTGTGAATCGTAGTGTCTGTGTTTTTCCCGAGAAGCCCACTGTTTTTATTGATCTACGGGAGAGGGGAAGCTTAGAGCCTTCTTTACCTATACTAGTGAACGTTGCTCCTGTGTCAATCAGGAATGGTGCTGTTAACTCATTCCCAATTTCCGCTAAGATCGTTGGTTCTTGTGCAGGATGCAATGAGGTGGTACACTGCATCAGCTCCCCCACAGGCTTCTCTGGGCATCTTCACATGTGTTGGGTTTGGCCCCATTGGGCCTCCCCCAGGCGGCACTGGCATTCGTTCTCGTTGCTGTGGACCCATATTCGGTCTTTCTTGTGTGTCATTTTGCATGTATGGGCAGTTTCTCATCAAATGTCGTGGATCATTACAATTCCAGCATCTTGCTCCACGCACCATGTTGTTTCTAGGTGGGGGTATTCCCATGAACATTCCTCTTCCTCCACGGCCTCTACTTTGACCCCACCACCTTTGTGGTGGTTGGGGATATGGTCCCATTTGATACCCTCCATGTGCCATCGGCACTTGATAAGGTGATGTTTGGTACATAACTGGCGGTTGAGGTACTGCTTGGTTCATGTTTTGCGGTGGTTCTGCTACCAAGAGGGCTGCTTGTTTGGCAGCTACTTCTTTCTTCTTCTGTGTCAGCTCTCCCAGTTGAGCTTCGTGTAGTTGCACTAATAAGTTTTCTGCTGCTTTTCTTGCTTCTTTCTCCTATTTTCGGTGTAATTCTGTATAATGAATCACGTTGGCTTCAAATGTAGACCAGGGCATTGAACTTAGCCCTACCACTGTTTCCAGCTGTTCTTGCACTTCAGTGGGTAGCGTTCTTTTCAGCATCAGCCTGAATAGAGCTTCACTTGCAGTTGTTTCATTCCAGCGGGCACCCATCTCTTCTCCCCATGCCCCCTGTAGTTTGAGAATAAACAAAGCAACACCTTCATTGTCCTCCAGTTTAAGTTTTTCCACTCTTCCTGAATCAGCATTTGTTGGGTGAGCGGCTCTCAGCGCATCCCAGATACTGTTCCTGTAGGGCCCCAAAGGCCTCTGGTCGTGGTGTGGGTCATCCGCCATTCCTTTTTGTCCTGCTTGGTCAAATATTTCAGCCTTTCTGGCTTTTCCCAATACTTGGGATGGTATTGCTTTCAAATCCCCTTCTGGGCTCCATCACAAACATTTGGCTGTCAGTTTATTAAACCTGTGACATCCATGAATGTCCAGGGAACATAGTGATGTTTTTCTCCTTTTATTATTAGAGGATATTGTGTACAGTGGTCATCCTCTGTATCGCCTTCATAATTTCTTCCATGTATTTCCATCCATCTTCCGGCATTGTCTGCTGTACATTCTTCTTCTTCACTTCCCTGACTGTTCTATTGAGTTGTCTCTCTGGTCTCTGCTGTTTCCTATCTCTCCTTCATTCTCTGCTCCTTGCTCTTTCGTTTGCTCTTTATTCTGCTCTTGTGTCTGATGTCTACTGAGTCTTTGTTGTACTTCTTCATGTGATATTTCACGCCAGACTGGTAGTTTTGGTGTATTTCTAGGTACATTCCTTATCTGTTCATTTGGGGTACTTTGAGTCATTGGTTTTATTGATTGTTGTATTTGTTTTTCTATTCTCCACCAATCCTCATCAGAGTAATCATTTACTCTGTTTGTATCTGAGCTGGCTATTTGGCTTCTCTTTTCTTCTGGGCTTCCATTTGAATGGGTCTCAGGTCTCTCTGCTGCTTTCTGTGTTATTCTTCCCACAATACTTCCTGACAATATTTCCATGCCTATTTATTCTACTGAGTCCTCGTCTATCCTGTTCATATAACCCCACTGGCCTTAGTGTATGGCCTTCATTATATGTTGGTGGTTTGAACTGCTCCCCACGTATCCCCAACGGTGGGGCAGATCCCTTCACTTCTTTTTCCTTTTTCTTTGTCTTTCTCGCCTTTCTTGTCCTTCTGTTTCATGTATTTTTCGATGTCTTTCTCTGCTTCTTTATGTTTCATTATTACAATGTCCACTGGAGTGAACTCAGATTGTTCTTTACTCACGATGCACCCTGGTCTTGCTTTGGTTTGCTTTATGTCTGTGTCCTAGGATACTATTTCGCATTGACCACGTCAATTTAACGTGTATTCGCTTTACAGTTAACACAGGTTCCTCTGGACTCTCTAATGAATTTATCTCCTGGGCTCCTTTCCCAGTGTACCTTTCGTGGTTTAACTACAATAGTTGCCGTCAAACCTGAGTAATAATTATCTTGGGCAGGTTTACCTTCAAAAACCCCTACTTCCTCGTCATTCGGGTTAAAAAAATACAAACAATTTAAATGTCACTTGACTAGGTTGAGGAGCTTCTAGCAGGGCACGCAGTCTAGGACCTACTAAATTAGGTTTCCAAATTCCCTTAATGGCTTCGTACCACTCTATTTCTGGAATTGTATTTATTAATTTAAATAAACTCTGATCAAATCTAGTCAACGCCCACAATTTATCAGAAATTTGTTTCTCTGTTTGCCACCTCTCAACACCGTTACAATCTTTGTAAGTTCTCTCTTCCCAAAAATGTTTTCTTATACCCCTAGTTTCTATCTCTAAATCAAATAATGCCATTCAACATTCACTCTTATTTTTATCCTGGCCCTAGCCACTCCTTTTCTATCCTTTAATGTAGTTTGTAAGTGTGTATGTCTAGTCAGTACGTGTTAATAAGGGCTAATATGTGTATTCGTGTGGGTGTATCCTTACCTTCATTCCTCCTCAAAAATTCACCAAATAGCTCTGAAACCTTCTAGCTATGCGTATACAATAGCCAACACTCCAATCAGAGCCAATATCTCTCTTAACATTCTATTAGTACATAAAGAAAAATTACATCCTAACCAATAATTTTCGGGTCCCACCCCACATTCAAATGCAGCCTGCCACTTCTGCACTCACTGTGGTGATGCTTCGCAACACAATTTACTCAATATTCTCTTTACTCGGGTCCTATCCCGTCTCTAATAGACGGTGACTCTCCACACTTTTTACTTCACTTTATCGGGTCCCACCCCGTCTCTAATAGACGGCGACTCTCTGATCAGGGACCCCCCCATTCACACAATTACTACACACACTGAGATTTTTAACTCCCCTCACCAAGCCTTATATTATGTTTATCATATATTAATTTTTTCTACCACACCCCTTTAAATTATTTTAGCCAGAGGCCAGCTGCCTTCACCTTCCCCAGGGCCACCTCTCCCTTTTTCAGGCCACAGATAAACTATACACAGACTTTGAGTTTAACAGGTGTCTGCTTACCTTGTTTTAAGATGTGCCGGCTTCTGTGACCCAACGGGTAAGAGGTCCTAGTTCAGGTTCACAGCGTTACGCTGACCGTCCCTTCGTGGTTGCCAATTAAATATGTCAGAACTTAGAGCCCTCCTCTGAGCGGACACATTCGTAGGGGTGTCACAAGTTGAGCCAATTTCCACTATGTCCAAATTAAACTATCAAAGAAAATAATAAACTTCCAAAAGGAATAAAAAGTCTTGAGTCCAAGGTGAGAAGAGCAAAAATCTCCAATTTATTGCAGTCAGAAAGCATTCAGAGGATCCAACAAAAGGCAATCTTTCCAACAATAAATGGCACAAGCAAAAAGCAAAACCTCCGTAAAGAGTATAATACCAAAAGCAAGTGCAAACACTCTCTGACAATTCAGTCCTTTTATACCCGTGGAATTTAGTCCCGCCCCTTTCTTAACCAATGAATTTCCATTATTTCCAAATTTATCCAATCAGATTTATCCAATTGTGATGTAATTACCATTATTTCACAACTTCCCCATTGTGATGTAGTTACCCTTATCTCAGGATGATGTAATTGTACATTGTGACATATGTTACATTGTGAGGTAACAATACCTGTGGTCTGGGTTGCATTGTGATGTAATTTTTTACATTGTGAGATATTTTCCTATTAAAGTCGACTTTGACTTCCTGTTTGTAAAAAAAGATGTTGTCAATAAAAAAGCCTATTCTCTTCCTAATTTTTTCACACTTGGCTTGCCTGCAAACCGAGGCCCTTTTCGCTGTGAAATTTTTTGAATACTCCAATTTTTGAACATTCATCTGCTGACAATGCGTAAGTTTAATTTTATTTTACTCTTCTCTTTTATAAATGTTTTATATATTTTTTTATTGTTGCTTAAACTACTTCTAAGTTATATTTTAAAATCACCTATTTTGTTTAACCATTTAATAATTTTTGTTTATCTTTAATGATGTCTTTAATTTCTGCACTCAGTTGTTTACACAGTTTTACAACTACTTATCTACTTTTAAGATAGTATTATATAAAAATCATGACCAGTGGTGCTTCATTCTTTTAAACTCTTTTCTCCAATTTTTTCTTTCTAGCTCGTTTAACTGCTAAACGTAGGGAATACATCCGACGGGTGTGGCGTTCCCAACTGGCCTGCCTTTTGTAGACCGTCTCCTTCATCTACAAACTCTGGAGGAAAATATCTCGCCTGTGGGTGTAGTTTTCCCTCCCCGAACCCGTGATGTCAGAACACAAAACGACGCTGTTATTCATCCTGATACCACTGAAAAAGCTGGTCCCTCTACTGGTGTTAAAAATTTCCGTTTGAAATTGTCACAGGCTCCAATACGCAGTGTGTCTCCTCTCCCCATACTATCGCCACCACTATTTTCTTTTGATGAATCCTGTCTTCCATCTATTCTTCCACCTTTTCCTTCGCCCCTATCTATTTCCTTCTTCCCCCTCTCCTGAGGGTGAAGTCATTTCCCTTGATTAGCTGTGGGGCCCTTCAATAAACTTGCCTCTCAGTACCACTGTGTCTTAAGTGTGATTTTTGTATTTTGTCTATGCTAATGTGTTCACACACACACACACACACCTATATTTGGTTATATTGTAGATTTTGATAGCACACCGTCCCTATTTGTCTCCTTATCTGCCCCAATTTTACATCAGGCATAGCTTCATTTCATTCTTCCTTTTAGTGCTACTCCTAATATGTATATATTATCACCAGTTATGAATTATTGCTCTATTATACTTATGTGTTGCTCACGCCACCCTCGTTTTTAGCATTTTTCCTAACAGACTCAACACACTGATCTCTTTCTGGTACATTTGTTTTGTACTTCCTTTTAGAAACAAACATTTAGCATCTCAAAATTTTGATTTGGACCAAGACAAGAACTTGGACAAATAGTCTACAAGATCTTTACTTTCTGTGGTCTTTGTTCGTAACGTCTGAATTTCCTTTACTTCTGGAACTCCTATTGGGAGGTCTTATAAGGTTGTTGTTCCCTTTTTCCACAAGAATTAGGAGCTCAAGTAGCAGTTAGATGAGAGCAGCTTATTAATTGTTTTACCTCTAGATGCATTTTCTGCTGGGTTCTCATACAGCCATTTTGTAGTTTGTGTGCTTTGAAATATTTTTTGAACTCTTTTGGCTACAAAGGTGTGAAAGCGACAGGCATCATTATTTATGTAACCCAAAACCACTTTTGAATCAGTTCAGAAGAATTTGTCTACTTTGGTAAGGTTAAGCTCTTCTTTGTGCATATAGCACAAATCTAGGCTTTGCCAATGAGAAATGTGCAATGAATTTCACCATTCTCATTTATCATTCACAAATATAAGTACTGATCTTAACCACACGAACTCACATCAGACAAAATGATATATAACGATCATCGGAGTCTCTCTTCCCTCTATAACAGACATCTACACCACATGCTGCATCCGCAAAGCTAACAGCATTGTGGAGGACCCCACACACCCCTCACACTCACTCTTCACACTCCTGCCCTCTGGGAAAAGATACCACAGCATTCGGACCCTCACAACCCGAATGTGTAACAGTTTTTTCCCTCAAGCCATTTCATTCCCCAGCAAACTCATTTTGCCACCTTTCCCAATGTAGACAAAGCCCAAAGGATCAAATATAGAGGCAACAGTTGATAATATGCCACGAGGTGTTGTAGGTTGACCCTTTAGTGGCACATGTAATTTGAAGCTATCACTCGGCATGTTCCACCGAATACCTAAAGATCTCTTGAATGGCATGTCGTTGAAGGTAATATCCTTTGTTTTAAAGTATATAACACATTCCAATGCTGGTATGCTCTGCAAAACAGTGTTGTTATTTAAAATGAACTTATGAAGTTGAAGACAACCCTTTTCACACAGCTCCCATGGTGCTTTTATCAACTAGATAGCCTTTTCTACTGTTTCTACAATTGTCACGCCATCCTCAAAATAAAAGTCTCTTATGATGAACTAAGTGTGTGACTAACTGTATTCATTGGCTAAATAATTGAGTCTAACTACTGCAAGTTCTCTAGAATCAAGCAAGTATGGTCGCTGCTTAAATAGAAAAGGCATTTCATACTTTCCTTAAACATTTAAAGGGCGGAAAGCGGGCAGGTGTCCATGCTAGGCTAAAAGCAAACCCTATCTGGCCAGCACTCCCGTCCCTACTACATGCCAACGTTTGCTCCCTGGACAATAAACTGGACTATATCCGACTCCAGCAGACTACCTGGTGTGAAACATGGACAGCAACAGAGTTCCAGACACCACTATTTAGCTAGATGAGCTAACATTGTTTTGAGCAGACAGGATGCAGCTCTGTGAGGTAAGACTTGCGGTGGCGGCATGTGTGTTTACATCAGCACTGATAGTGCAAGAACTCTGATTGTTTCTACTTTCTGTTCATCGCAAATGAAGTGTTTGTGACTTATAGATGCAGGCCATTTTATTTACCATGAGAATTCACCGCGGTTTTTATTGTCGGAGTGTACATTCCATCCAGCGCTAATGCTAAGGGGGCGCTTTATGTACTCTATGGAACCCCAACAGACTGTTTTCATCACTGGAGATTTCAACCATGCAACCGTGCTACCTAAATTTTGGACGAGAGGGAAAAACACATTGGATCTTGTTAACACAAACATTCTCTGCGCATACCAAGCTGAGCCCCGTCCCTATCTCGGCTACTCAGACAACATCTCTGTTATGCTAATTCCAGCATACAGAGCACTCGTCAGACGCCCTAAACCAGTTTTAAAGCAGGTGATAACCTGGCCAACAGGAGCTACTTTTGCACTTCAGGACTGTTTTGAGTGCACTGACTGGCAGATGTTTAGGGACTCCACCTTTAGGGAAAATGCCCTTAAAACAGCCACTAACTACAAGACATCTTTACCTGCTTGTGACAGTGACGCCTCCCTCTCAGATGCGCTGATTGACGTCTATGCCCGGTTTGAGGTGCAGAACAACATGGCAGCAAGGAAGACCATACCTCCTCCAAGTGACCAGGTGCTCTGGCTACTGTGAGGAGAAATTTAAGCAGAGTTAACCCATGAAGGTCTGCTGGACTGGACAATATCCCTGGCAGAGTGCTCAGAGTATGTGCAGTATAACTAGCAGATGTTTTCACTGACATCTTTAACACTTCCCTGTGCACTGCTGTCATTCCTACGAGCCTCAAAACCGCTACCATCGTCCCTGTGCCGAAGAAGTCGGCAGTCTCCTGCCTCAATGACTACCGTCCTGTTGCACTCACACCCATTGTGATGAAGTGCTTCAAAAGGCTCGTCATAAGGCACATTAAGACCCTGCTGCCTCCCACACTAGACCCACTACAGTTTGCGTGTCATCTGAACAACACATACATACGAATGATGTTCATAGACTTTAGTTTTCAGCATTTAACACAATCATCCCTTTCGATCCCCTGATCGAAAAGCTGAGTCTGCTGGGCCTGAAAACCTTGCTCTGCAACTAGATCCCGGACAGCATGTCCAGCACCACCAAACTTAGCACTGGGGCACCGCAGGGCTGTGTGCTTAGCCAAACTCCTGTTCACACTGCGTACTTATTGTGTAGCAATGCACAGCTCATATGACATTGTCAAGTTTGTCAGTGACACGACCGTGGTGGGTCTCAGCAGCAAAAACGATGAGTCAGCATACAGAGAGGAGGTGAAACAGCTAACAGCCTGGTGTAGAGCCAACAACCGGAACGTCGACAAGACTAAGGAGATAGTTGTTGACTTTAGAAGAGCAAAGAGCAACCATTCTTCGCTGAACATCGACGGATCCTTGGTAGAGATCGTCAGGAGCACCAAATTCCTTGGCAGAGAACCTCACCAGCTTCATTAGCAGCGCCTCTACTTCCTGCGAAGGCTGAGAAAAGTCCATCTTCCACCTACCATCCTGACCAAAAGGACCATTGAGAGCATTCTGAGCAGCATTCTGAGCAGACCCTGCAGAGAATAGCAAGAAGAGCTGAGAAGATCATTAGAGTCTCTCTTACCTTCATAACGGACATTTAAACCACACCCTGCATCGGCAAAGCCAAGAGCACTGTGGACAACCCCACACACCCCTCACACTCACTCTTTATAGTCCTGCCATCTGGAAAAAGGTACCATAGCATTTGGGCCCTCACAACCCCAATGTATAACAGTTTTTTCCCTCAAGCCATCAGGCTGCTCAACACACTGAACTGATCTACCTTAACCTACACATATGCACACACACTTAACCCTCAAGCCATCAGGCTGCTCAACACAGAACTAAACTACCTCAACTTACAAACACACACACACACTCATTCAACACAAATAGATGGAAACAAAAAAAGAAAAACATAACATTTTTGTTAAGAACAGTCACTTCAAAATGGTATTTGCAAAATATTGCTGTATACCTGCACATTACTGTCTTAGCTGCACATTTTACAATCTGGTTAGCGCTATTTGAATGTTCTGTACAGCATTATGTCCTGTTCTTTATTGTCTTTTTGCACTGCTTTTTGTAATGTTTGCATTGTTTATTGTTTATTGTCTGTTCTGCACTGTTTGCACCAGGTTGAACACATGTACTTTATGTTTGTTCTATTTAGTAGCTCTTTGTTGTTTGTTGTCTGTGTAATTCTGTGTTTTTGTGTAGCACCATGGGGTCCTGGAGAAACGTTGTTTCATTTCACTGTGTACTGCATCTGCTATATATGGTTAAAATGACAATGAAGCTCTTTGAATTTGAACTTATCGAAATCGTCCATATTACCTAAGTATATAAAAACATAAAAGATTAAATGACTAATAATCTATTAAATCCTGATAAGACTGAAATATTACTTATTTGTCCAAAAGCCAGCACACATGAATACTCACATTTCAACTTAAACTTAGAAGGATGTACTATCACTACTAGCTCATCAGTGAAAGACCTGGGTGTTATATTAGACAGCAACTTGTCTTTTAAGAGTCATATTTCCGATATTACTAAAAGCTGGTTCATGCACTCTAGAGTAGACTGGTGTAATGCATTACTAGGTGGTTGCCCTACAGCTTTGGTAAACAGGTTACAGCTAGTCCAAAATGCAGCTTACAGAGTTCTTACCAGGTCTAGAAACTATGAACACATTACTCCAATATTATCATCCCTGTATTGGCTACTGTAAGGTTCTTGTTTCATGTTTTGTTTTTGTTTGTGTTAGCTAAGATTGCTAGCTAGCTAACTATGCTAGCTAGCTTAGTCATTTTATTGTTTTGTTAATTTTCTGTTTTCTTTCTTTGTCCTTGTGTCTTGCTCTCATTAGTTATTCAGTCCTGTGTTTGTGATTGTGTAAGATCCTGTTCATCATTCTGGTTTTGCTTTATCTTCCTGTTAAGTTTAGTTCATGTTCATTGTTTGTTAGGTGTTTATGTATGTAGTTCACTGTAAATAAACTGCACATGGGTTCTATAAGTCTCGTCTCAGTGAACTACATCTTACAGCTACCTGTTAAATTTAGGATTGGTTACAAAATGTTGCCACTTACTTATAAGGCACTAGATTGTTTGGCTTCAAGGTAGCTAACTAGTTTTCTAACATGCTACATTTCACCATGCTCCCTGAGATCTCAACTTTCTAGACTTCTGGTAGTCCCCAGAATAGCAAAGTCCACAAAAAAGGTAGAGCTTTTTTATATACAGCTCCTAAACTATAGAATGGCCTACCTGATAATGTTTGCGGTTCAAACACAGTCTGCCAGTTTAAACATAGATTAAAGACATATCTATTTAGCCAGGCAAATACATAACATATCCTATAAAAAAATTGCCAGCACTGGTAGACCTTCAGAGAGAAGATGCTAACCCTGTGTTGTTCCTGAGGCACAACAAACAGGTTCCTCCCCTTTTCTAGATTTCGAGGACCTTTAAGGATGGACAATTTACATTAAATTTGATCATTACAATATGTTGTAATTAACAATAACATGCAGAGTCTTTATTGAGTCTGGTTCCTCTCAAGGTTTCTTCATCTCAGGGAGTTTTTCCTTGCCACAGTCGCATTCTGTGTAAAGCTGCTTTGAGACAATGTCTGTTGTTAAAAGCGCTATACAAATAAAATTGAAGTGAATTGAAGATACTTATAAATAGAGAGAGAGAAACTGTACCCTCTCACACAAAGATCAGATACTCGATTACTTTTAACAATCACATTATTTCCCATCATGGTTGTTAGTTTAATTTTCACTGGGTGACTGTTCAATTGTAGTGCATTACTGATTTCTTCATCAATGAAAGTGGTGTCACTCTGTGTATCTAACAAAGCATACACAAGCTGTTCATTGGATGAATTTTTAACTCATAACACCAAAACAGGTACAATCAGAGATGTAATGACTGACTCACATTCACTTGTGATATTAAGTGAAATGGCATTCGTAGTTTCAATCTAAAGTGCATGCACATTGCTCACCATGTTTATCTTTAACATAGACCCCAGCTTCTGCTTTTCTTCACAGTCATTTATAATTTTTTATAATTTCCAGACCTTTAACATGAGGTATGGCATTAGAAAAAACCTGCAAATGCTCTTAGGAATGGCCAAATCTGGTTAATAAGCTTGTCCCAAAGCATTTTTGTAGGCTTCCCCATCATTATGATAAAAGATGCCCTCAAGATACTTGTACAGAAAGCCACTCACACATCTTTAATAATAGAGTTTATCAGCTACTAAGATGCCCTTTCTGTTTATTAATGACATAAATTATGCCTTTCAGTTTACAAACTGAATAGGCTCTCAGTTAAACACACTGTAGGCTCAGGTACTGCCTGAGCAAGATGAGAGCTTAAAAGCTACTTCACTGAGAGCTGTTGACTGGGAAACATTGCATTGCTGATGTGACATTTAGTTTTTTCCTGATCGTGATGTTTATTCTGTATTGCCTGACTTTTTATCTCGTTTTAATTTTTTTATCATAGGATTTTTACTCTGAAACGAGCAACCCTCTATGTCCTTTTCTACCTGCAGCCTTTCTAATTCAAACTTTTGAGTTTATAACTCTTAATTTTTTCTTTTGATGACTTTCTACTTGTGTCATCTTATATTCTCTTCTTTTGCAGCCAGGTCTGCCGCAGCATTTGCACCTTTGCTTGCTGTACAAGAGGATTGAGAATAGCTGCTGACACTTATTTTTGAAGCACTAGAACTATATATAGAGTGAGCACACTTATGTGCTAAAAGTTCATGTAGACAACCCCTTTCTGTTTCTGCATCAAACTCACCATCTATATTTGCTATTTTTCAAACACAATATTCATGATATCAGTGGTCACAGCTTCACATGCATCAATTTTACGTCTTAAATCAGCAGCAGGTTTTAACAAAACTGCCTTATGTCACTACAAATTTTAATGATACATTTTTTTATTTTTAAGTGAATTAGCAATTTCAGCAAGCTGCTTATCTGATATGTCTATTTTTAAGTCCTGTCCTGCTTTACACCAGCATCCAACTTCCATTGCTCATACATAGTGTTTCTCCATAGGCATATAAGGACGTTCTGAACGTCGAGGGAGTTTTGCACTGTCTTGTACATGACATTGAAGTTAACATAATTTTTATCTTTACATTTAACTGATCCTTTATCCTTTTCTTTTGTACCTTTTGTTTCTGTCTGAAGCAAGTTTTCTGATTCTTGTATGTTTGTGTCTATTAACCTTATGAGTCTCAGCTCCGTAGATCTACACGCTGATCTCGTCCTACTGCATCTACTGCTATACCTGAGCTTTACGTTGAAACCATCAGTCAGCACATGCAGCGAAGATCTGAACCAACGAAGGTAAAAGCTCTTACTGTAGCAGACCCCATTAGAGTAATGGCTAAGATTTTACTGATGTTTAAAGCTTTATTGTACATTAACACTGTGGAAAAGTACATTTCTTAATGACTTTAGAAGTCACTGTAAGAGCTAAACAGAGCACAACGATATGCATTAAAATACTTTCCGTGCCTGCTATTATCACATTATTATCTGCACACAGCAAATTATACAACGTTATATACAACCCTTGGTTGCTGCTGCAATCATTATTACACTGAAAAATTAAAACTATAATAAATAAAGTTCCCTTTTGCATGACAGATAGATAAGCGTTTACATACTTAAACTTACAAAAATTAGTAAATATAAAACAATTAGAAAATAACTAATGAAGTCTGTTTCAATCTGCATCATATATTTTGTGAATCTGCATCATACTACTTTATTATCTGTAATCCTGACCTTGTCTGGTAAAGCATCTCACTTGTAGTTAAGTTTCCACTATTTTTTTCAAAGATTTTTTATATGTAATTGCATCAGAAAATTACCACATTGATCCTAGTGTAACCGGTGTCGTCTGCGTCTTTTTTTGTTGTTGTTATTCAAAGAACCAAACAGACATCAAGCATTGTATAAACTCTTGAAAACAATAAATCAGATTGTTGCGTGACATTCACTCTTATTTATTTTTCTCTTTCACGCACAGACAATAGCGGAAAAGGGAAGGTGGATTAGAGTCAAAAAGGAGAACCCAGGAGGCAAGTTCAAAAATAATTAAATAAAGTTGACAATAAATACCAAAAAAACATTCCTGATAAAAATAATAAATCAGTTCGCCCCTTTTTTTTCTGTTAAATAAAATTCAGTGCATTAAGCTAAAATTCATAAACTAAAATTAAACCAGGTAAAATGAAAACATAAGATAACAAAAGATACATGAAAAATAAAGTCATAAATATAAATTGGACAGAAAAACTAATGTTTAAAATGATTTTTAAAGTAAAGATAAAAAAAATTAGATTAAAAACCCACCTCTCCCACACAGACAATAGCGGAAAGGGAGGAGGAGGAACGAAAACAGAAAAAAAAACAGCCAATAATTTAAAAATTTAAAGAGGAAGTTACAAAAATGAAAAAACTAACAACATATAACTAATAACTAATAGCATTTTTGTGTAATTTTATTTAAAGATGAAACTATTAATTTCCATACTTAAAATTTAAACATCAAATACTGAAGAACCCGATTCTTTAACCTGATAATTCTCCTGAACCTGGAAGAGCAATCATCAGCTGTGTTCACGTCAGGTACACTGTCAGAGACAGTTTGAGGGGAAGAGTCAGCACCAACACCAGCTACAGAATTGTCATCGGCCTCTGAATTTGGCCCCTGTTGGCTGGGCAACTGAGAATGCACCCATGAAATGGTGCGGTCATCATCACATGTGACTACATTGGAGATGTTGGACACAGAGTCTGCATTTAAGAGTCCCTCTGCAGGCTTAATCTTAGCAATGAAGGAGCAAGCAGTTAAAACACAAGAGTGTGTAAGGACAGCACATGGTGCTGATTCAGCGTCTGCTTGACCAAAACCATCTAAGTCAGTGACATGCACAGAAAGGAGGTTAACTTGCAAAAGAAGATTGTGGTGTACTGTTTGGTTATTACCAGACCTGGCACAGATCTTATAGACATGTATGGAAGGCTTTAAAGCAACGACAGTGTATACAACAGGCTACCATCTGTCAGCAAGTTTTTGTTTTCCTTTACAACCCTTGTTAGCAACAAGAACTGGGTCACCAATGGCTGGAGGGAGGCCTTTAACTCTTTTGTTGTACTGGCTTATGTCGATGAGATGAAATGGCGCTGTCTTTTTAATACTCTCCAAGGTGGCAGACACACCTGGGACACATTATCTCCCACATTCCGTTCCATATTAAGCCCAAAAAACCTCTGTCGAGCCAAAGACTTGTCACACACTGCCTACTTAAGACCCAAGAATCCTAGTCTATGTGCAGGATATTTTATCACAGCAACCAAGTCGTCTAGTGGAGCATCAGTACAGAGCAAAAAGGGATGCTCGAAATCTGGATGAGCCAGCTGCACACTGTCGACAAGAGACCCCTTTATTTTTATCAGAGACCACATCACAGTCTGCGGTCCAGTCCTAAGGTGTCAATTCTCGAAAAGTGCCTGCTCTCCTACAACCACCACCTTTCAATGAATGTTTGTGGCCAGCTGTAAGATTAAATAACTGTCTGGCAATTTGAGAAAAGCTTGGAATGAAGGCTTGATAGTACAAGACAATACCATGAACTGATCTAATTTTCTTTTTTGAAGCTGTTGTTCTATCTTCCTTCATTAGATCTTGCTTTCGAAAAGTGGAGATTAATTTTACTTTTTTTTCATTATCTAAAAAACCAATACCATCTATTACATGGCCTAAAAACTTTTCTCAGAAAGTTACATTTTTGAAGTTGCTGGATCTCAATCGAAAAAAAAACAATTACTAAATGCCTTTGATTCAGATGGAGCAAAGACCAACAAGCCGTCTAGATAACAGAGCAGACTGAAAAAGTCAGACGCTCTATGACTCTGATAAATTGTTTTATAGGGCTAGAATCGTAACATACAAATTACCACAGAGTAATATAGTTTAAACAGCAAAAGCTAATTCAATTTAAAAACGTATTTTATATATGTAGTAAATATGTACCATAAAAGACACTCAAACAATTTAAATTCAAACAAACTCAGTTAATTATTAGGGTTAATACGGTTAAAAAAGTTTTCCTTTTTTTAACTTTCTTACTTAAAGTAAATTAACAACCAAAGGACACAGCATTTTTTTTAAGATGAAACAGTCTGTCTCGCGCTGTTCATCACTCATGTGCGCTGTCTCTATCCACGAGCGTCGTCTCTATCCACGAGCGTGTAGCTGCAGCATGCGTTGGCGACGCTGGAAAACAGAAAGACAAGCACGGCAAAACAGGCTAGCCATTATGCAACCACGGTGTGGCTAACCAAGGTGAGGCAAAACCTGTTGCTTGCTGTGCAGTTGTACACAAAGGTCATGGTCTGCACCAACTGTGGCTTCTTTTGCTTAGGTCTAGGTAGGAGGGACATCAACATATTACCTTATGTCCTGCTGAAACTTTTGTTAACACCATTTTCCATTAGGTTTTAGGGGGTGGTTCTAAACTTGTCAACACCAGCCAGTTTGAGAAGCTCAGCAATTAGCTCACTCTCAAATGTGGCCCCCTAGTCAGAGCCATCCAATAGTTTCTTTTGTTTTTGCTGTTTGGTCTTGACACAGAAATGCATGTGCTAACTTTGTGAAGTGGTCTGTAATTCTGTGGTCTGTGATTCTGTGGTCGGTGTTCTGCAAAGCGCTGATCTGATGATCTGAAATTGTCATGGCACCATGTGTAACCGGTGTCGCCTGTATTGTGACCTTTTTTTTTTGTTGTTGGAAGAACCAAACAGACATCAAGCGTTGTATCAACTCTTCTTTCAATCTGATAAAAACAATAAATCAGATCGTTTCGTAACTTTCGCCCTTATTTCCTTTTCAGTACAGTAGTGGAAAGGAAGAGTTTTAAATTGACAATGAATACCAAAAAACCATACCTGATGAAAACAATGAATCAGATTGTTGCATGACTTTCGCCCTTATTTCCTTTTTTTGCAGTGCATTGAGCACATGTTTAAATTCATGAACTAAAATTAACTAGTTAAAATTAAACTAGTTAAAATGAAAACATAAGATAACACAAGATACATGAAAAATAAAGTCATAAATGTAAATTGGACGGAAAAACTAATGTTCAAAATGATTTTTAAATTAAAAATAAAATTAGATTAATACCAGATTAAAAAATTCACCTCTTCCACGCACAGACAATAGCGGAAAGAGAAAAGAAGACGCAAAAACAGGAAAATAAAACACCCAATAATGTGGAAATTTAACAGTGAAGTTACACACAACTGTATCAGGTATAACATTTTTGTGTAATTCTATTTATAGATGAAACTATTAATTTCCATGCCTGTTAAACTAGTCGAGCTTTGTATTTCTATCAGCAAAAACATGAAGGAGAGAAGCAAGCTGTACTGTATGTGGTGAATAAATTAGTTTTATGAATTACACAAATTAACACTTGGTAAATACATTTTTTTTCAAAGACCTGGCTAGGAGAGGTGCATATGAGAAATAAAAGGTGGTTGAGAAAAGAACAAGCCATTAAAATGCAAGAACAGGGACTTTCCAAATTTCCAAACTTCACCACTTAACTTTACCAGCAGATTTACTGTAGGTTTATGTTAATTAGATTAGATTAGATTCAACTTTATTGTCATTGTGAAAGGTACATGTACAGAGCCAATGAAATGCAGTTAGCATCTAACCAAAAGTGCATAAGTGGCTTTCCTAGGAACTTGAAGCTAGGTACACGCTCAACAGCCGCTCCGTTGATGTGTATTGGAGGATGAGTGTGATTGCTAGCTTGTCTGAAATCCACAATGACCTCCTTTGTCTTCTTAGTGTTGAGTTTCAGTTTATTGTCCTCACACCATGCTACTAGGTGCTGGATCTCCTCTCATTGTTACCTCTGATCAGGCACCGTGGTGTCAGCTGCAAACTTGACAGTGCTGTTTGACGCATAGACAGGTACGCAGTCAAAGGTGAAAAGGGAGTATAGGAGAGGGGACAATACACATCCCTGGGGAACCGGGGTGCTGATGGTGAGATTGGAGGAGGTGATGTTATTCAATCGAACAGACTGTGAACTGTTCGTAAGGAAGTGCAGGGTCCAGTTGCAAAGATGTGTGTTGATGCCGAGCTGTTTCAGCTTCAAGGTTAGCTTAGAAGGGCTAACTGTATTAAAAGCTGAACTAAAATCGACAAACAGCATCCTAGCATAAGTGTCGGGGTTGTCCAAGTGAGTCAGGGCAGAATGTAGTACTGTGAAAATGGCATCTTCAGTTGACCTATTTGGGCGATAGGCAAATTGGTGAGGGTCCAGGTTGGGTGGCAGACAGCCTTTAAGATGGCTGAGGACCAGTCTTTCAAAGCACTTTGCGATAACAGGGGTGAGTGCGACTGGACGAAAGTCACCCAGTTCTGTTGCAGCAGAGGCATTGGCAATTAAAGTAGTCTATAAAATATAAATACTTTTTTCACCCAACAATGACTTAAGTATTCTAGTCTGTTATTATTATTTATTTGGCAGTAAAAGTATACCAGCTTCTTCTGACTACAACATAGAGGAAAGATTTTAATTAATTGTGGTGTTCTTAAATTTCAGTTAAAAGAAGTTCCTGAAGCTCTTTTTAACCATGACTGATACAAATACCAAAGCCAGTTTGGAATTCAAATTAGGCACCTGGTCCTTTATAATTTTCTACTCTGTAGATGCTATCTGCAGTGAATAAGTGATGTCTTTACAGCCATTGCAATAAAACGCTTTTAAGAATCAGTTCTTAAATGCCATTATGTTAACCTTGATAGTATACATACAGTATATAGCACACACAAAAACTTATATTAGCTGGATATAAAGCTGTGTTTTTATATATAATTACCAAGGTTAAAAATTGTAAATGTAGAAAATTCTGAAATGTGTTTAAACTGAGGATTGTTTTTTATGATGTTTCTGAAATACCTAGCACACAAAAAAATTATGCCGCTCTCTCAAATGGTTTTTGTGGGTTGTTACACTTTGATTTTTGATCTAGTATACCAGTATTGAGCTGTTTAATGATGTGGCTCCAAAGCACTTTTGTACGTCGCTCTGAACAAGTGTGTCTGCTGCTAAATTTGTTGAAGGAACCACACGAGACACGGTTTTGACACTAGGAATGAGTAGGTCTTTAATAACATGCGATACTAAAAACCACCTGAGGCAGACTGCAGAATGTCTCCCCGAACAAAGTTTACATCGGGCTTATATAGACAGTTCTCGCCCATTATACATTGTTCTCTCTCTCTGGGACTCAGGAGCTCATACATCACGTGTGACAACCTGAACTTTTGCCCTTTCCCTAAATTTAAACATCCCCATCTGTTCCCATCCATAACCTTATATGGCAACCTATACATTCCGCGGTTTCTCTAACACACATGACAATACCGCCATGATATACCACTGAATTTATACACAGGTTGAAAAATTCTACTACATATTACCCCCTCTTTGGGCTATCAAATCTCAAACAACCAGCCTATATCTAGAGTGCAGCTCCATCATCAGCTCTAAATATAAATATAAACCAGTGATCCAAATTGAATTACAATATTACTATCAAATGACTGTATCATGCAACCGCACTCTAGTGGAGAATCGTTCCAAACATCTAGATCCATTATTTTATCAGAATCTAGTAAAAGAAACAATCTCCATTATCCAAAAGGTAACTCATCCCGGTGTCGATTATATGTATACATAGGTTTAACATTTTAGTGAATAATGTGAATACAGAAAGATATAAAATAAAACAATATATAAAATGGTATGTGATAATGTAGTGTAAGTCTTCGACCCAGATACTTTGCGCATCGTAGAGGGCCGCCACAAGGGGAGAGGCCAGGCCAGGCTAGTGCTTACTCCCAGGGGCTTGGTTCATCATCAGCTTCTTCGTCCTCCTCTGAGGTACTGGAAATTTCCTCTGATATTTGTAAGTCCCAAGCTGTAGCGCACACATTCTCTGTTGTTTTTGGAATAATGTTTTTCACATACATTTGTCGAACCGTAGCCTTAACAAGCAAAGATTTTAATATTGGAAACACACAACAAAATAATAATCCTCCTACTATAATTAAACCTCCTAAAAGGATTCCTATTTTAGTAAACCATTTACCCCAATTACCAAACCCCAAATCTAGCCAATCCCATAACTTCTCATCCCTCCCCGCATTAGTTGAAACTTCCTGTCTTAATGTTTTTAATTTGTTTATGGCCTTTGTAAAGGCACCCTCGGGAGCTGTGTTGTTAGGAATATACGTACAGCATTGGTCACCAAATAATACACATACTCCTCCTTTATCCGCTAATAACCAGTCAAGAGCTTGTCATGGTACTAGTTGCATCTAGTTGTTCTCCTAATGCAGTTAATGCGTCGTCGGTATAATTAATAAATCTTTGTTGATTATAGTAAATATAATTAATCCATTCAGTATTTTTATTTGGTGAAATCCAGATAAATATTGATTCATATCCTGCTAATATTTCACTTCTAGCTTTAAATTCATTAGGAATACCTCTGGGGGAATTGCGGGTTGACCAATTGAATCCAAATATACACTAGGGTCTGGTTCATAAGAAGCTCTTTTTTTTTCGACTTCATTCATTTTCCCCCCAAGATAGATATCTTAATCTTTATTTCCTTGAATAAGTCGCACTCTTTGTGCATATACCTTGCCAGCCCAATGGTAGACAATCGAGCTAAGAGCCGGTAAGGAAGCTCCCCTCCACAAACCCAAAAGAAATCCGCTACAATTACGGCTTGATCGCGATATAGTTCTACAGACGGTGGTACTATAGTCTGATTTTCACAATCGTTTAAACTTATGTTTATTCCTAGTCCCTGAGCTAGATGTGTTGGTGCTCTAACATTAGTCTCTGATTGCCAAGAGGAATTTTTACTTAAATACCAAATAACTGTACAATTTCCTGTGAACTCACCTAAATCTTTGGTCCCCTCAGGTTTATGGAAGCACTCATATTCTTTAGTATAGTCAATATTATACCACTTCGGAATTTCTACTTTTCCTGTTTTTATTCTCATTTCACTACTTATGTCACTAACTTTGCAAAAATCTCCCAAATGAGGTCTCTCAATGTGACGGTTATACAGTGAACTACTTAACAAAGCTAAACATTCAGCTGGACAGTAAGGTCTTACTTCCTTATCTAAATGACAAAAGTTTTTGTTAAAATTAGCACAGTTCCGATAATTATGTGTGGTAGGAACTACCGTTACCCTATTTAACGGTGATTTGGAACATACTATACAATTGTCCATACCTACTTCTCTTGCCGTAAAAGCTACCCACCTATACCATTCATTATTTTTTGCTGTATTCCATAAAGTATTTACGTTATTACTTCTAATTTTATTATTGATTTTACTATCAGTACTCCTGTGTTGTTTTGATCGGTTACGTTCAGTTATTATTGGAGTGATATGTAACTCTGATGACTTGTTGTTAGGATTAGCTGAAGGTTGTAAAGTCAATTGTTGGGAAAGTTGGCTGGAATTGTGTATCGGAATGGTCAATGAATTTTGAATTAACATAACAAACAGATTGATTGTCAACATTGTATTCTTTTTTATCTTTGTCATTCTCTAGCTTAATTCCTTCAATACCTTTTACCAAACTCTCAACCCCTTGTACCTTATCCACCTGCGTTGCTGAACTCTCTTTTCCTTTATTTGTTGAACAACCTTTGTGCAGTGGTTCAAATGATACCATGTGGTCTTTCCTTCCACTTGGATTGCTGTAGGGGTCGCTGCTACAACTTTGTAAGGCCCCTCTCTCCTGGGTTCATTCCACTTCCTCCGAAACACCCTCAAATAGACTTGGTCACCTGGGACAATTAGGCAGGGAGATTCGGATTCTGGACAAGGTTTCCGTCTTGATTCCTGTAAATAGATTGCTTTATGTATTGCAGTTAGTTTTTTCATATATGATCTGAGTTCCATTTGTAATTGTTCAAGTGGAGGCCCTTTGTAGGGACCCCTGTGATGTGGTACAGGCATAGGTCTTCCTGTAAGCATTTCATGCGGTGTTAGATGCGTGCTTCTGTTAGTTTGCATGCGATAACTCATTAGTGCAAGAGGTAAAGCATCAACCCAATTTAGCTTAGCACTCTCACATATCTTATTGAGCTTAGCCTTGAGGGTACCATTTACCCTTTCAACCATTCCCTGTGATTGGGGATGGTAAACACATCCTAATCTTTGTTTTACTCTTAGATGTTGCAATACTTGTTTTACTGTTTTTTGAATAAATGCTGATCCATTATCAGAACAAATCAACCGATCATCCATGTACTGCAGCAAAGTACTGCCTATTACCAAATCCTAAGTTAGCTTAAAGAACTTGAGTAAATATATGCGATGAATGCTTGAACCCTTGTGGCATTCTAGTGTATGTATATTGTGTACCAGCAAATGTAAATGCAAACAGATATCTACTGTCTTCTGCCACTGGAACACTAAAAAATGCTGAACAAAGATCAATCACTGTAAAATATTTGGCATCAGGCGGAACATTTGTCAACAAAGTTTGTGGATTAGGAACATCAACTGGCCCATCTTCTGTTACATCATTAATTGCTCGAAGATCGTGTACAAGACGCCATTTAGATTTATCCGCTTTAAGTATAGGAAAGATTGGAGTATTACAATAACTGGATGTCTCAATTAATACACCTGCTTTTACTAAGCCATCAATTGTTTTCTTTATCCCTACTTCTGCTTCAGATTGTAAAGGATACTGTCGTTTTCTAGGAAGAGAAGCATTTGGCCTAAGCCGTACTTGAACTGGACAAGCTGATTTTACTAGTCCCACATCAGTGTTATGTCGGGACCACATCTCAGATGGAACCTGCTTTTCCATGTCAAAAACATAGGTGTATTTTTACCTTCAATTTTAATATGTAACAATGGTTCCTGATCTGCATTAGTAGATAAAGTTGTCAATTGATACTCCCCGATAAGATTCTCTGGGCATCCCTAGTAACCATGTTTTGGACCCCCCCCCAAGGATTCACAGGTCCCGAAGATTGATTTTGAAAAGGCTGCTGCCACCCCTTTCCCCCTACACCTCGAGGCGCTAGATTCCATGGGTTGAAAGGACACACTGCTTTAATATGGCCCAGCTGTCCGCATCTCCAGCACATTCCTGGTTGATTAGCGGGTCGGAAGTCTTTGCTTTTCTGTGGTAAAGGGCCCCTCCACCCTCCTTGCTTTGGTTGCGTAGCATAAACATTGACGACAGGCGTAGGGTGCTGCTGCACCTCTGGACCGCTACATCTGGGGTTAGCTGTCAGTAAAGCCGGGGCATTTGCTGGTATGTCACTTTGGGCGCTCACGGACATCTGTTCAACATTATCAGTCTTTATTACTCCTTGCACTTTTCGCTTGTTTTTGTTTGTCAGTTCATCAAGCTGTAGTTGAGTCAGCTTACGTTGTAACTCCTTCTCTTGGGCTCTTAATTTCTGCACCGATGGATAGCAGTTTACCAGCTGTTTCGTCCTCTAGACCCTTAATCCATTTCCCAGCACCTTCAAGGATATTAGGGAGACGAGTGACAAGCCCCTCAAGATCTTGAGTTGCCCACGGTACGTACTGGCCCTGTGAACCCTTAATTAAAATTGGGAATTGTGGAGCTAATTTTCTAAGTCTTCCCGTGGTCCTTCCCTGGTTCCAACTTCCTATATCAAGCGGCGTTCTACCCCTATTTATTTCCTCACTACTGTGTAAAAACCTACTCCTGTTTCTTAACACTTCATCTGTCTCAGGTAACGCTTTATCTGTTCTCCAACCTTTGCCATATTCTATCTCTTCCTCACTTTCCTGTATTTCTATATCTTTCTCTTTTCCATATCGGCTTTTAATCCTATCTAAATCAGCTCTTACCTCTTTATAACAATCCAAAGACAGGCATTCATTCTTATTCAACATTTTACTTTCTCTTACCTTTGGTTTAACACCCAGTTCTTTTTTATCACCATCATCTAAATCAACACAGCCCTCCATCTGCATCTCTCCCGAGACCTCGACAGTACCCGTAAGAATTGGAAATTGACCTTCTACGGTCACGTATGGAGGTGGGTTAGCCAGCCCCTCCTTTCTCTGCTTCTCTGTCTCAGTACTTTTCATGGCCTTTTTTAACTGTTTTGTCTTTTTAGCAAGCTCTTCCGCTTCTTTTTTAAACAGGTTTAACACTTCTTTCTCTTGTTGTCTTTTTAACTCTCTCTTCTTTGTTTTGCTCCTAAACCCTGTACATTTATAGTTTTTCACTAATATCTCAAGCTGCTTACAAAGTTCTAAATCAAATGAACCATTTCTTGGCCATTTCGTTAGTAATTTATCAGTTCTATCACTCCATTTATTTGACAATTTAATTATACGATCTTTACACAGCGGGTATTTTAATACCAACGTCTCTATTGGAGTAGCCTCTGTCATACCTTCTGCCATTCTATATTACCTACTTTATTTATTTATTTTATTAGGTGGCTTTAACCTATTTATATTGTGTACTCTACAAAGTTATATATCTATAAAACACAACAAGCACTCAGATGTTCTTTACTTGTTCTTGCGAGACACCAGCACACCATGAAACAAACTGCTTCGTTACTATGACTCTCTCTCACACACAAGCAAGTTATCTCACACACACTCATACACACACGCACACCCCCTCATACAGTCTTTTATTTGCATACACACAGTCCTTTATCCGATAGGACTCAACAATCATCCCCATACACACAGTCCTTTATTCGGTAGGACTTTATCATACATACAGTCCTTTATTCGGTAGGACTTATCACACACCTATACTCCCTCCCTGTGATGGAGGCCCGTCAAAGAAGAACCTCTAGCACTTGGAGAAGGAGTTTATGGAAGTTATCTTTAAATATACCAAGCACACAGACACTGACACAGACATAGAGCTCTCATTCACACGAAACGTTTCTCACACCTTCTAACACTACACACTATTTGCTGATTCACTTCCTCGACACAGCAACTAAACTACACCCGCTGTATACACCTACAGCAACTAAACTACATCCACTGTATACACCTACAGCAACTAAACTACATCCGCTGTATACACCTACAGCAACTAAACTACATCCGCTGTATACACCTACAGCAACTAAACTACACCCGCTGTATACACCTACAGCAACTAAACTACATCCGCTGTATACACCTACAGCAACTAAACTACATCCACTGTATACACCTACAGCAACTAAACTACATCCGCTGTATACACCTACAGCAATTAACCTACACACTGTAATACACTTCCTCTACATACAGTGGTCCCACTAAATACACGTGCACGCTGTCTGCTTACGATGTATGCTGTCCATCAAGGCCCCCTCAACAACATCACAGACTCGCAGGATTCAATCTTTTTAACGTAACATTGTCCATCAAGGCCCCCTCAATGAAACAAAGATTAAATCATGCATTCACTCATTTCTGGCGTCAAAACACTCGCTATACATTAACTTTAACTTCGTTGTTGATGAGGTGTTCCCCACCACGGACTCCCCTAGCAAACAGCACAAACTAAGTATATAAGCAAAAACTGCTTACCTTATTTTAGGTGGCCACCGTTTGTGCTATCTGCCAGGAACGCCCGCAGCGAACGAACTTGCCCCTGCCAACCTCCTGGCTGGCTCGCCAATTGTTGAAGGAACCACACGAGACACGGTTTTGACACTAGGAATGAGTAGGTCTTTAATAACATGCGATACTAAAAACCTGAGGCAGACTGCAGAATGTCTCCCGAACAAAGTTTACATCGGGTTTATATAGACAGTTCTCGCCCATTATACATTGTTCTCTCTCTCTGGGACACAGGAACTCATACATCATGTGTGACAACCTGAACTTTGCCCTTCCCCTAAATTTAAACATCCCCATCTGTTCCCATCCATAACCCCCTTATATGGCAATCTATACATTCCATGGTTTCTCTAACACACATGACAATACCGCCATTATATACCACTGAATTTATACACAGGTTGAAGAATTCTACTACAAATTCTGTAAATGTTATAATGTACCTTTTTAAACCACTTCTATTTAGCATGTAGAAGGATTAAAAAAATTATAATTTCCATTACATTTATGATCCAAGCTAGCCATTTGAAGCAGCCCAAATAAGACTACAACGATAACATCAAACCCACATCCAGGTAAGGAAAAACGTAAATCTTATAAAAATTTATAGTGGCATATAAATACTAAGTGAACAGTCAATTCATAAGTTGTTATGTGAAGGAGTTTGGCAAGGCCGAAATTGTTATGGGTAGATAACTTAATAAGCTTTTTTTTGTTTAAAAATGATAGGTCTTGTAGCATGTTCTTGATATGCATTGGTTGGTACCTATCAAAGGTGAGGACAAACAGTGAGCCTTTAACAGGGTCATAAATGTTCAAGGATTACTAATGTGTGGGGAGTAAAGGCTAGCTTATTTTACAGTTGGCTCAGTCACAGTACATTACAGTCGGCTCAGTGTCCATGGTGACTGAAAGCTCCTACAATGAGAATGTAAGCATTAGAATGGACCATGACACAATAGGGGAAAAATCAGCCATAACAAAAGCCATAAAATAAAAAACAAATATTAACAAACTGTTTCGGATTTTTTTTATTTTAGTAATGATTTCATCCAAGTCAATTTCATGGTCTCCCAAACACTGGGTACTGAGATGGGATTGCACCCAGGAAGTACATTACAGAGCATTTTGCACAAAAACATTTGGTACAATTAACTGCCAAACATACGATATGATACGAAATGTGATTATTTCTGTTAGATTTTTATTTACACCTTTTTTATTTTTACCAGTCCAAGTTGAATTGCTGTCATTCATGAAGTAAGCTTGAAGAAAATTTAATAATATTGGCATTTATAGTCAGAAGCAGAATTACAGTTATTTTCAAATGGAATAGGTTTATATGTATGGAAAGTTAGTCTTGTTGCGCTGGTGCTTAACGAAAGTATAATCTGTTGTTTGCACATGACATCATTGCTGTCTTGCAAGATGCCTCTCATAGGCCAGGAGTACTTTTTTGATATAGGATTCACTAGCAGAAACTCAAAATGTTTTGCAGTGTAAACGGTTTTGCGCAATCCAATAAAAAAGAAGTTTTTATATCCTTGCTCATAAAGGGAAAAAAAAAAAAAAACTGATTGAAAAACTAAAAAAGGGTTACAAGTAGACTCTGTCAAAGTTAAGTTCATGTAAATTAAATATGCTATCTTTATGCAAAACTTTTTAACTTAATATAATGTTACCTTTCCCATGCTTCCAGGAAGACCGAAATCTGCATGCTGAGCACACTGCTCAGTGCCTCATATATTTCTGGATCATATATTCGGGGCGTTTACTACTTTAATATACGTTAATGTATTATTATATTTAAAACAACAGATACTACAAGCAGCACCACACAACAGTTAGTTGTACAAAATATAGGTGGCCGTAAATAAGATACCATGCCATGCAATGCAATTACAATTAAAATAACCTGCAGTTAATATCTGTCTCTGATAATCCATGTGTTTGGTGGCATTTCGGCAGATCTTTGAGAGTGGTTAACCTAATAAAGTAAAGTGAACAATTATAAGCTGTTGGGGGCCCAGGATAGAAGAGTTCTTTGTTTGCATGATACGAAACATCTGGTATCGACCCCCCTCTAGAAGAGTAAGCACGTGCTTCATGTCACGTAAACATTCCACAGGTGTATAAAAGGGAGAGGGAAAAAAAGCGAATGGGGTCTCTTTTCATCATTTAGTTGATGGATAATGTAAAGACACCAGTTGTACACAATTAAACCTTTTCTATTTTTCCTTTTTGCTTGCCTGGACATTTTTTTATGTGAAGGTCTGTAATTTATATTAGGATACAAATTTTCAACACATTTTGACATCTCCTGGGTCGGCTTTTACTATCTCAAACAGTCTTTGGGATTTTCTAGATCAGCTGATTTAAGGTGCCGACACCCAAAGGCTTTTGACTTTGTCTTACCACACAATTGGTCACTTGCGGAGGAGATCTTGGAAAATCACTGTTGCAGCGGCTTGCAGAGTCTTTGAACCTGATCCTAAAAAGTTAATATTGTATCAATTTTTAATTAATATAAAGTATAGTTGTATAGTTCCATACAATTTTATGGTAGTCTCCGGATAAAGGCGAGATTTAAAAATCACAATCTCGTCAAGGTAAGGGTTATGATGTCAGGGAAATTTACTTTGTTTGAAGTTGATGACACAGTAGAATCAAATTCCTTGGGTAAAGAGGAAATTGACACATTCGCCTTAAGGCTTCTGAGCAGAAAAAAACAAATCAAAGGTAATCGCTGCCGGGTAAGGCACAAAGGTTAGGAGACAAGGATTTTGTGGAATTGGACGAAACTGTTTGAGTGATCATGGGAAATGGCCGGAGCAAGCAAAAAAATTATGATTATTTTCTTAAGGTATGCAGTCATCCAAATGTTTGATTTATGATAAATTATGGGCCAGGCTCAATATCACACTTTGAAATGTGGGTAAAGTTTTCAAGAAAAGTGGAGTTTTAGTGAAACACAACTGGATCAATTAAAAGAAATACTGCAGGAAAAAGAAGTGTTTGGCAAACAGCAGCGCAGAGTAGTCTTAGAAAAAAACACATCACATCAAAATCATCATACTAACACCTCTGTTACTACTCAGTGTCTTTTTTCAGACCCAGACCTGGAGGGTACACCGCCCCTCCCCCCTACCCAAAGGCCTCCACATGCACGGCTGTCGCAGATAAGGCATACTGCTCAGACACTACAGGAAACACTACAGGGAACAACCTTCGTATAATGATGGCCAAATCATTACTGCTGTTTCACACACACCGGCCTCTAGTTGTATCAGATCCCAGGTACACACCAGCCTTTAGATGTACAGATTCCAGGTGCTGGACTTTTGGATATGGATTCAATTGAGAATTCCCATTCAATTTATCCGAAACTCACATATCCATTTTCAGCACTGCTGAAAGGTGACATTTCAGAGACAGTTAGGCACATTTCTTTGACAAGATTTGGTGACAATGGGATTATTTATGAGACTTTTCACTGTCTAATGGTCGAGGTAACTGGGACAGAAAACCAGCCAATTCTTATTTATCGACCGTGGGCTATGAGCGTTATTGGGGATGCACATTAACAGCTGTCTGATCCACGAGAAGTGGGAGGAGTAAAGTTTGGTGAGGAATTGCTCAGATTCTGTATGAAATTCTGGCCAACTTCCCACGAGTTAAGACATCTGATGATGCGGAGATACTGGACGTATCTAAACTGGTCTGAAAACAATGTTCAAATGAGTAAACCTGACTGGGGGCATGCGTACAATGTGCGATATAGAGACATATTTACAACTGTTCGAGAGGCTGGGGAAAGAGCTTTTTCAGTTAAGATGGACATGACTAAGATCTCAACGTGCAAACATTTGTTGCAGATGGTGGGTGTTCACCCATATGTAAAAGAAAGAGGTCATGATAATAGATGGAATTCCAGGAATTCTAGGAGTCTATTCTTTCTAATCTTTCTATGCTTTGCAAAGAAGAACTGCTTAAGCCAGATCTTTTCCATGCTCTCCACTTATTCTATTTTTAAATCCGACGACAGTCGGTGGCAAAATTTAAGTGAATGATTGTTGTAAATCCAAGTTGGCCAAAATTATAGTTTGTTCAGGACGTAGTAGAATTTTGAGGTCTTTAATTTCTGCAGAAGGTAAAAGACTCCAGTCAAACCAAAAAAATATTGAGAACATTCCTAAATAAACAAAAAAATGAAAGGCTTCCAAGTGCACTCGCCCAAGAGAGGGGCTTACTAGCCCAAAGCACGCTTACTTAAACATTAGAAGTAGAAATGATCCTTGAAAAGTAGTACTACAAACAAAAATCTAAACTTGGAATATCGGGGAGGAAAAATTAATTAATTTCCCCCCTCCCTAAAATTTTTTAAATATTGTGTAATTTGTACAACAAGTAATATAGGTAAAGACAGTTAAACTATTCAAAGTGTGCATGTACTGCTTAAAAGGTCATTCGAACACTGGAACGCAACCACCAAGGAAGCAAACGTCAAGGACAATGACAGTAAACCTGTCTTCTGAGTGGTTTGAAATTAATTTACAGGTGAAAGATGCTCGTCCAAGACCTAAGACCGGACGAATATATCTATTTAAACTGCCCTGACTGTTTTTTTTATTCTGTGATTTTTGTTTCCCTTGAACTAGTGTCCAATATATTAGTTTACTTTTTACTTCATTTAAGGTTTATTTCTGTTAAAATTGTTTCAATTTCATATCCTTGTGTTTTTTTGTGTTCTTTCATGTTTTTCTGTCTAAAAACATGGTGTTATTTCTTGATTAAAGGGAGTATAATAAATAGATAATTAGATAAATTATTAAATCAGTTAGACAGTTAGAGTGTTCAGTTTTATCCTAGTGTCTAAAAAAAATGTGTTTCCTCTGTCTTCATGGGTGTTGGGGCCCAGGGTTGGGGCCCGGACAGGAGAGTTCTTTGTTTGCATGATATGAAACATCTGATATCGACCCTCTCTAGGAGAGAGTAAGTTCGTGCTTCATGTCACATATGTAAAGACACTAATTGTTCAATTTTTCATTTTTCTTGTTTTCGCTTGCCTATACAGTAGCCAGTGAAAACACCACAGGGGAATTATCATAAACACCTTCTGGATAATTTACATTTATATTTACAGTATTTAGTAGACACTCTTGTCCAGAGCGACATACAAAAGTGCTTTGCATCACATCATTGAATACTGGTATACTGGTACATTAGATCAAAATGAAAAACAACCAAAAACTGAAAAAAACCCACAAAAACTGTTAAAAGGGCAGAATAGGTAATTTTTTCGTGTGTCAAATGCTAGGTATTTAAGAAAGAAGTGGGTCTTTAATCGAAGTCACTCGTCACTTGAAGACAGCCAGTGACTGTTTTGACATTAATTGGAAGTTCATTATTGGAAGTTCCACATTCTTGGTGCTTGGTGCTAGAACAGAGAAAAGTTGGTGCGGCTAGATAAGCGATAATGTTATAGTAATATTATTGAGGATAATGTTATAATATTATGATGAAGCAGCATTACTTCAAACGAGTTATACTTAGTATCTGCCCTTTTAAAAAAACTAAAAATATTGTTAGAAATTGATGTAACAATTCCCCTTTTAGACACAACTCATGTTCATAACAGCAATCTTGGGGGTGAAGTCTTTAGTCATAATGTAATCATGTGGTTTTAGTCAAATTTGTCAAACAGAGCACATCTAGGCTATGATCAGTGATCATATCATTTACAAAAAACACTTTTGTAGAAAGGTACCTGATATTTAATAAGCCAAGCTTTATTATTTGTTTTTCTGTATTATAATTTTTTTTTTTGGTAGCACACTGTCTGCTTCCTGACCTAGGCCCTAGTTAGTTAAGTGCACACTCTAAGACATTTTTAAAGAGAGAAGAGTGGTGCCATCTCTTCATCCAATTAGACATGAACTATGTTATTTTGCAGGCACCACAGACATCCATTACAATCATGCTGTTGAGTTACAAAAAATCATATTACATTACAATCATATTACTAGAGCATATTACAGTGTCTGGCATCATACATTGCACATGCACATACATATTACATGGTGGTGTAAATAACAATCTTACTGAATTTATCTGGCTCCCGGTAAACATTGGACTATGATGGCTGCTATCTTTATTTTCACTTTTTATACAATTGAATATCTAGAGCTTAACATTAGGTTTTTTAGTGCGTCACTGAGTGGGGAGAACCTGTTTAATGTATTTATCGGAACGGGAACTTGTTTTGACCCGCAAATATGCCGCCTCACAGTCGCCCAGTTGCCTTTCTTGCATCAGAACTATCTGTCTCTAGTTTTCAAATCTTGTCTGTCAGCCTAGCTATTTCCCTGCATTTATCACATGTAAATCCCTCACCACCGACAAAGCGGGATAAACTGAACAACTAGCAAGCAGCACAAACAACAATAGTGTGAGAAAGACGACGGGGTACAATCCATGTTGCACTGAATGACTTTATTTAGAAAAGATGGACAGATCAGCAGAGTAGTCAAAGGGTAAGCAATGTTGATACATGATAATCCAAAGAAAACAGGTAAACAAAACGTGAGACAAAGAGCGAAAACCAAAATCATGCAGAAATTAAAAACCATGAACATGAAATAACAAATCAAACGCTTAGTAAGTCACAAGACCAAACAATACTTCACAACAATAGAATCTAGATGCTAACTTAAGTAGCCAGCCAAACAGGAAGTAGCAGCGGAAGCAGTACAGTGTGACTAGTATTTTGGTGACAGCGCCCTCTGGTGCTGGGAGGCCGAAATCTTTACAAATACCAGGATAGGAAGCCATTATTCACCGTCAGTTATGAAATAAATCTGACTTACCACTGTGGCTTGATAAAAAAACTGTAGTTGGCGCTAATAGGAAAGTGTCATTTAGTTTTTGTTTGCCACTATTGCTACTAACTTGCTTATTAGGGATCAAAATTTTAGCTTTCTGAAAAGTGGCTTTGTAAAAGGGCCTCTCTGTGCTAGACTAAAAACAAATATTAGCCAGCTCTTGTCTATCCTACTTGCTAACATTTGCTGCCTGGACAATAAATTGAACTATGTTTGACTCCAACGGGCAACAAAATAAAAGGCTCACCTTGGCAATAGAAATGCAGCTCTGTGGTGTTTTGTCCTTAATCTGCAGAATGCTCACCCTGAAAGGATTTATTATTGCTGGAGATTTTATCCGTGCAAATCGGTTTGAATTGCAGAACAATGTGGCAGTGAGAAAGACCATCCCTTCCTCCAACAACAAGGTGTTTTGTCTAATCATGGCTGATATAAGTATAACTCTAAGCAGAGTCAACCCATGCAGAATCATCCACTACAATTATCCCTGTGCAAAAGAAGTCAACATTTTCCTGCCTCAATGACTACCGAGCCAAGTTATGAAGTGCTTCAAGAGGCTCATCATGAAACCAAACCACTCTATGGACAATGCCATTGCCATGACCATCCATCTGGCCCTCCCACAACTGGAAAATAAGGACAATTGCATACAAATTCTGCCTTTTGACTTTACTCAATGTTTTCTGGTCCAAGAAATATCAATGGTCATACCCTGGATTAGATTTTTACTTATGGTTTTACTATTTTAAAATCAGTAGTACATCCTTTTTTAATCAAAGACTGGTTCTTTGTACTGTGGGCCAAGTCCTCAGAAATCCACCACTGGTATGCTTGATCAGCAGAATTTCCTGTAGCCTGCTGTGAGGTATGCAACACACTGGAGTCAGACTCTACTCTACTTTATCTGGACACTGATTCTGTCTGTGCCAATATTATGTATTTATTTGCCCTTTTGAAGTATAAAAATCATAAGCCTGTATGTTTGCCCTGGCACATTGAAGCTATGCAAATATTTGTCTAAACTGCAAAATGCAAATACTTGTCTGAACTTATCAGAAGCAATTATCTTAAACCTCAAATTTTCTTTTAGGAACTAGAGCTGCGACGGAAGGCTTTGCAAACGCCCTTTTATAACATTTGGCTTGAAGAGCATGTGCAATCTATCCAATCAAATAGCATTATTCTCAGACAGGAAATGTCTTTGACCAGGAAGTGTTGCTTTATAAATACCATGGAAGAAGAAAAATGTTGAAAAGAAAGAGAAAATGGCGACTGAAAGGCAGACTTTAAGCAGTGTTTCTATCTGTGTTTACCATTTATTTCAGGCAAGAGTATACACTTCCTATATGTTAGCTGACTGAGAGCGGAGCATGCACAGTCAGCACTCGAGTATGATGACTGTGAGCATTGTGAGCACCTTCAGTTTGCACCACTCCCACCAGGCCATTTTCAGTTATTATTGCAGACACAGAATCCTCAAGGCTCAGGCACGCACTCAATGCTAAGCGCGCACACAGCGCAGGCTGATGTCTTGAGGCTTTCAAGCGGAACTAGCACAGGAGTATGAGATGGGCCTTATCTTACTAAGGAAGCCAGCTCTGCGGATTCTTTCCCCCAGGGAGAGGTCCAACTACAGCTTTCTGCCCCAGAGAAGGTGAAAGCAATAATTATACAGGGGAGTGTGGAGTTGCGACTATGCTTTCCAGCATATGAGGAACTAGTGGAGGCAGTCCCCAGGGCAGGAAAAAGGGATGTTCATAAATTAAGTAAATTAAAGTGCCTCCACCTAGGAGCCTCCTATTTTGCAGGTCTAGGATCTGACACCATCAGGAGCCGGCCCTGATGGGCTGACTTTCTCTCTACTGCCAGCTAAAACTCACCCCTGCCTGAAATCCAATTTAGGGAGCTGGTCTGCTGGCTACCAGAATCCAGCTGTGAGAAGCTGGTTTCCCAGTAAAAAAAACCGATAGTGTGGCTGCTTCTGACGAATGTTTCAAAGTGGGTCCTGCATACAGTACAGGATGGCTACAAAATCCAATTAAATTCTCACCTGCCATTCACAAGTTACGTTTGCAAGCTTTACATGTTAGGAGTCCCAGATCCTTTAGTGGACTAACGGAAAACATTGGTTACTGAGAGCGATCTATATACCTGAGTCCCTGAATCAGGAAACAGACTGAGGCTTGGTAAAAAGAGACTATACCCCAATGTAGTGGAGCTCCTATGGAAACGCTCAGGCCCTGGTGCAACCCCATCTGGAGTTATGCTAACTGCACAAAATCGAGCACAAATGAACGGCACCGGTTTGGAGCGATTTGGGCGGCATGGGGTGGAGAGTGACTTCACTGCTCCGAATATTCTATTAGTTATTTCTAAGGAAGGGAAATAGATACAAGGTTCATTTTAACTGCAAAAAACCAGCACAAATCGAGCACAAACGAATGACACCGGTTTTGTGCGATTTGGACGAACTGGGGTGGAGAGTGATGTCACAGCTCCCGGAAATACTTTGCTTATATAAAGGAGGGAAAATAGATACAGTGTTTGTTTTGACGGCACAAATAGGCACAAATCGAGCACAAACGAACTGCACCGGTTCGGAGCGATTTGAGCAACATGGAGTGGAGAGTGAAGTCACACTGTAATAAAAATAAAGCTTAATATCTCAAAAACCAAACCAGCACAAACATTCGTTTTTGCGGCACAAATCAACACAAACAAATGGCATACTTTTGGTGATTATTTTTTTTCATGGGGTGCCAACTTCACGGAAGTCCTCGCAGTCTCTCCCGGAAAAAGTGCTACACAACTTGCTCAGAGTTCGTCGTTTCTTTTCACCACTTTCGAAAACAGTCTCACAATTTGAGCGTCGTTACGGGTGTGAAACGTTGGGCCAATACGTGAGCCGTATCCAGTCTCCAAAAAAGTTTGTCAAACACCTCATAAAGTTTGCAGCTCAGTGCAGCTCCGCCATTCCCACCTTTTTCTGCGCAGGCTCCTTATTCCACACCACCAACAAAGTTCCGCCCTTTACACTGGATTAGTGTATACACCGGTCAGTTAAACAAAAAAACAATAATGCACTCTGGATTATGTAGTAACATTCCTAAACTTACATACATGAATATCTTTTTTTTTCTTAACACATATATACACTGCTAAAAAAAATAAAGGGAACACTTAAACAACACAATGTAACTCCAAGTCAATCACACTTCTGTGAAATCAAAGTGCCCACTTAGAAAGCAACACTGATTGACAATCAATTTCACATGCTGTTGTGCAAATGGAATAGACAACAGGTGGAAATTATAGGCAATTAGCAAGACACCCCCAATAAAGGAGTGGTTCTGCAGGTGGTGACCACAGACCACTTCTCAGTTCCTATGCTTTCTGGCTGATGTTTTGGTCACTTTTGAATGCTGGCGGTGCTTTCACTCTAGTGGTAGCATGAGACGGCGTCTACAACCCACACAAGTGGCTCAGGTAGTGCAGCTCATCCAGGATGGCACATCAATGCGAGCTGTGGCAAAAAGGTTTGCTGTGTCTGTTGGCGTAGTGTCCAGAGCATGGAGGCGCTACCAGGAGACAGGCCAGTACATCAAGAGACGTGGAGGAGGCCGTAGGAGGGCAACAACCCAGCAGCAGGACCACTACCTCCGCCTTTGTGCAAGAAGGAACAGGAGGAGCACTGCCAGCAGGCCACAAATGTGCATGTGTATGCTCAAACGGTCAGAAACAGACTCCATGAGGGTGGTATGAGGGCCCAACATCCACAGGTGGGGGTTGTGCTTACAGCCCAACACCGTGCAGGACGTTTGGCATTTGCCAGAGAACACCAAGATTGGCAAATTCGCCACTGGCGCCCTGTGCTCTTAACAGATGAAAGCAGGTTCACACTGAGCACAAGTGACAGACGTGACAGAGTCTGGAGACGCCATGGAGAACGTTCTGCTGCCTGCAACATCCTCCAGCATAACTGGTTTGGCAGTGGGTCAGTAATGGTGTGGGGTGGCATTTCTTTGGAGGGCCGCACAGCCCTCCATGTGCTCGCCAGAGGTAGCCTGACTGCCATTAGGTACCGAGATGAGATCCTCAGACCCCTTGTGAGACCATATGCCGGTGCGGTTGCCCCTGGGTTCCTCCTAATGCAAGACAATGCTAGACCTCATGTGGCTGGAGTGTGTCAGCAGTTCCTGCAAGACGAAGGCATTGATGCTATGGACTGGCCCGCCCGTTCCCCAGACCTGAATCCAATTGAGCACATCTGGGACATCATGTCTGGCTCCATCCAACAACGCAACGTTGCACCACAGACTGTCCAGGAGTTGGCGGATGCCAGTCCAGGTCTGGGAGGAGATCCCTCAGGAGACCATCCGCCACCTCATCAGGAGCATGCCCAGGCGTTGTAGGGAGGTCATACAGGCACGTGGAGGCCACACACACTACTGAGCCTCATTTTGACTTGTTTTAAGGACATTACATCGAAGTTGGATCAGCCTGTAGTGTGTTTTTCCACTTCAGTTTTGAGTGTGACTCCAAATCCAGACCTCCATGGGTTAATAAATTTGATTTTCATTGATAATTTTTGTGTGATTTTGTTGTCAGCACATTCAACTATGTAAAGAACAAAGTATTTAATAAGAATATTTCATTCATTCAAATCTAGGATGTGTTATTTTACTGTTCACTTTATTTTTTTGAGCAGTGTATATCAAAATAATTATAAAAATATTTACATCCTAATAACCTTTTACAAAGTAAACCTTATTATAAAAGAATAATGACCCAGCAATTTTTAGTGCCCTACACTAATAACTAATCCAGACCACTGTAGTTAATTGTCACTATGTAAAAAGATTATGTAAAGATATGATTTATGGCTAAAATTACAATATTTAATGTATTCATTACATGAGCTTACCTTTGATAAATTGTTCACTGCAAACACTAGTGTACTGCAACGACTTCCATTGTTTGCCATCGCCGTAGACTGGGACATGATTAATAACGTTTAATAAGTTCACAGACTACAAATTCCTTCTTTCTCAGAGGGGATTCTGTATAAGCATAGCCCAGGCTTGTGTTCTTGTCGGTTAGTGCATCCTATTGAACAACAACTATCTGGCATTTCCGCTATATACAAAATCACTCAGAATGATAGCATTGTTTTGCCCGCTAAGGGGCATTTCTCTGAGGGGGTGATGTCACCTGAAAACCATCAATTGTGCCTGCTATATATGGCTGAAATTGCAATAAAATCTTCTCGACTCGACTTGAAAATTGTTATTCAGATAACACTGTATTAAATTGATAAATGTTGATTGTGTTCAGAGCAGCAATGTCATAACTTATCTAGAACACATTTAGTATGTTAAAATCTATTAAAACTAATTTCCCCACCTGTGGGCAGTGGAAAACCACTAAATCTAGAGTAAACCTATGTGGACATAAGGGAAACAGAAACAAAGACCATATAGGGGTCCAACCAGGGACTCTGTAGCTGTGAGGCAAAAATAACACATTCTTCTATGTCATGCTATACATGCTATTGCTGTATAATAACGTAATTAATAATTACAATTAATTTCTTAAATAGACAAAAGCATATTAAAACGTTCAAGTTTAGACATATGTTTGCAGCAGCCACTTTCAATTAGTCAGTCAGTCGGGGGCTCCATGAGAGGGAAATAAGGGTAACCAATTCCAAATTTTCCAAAGCCCATTAGCAGTGGGGACAAAAAAAGTTTTAGCAGCAGTTTTATGGCAACCTATGAAACCCATCAACCTAATTCGTGTGTGTGTGTGTGCTTGCAATGCACTTCGGTAGGCCTTGAATGAATGAAAGAATAAGACGATTTTTTCGATATTGTCAAATAAACCGAATTGTTCAACTGCTCTGGAACGTTCTGCTCAGGCGGTGGCGCTCGCGCTTATTGTGAGCGTGAATGTTTAACGTTTCTCCGGAGCAGCTCGCGAGTGATTTTCGTTTTGGGCCGTTTTCCGATTAGCGCAGTTTTTTTCATCTCTAAGCTGAACGAATGTACACGCGGAATGTAAATACAACTCTGGACATGGGTGACGTCTCACAGTCTGTCTCTGCCTATTTAGTTTTGTGGCTAAGTAATTGACAAGGGGATTTTAAAGCCATCGTCGTGAAGACGTAACCGTATAGGGAGGTAAGGAAGGGACAAATCGAACCTCTGCTCCCTTACAATTACCTGCCCGTGGCTGCGGATGTGAAGACGTCTTGCTTTTCCATTCAATTTGCATAGCTGAACAGATTTTAAGAGGAATTTTTTTTTGACACGTTATCAGTGATACAATGTAACGTTACGCCTTACTTGCCATTACTCGCGCAGACTGAAGAGGGATATTTCGGGGAAGGACGACGGAGAAGAGTGAAGTAGGATGCGTTCTGCTTTTATCATTTTTATTCGTACCTTTTGGCAAATGTTTTTAACATGTAGGGACGTTCGTTATCACCTTTTCAAGCTTTGCCTTTTAGTTCCAAAACATACATACACAAATATCGATAGATTTTTCTCCAGAAATGAACGCGTCACCATAGTGCAGTTTTGCCTATTATATTTGGTATGGTATTTTATTAGTAACAGGATTTTAGTGTTTTCAAACGCCACGTTTGAAGTGTGTGTACGTATGTGTGTGTGTAACTGTGGTTGGATCTTACCCATCGAAGCTGGTGGGCGTCCATGCTGATCCTCCAGAAATGCTGCCTTGTAATGTCCTTCTGCATTTTTAATACTCAGGCATCGTTTTGTGCTTGTGCATGAATTTTTCAGCTACGAGGAGCATGTGGCAGTTGGTGAAAAAAATCAGCAAAAGAATTTCACATTTGAAACATGGTTTGTATCTTAAAATATATGTAAGACTACAGAATGCACTTGCAGTGATTGTTATATTAGCCCGTTAGGTACATGTAGATTTGTTTCTAATTTCTGCGACAGTGGTAGTCGTAGATCATCTGCTGTCGGTATAAAACATGTAATGTATCAGATATGATACCTATTTATAACAAGGAGCATCTACTTTATTTTATGCACTGGTGTCTAACTGCAGTACTATAAACTATAAGAGGTGTTGCTGAACAATATAATTTATAGATATGATATTATCACCAAAAACTGACACTAGACATGTAAAACATCAATGTGATATGAAAGCTGAGTGAGTGAATGTTCCCAGTTTATTAATCTTATAATGCTAAAATATTCACAGAAATGAAGTACCTTTTAATAGAGTTATTAGCTGAGGGCTACCGTTAAATCTGAATAAATTTTTAATCTGGGCCCCTTGTTCCTTTGTTAATGAGAGTCCCTAAGCATTAGTATGATTAATAAAAGTAACGTGTATAATTTTAGTTACAGTATAGAATATAAGAAATCAGTTTAGCAATGACTATTAAATGCAGCTGAATTTAAATGTTAAATTCAGAAAATATTTTATTAATATTTTATATTTTTAGCCCACCGATAACCCTTTCGAGTATATTTAAATGCTGATACAGAACCGTCCTCCTAGTTTGTATTTCTATTGCTGTGATGTGACACGATGAGGTGAGCATGGTTTCATTTATTTAGAAAATCTCAAACACCACAGGTGTTTTTTCTTCCACAAATCAGGATGTTTTCAACACATTGTATTAGTGATATAATTATTGAGAATGTTATTGAAACATTTATGATAATATTTCTTTATGTGGGTGTATTTAACATTAGATGATTAAGAACTATGATTATAACTGCTTGGCCATATATGTATTTAAATAGACTTTGAGTTAATGCTCTACTGATTGTTTTAGTATAGGCAAATATACATAGATATTTCCAGCAAACAGCAGTATTTGCCCTAAAAATAATTCAAATGGAATAAAATGATGAGCCCCATGCAAAATTGTTTAAAGAACAGGTAATTTGATCTGTAATAATGTAAAGGGAGAATACAAACAGAGACATCGCTGCTTTTGACTAAATAAAAATGCCTGAAAAAATCCCTAAAATAGTGAAAATACTCCTGGTCCCATTGAAAATCAAATCACATATATAGAGGGCTATAAATTTTCAACCCTCTCAGCTGGCTCATAAAACTGTATCACTCATAGTTTGACAGACGACTTTGTGCCTATAGTTCTACTTTGTACCATTACTCATTTTCTTCCTCTTGTTTAGTCCTGGCCTTTTCTTTTATCCACACAGCTTGTCACAGAATGTGTCCCAGAACCATTTAATATCACAGATACAGGCAATTTTACAGGCATCTTCTCCTGTAGAAAAAGATTTACAGTAACTGTTTAAGGACTTTTAAAGATGACACTCCAATAATGAGACTTTTCAGTTCACTGACTATAATAATTCAGAGTACTTATTGTTACAGCTTGTCCAATATTTTTCTCTCGAAAACAGCTCACGAACATGAACAGAACTACTGTGACTGCTGTAATCTCTGTTAGATGAGGTAATTGGCAAAATTATTACTTTTGATGAGCTCGAAAAAAAATATTTCAATTACTTCTGTAACCTCATCAGCTATTTTGCCTCATAGAATCAAACCTCAATTTCTTCGATGTTTTGACATTGTTTTGCAGACAGAGTTGATGTTGTTGTGTATTTTATGTTTGATATAGCTACGTAATTGAAGTAATATATAAAACTCTAACAAATACATTTGCATTCATAGTGATTGGCTACAGTATAACCAGTGTCAATATACACAACATTGTATTGTTATAGTAAACTGTGGCCTGGAAGAAGCATTAGTTTAAAATCCCAGTTGTTTATGTTTTAATGTGAAAAACGTTCAACACATTATTTTTAATAATTAATGCTTATTTAAATACTTAAAATAAGCAGCAGGTCTTTTTTAGTTGTTTGGAGACAGCTAGCTGTTTAGGCAGCTAGAAAAATGTTATTGTATCATCTATAGCTACAAAACATAAAAGAGCCTTTATACTTGTCTTTTTTTGTGCTCTGCCCCTGAAAGATGGTAAATCCAACTGAGCTGTGCTAGAAGATCAGAAAAAAGGGTGTTCAAAATGCTTTAAGGTAGGTGTCTGCTTGTCTATTTCTGGCAAGAATCTGTGTTTTTTAATATGATGCAAGTAGCTACAAGATGGCAGAGGAGAGAGTGTAGCAGTCAAGCAGTATGCATTAACTTGGGAATGTTAAAAAGTCGTGCAGCTGCATTTTGGGTTAGAGGTCAAGTTGCACTAGTCTAGCACAAGCAACTGAATGGCATCCGACAGTAGACATGGCCAGAGTAGGATAAACACACGAATAATTTTTTTTTAATAACTTAAGGCCTAATTTTAAATATTTTATGTCTAGCTCTATCTTGCATTTTATTATATAAATATATATTTGTTTTTTTGTTCCCTGTTGGGTAGCCATTTTATTTAAGGAATCTTTTAGAAAAAGTGTTTTCTGTCCCATGCACACGTTCGACACATTTGCTTGTGAAATAACACATTCTAGACCAGAATAATATTGTTGACTTGCTCTACTTAAATTTGAAGTCTTTCATGTGTAAGCCTAATTGTTTTTTGTTCATGCATTTGGAAGCAGAACACTATACTCAAATCAATAGCCTCTTCTTTCTGTATAGATATTCAGTTTTTTTGTTCTGCAGTATAATCCCTTACAAAATGCTGCTGGAATGCTAGGTGGATAGATGGATACAAATCATACCTTGTCCTTAAACCTCCTTTGTGCATTTTCCACAGTACTACATCTTTCATTTTTTTATAGTATCTAGTAACTGCAGAAGCAGAACTCTGGTGTGAGAAAAAAGGAGTGGGTTTGGTTGCATCATACCACAGATGAATTTCTTCCTCATTACATTCCAATGTTCCAACACAAAATTGCTCTTGTTGATTGATTAAATGCAAAAATTATTTTTTAAATTTTATATTACCAACTTATTTTGGTTCTAGCATGACATTTAGCAAATGTAACTTTTAAATTCTCTGTGTGTTCATATCATAGTGTGTCAAAATGTTGCAACACATGTTGCCTCTGTTTTGCATTTTTTACTATACTGGACTATTATTATTTACCTTAAGAAAATAATAGAAGTTATAAGAAGTTATGTTACTGACACAATAAAATATTTAACTGTCACAGCAGTTTTATATTTCTTACTGACATTTTAAAAAAAGGAATAGTTAAGGCCAATGAAAAATTTTAATTGGCCTTAACCATTTAAGGAGATGTTTGGAAACCACTGTCTTAAACTCTTAGTAAAAGGCAAAAATTCTAGCCAAATTCTAATAAAGCAAATATTATTGCACCAGACAGGAAACCTTTTTTTTCTTTTTAGAGATTAGGGATCCATTATAATATTTAATCCTAAAATTTGTAACCCCTGTTGCCCCTGTCTAATATTGGTTTGTGGCTTTAGGGCCTTAATGCACATTAAGGTACTAAACCTCCAAGGTTTTTCATAGTAAATTAGTAGAATAAGGAGAAAACAAACAATATATTAATTAAATAAGGTTTTGTATTTAACATACTAGTCAGATGCGAATCCATTAGGCAGTTAGCGGATCTTTATTGAAGCAAACACCACATAGGGATAGGCAGACACGAAGTCGGGAAACGGTAAAAAGGTTGGTACACGAATAGCAAAGGGAAATCTGCAAACAAAACAAAGGCATGAGGCTTGAATCGTAAATGAGGGAAAGGCAGAGATCATAACCAGTAAGCAAACACATGAAAGTAAACGCCCCTGTTGGCTGGGCAAACAATACTTCACAACATGATGTAGTCCAGCTATCTTATAAAACTAGCGGAAGTGACAGCGACGTCAAGGCTAGTATTCGGGTAAAGGCTCTCTCATGTGGTTGTGGTGGGGCGTTAGGGTACTTCCGGTTCTAGGAACGCCTCCTGTGCTGTGTGGAAATCTTTCGTTAACGTGTGGTCTAAGATACTGTAATTGGCCCCTTCTTCTCCTGGAATCAAGAATCTCGTTGACAAGATATGCGGGGCCTCCCTTGATCTCGATGGGGGCTGGAGGTTCAGAAGATTGGTGGGTAATAGTATGGTTGGTATAATGTGGTTTGAAAAGTGAGACATGGAATGAAGGAGAGATGCGGTATGACGGAGGAAGTGCAAGCCTGTACGTTACCGGGTTTACTTGGCGTAATATCTTGAACAGCCCTACATATTTAGGGCTGCGCTTCTTACTGGTGGAGACATAGGTTGCTGGCGGAGAGCCACACTAATTGGCCTGGTTGATATGTGGGGTCAGTTCTACTTAAGACTTTGCACTTGCCCGTTAGACAGGCGTTAAACTGACATTTATGTCCAGCTTTTTGCAGAACTCCATCCAGAGCCTGTATGTAAACTGAGCACCCCGATCCGACACTATATCCTCTGGTATTCCAAAATTCCTAAAGACGTGTGAACAGTTGATTGGAAGTTTTCATTGCAGTAGGGAGGCCTTTTAGCGGCACCAAGCTTTCGAAAACCAGTCAATTATTGTGAGTATCGTTTTGAACCCATGTGAGTTTGGGAGGTCTGTAACAAAGTCAATAGACAAATGTGTCCATGGTCTCTGTGGAATAGGCAGCAGTTTCAGTAGGCCCTCAGGTAAGTGTCGGGGAATTTTAGACTGAGCACACACACTACACATTTTCACAAAGACCTCGACATCCTGATGACAGCTGGGCCACCAGTGGGTATTTGTGACCAGTTCCATTTATGTCCTGGGGTCGAGGATAGGTCGTACCTGCGAGACAATGCATTGGCTTTACTGTTTTTCGAGCGTTTAAACGTTTAGCTGTTTTGAGATACTTCCAAGTTCTTCACCAAGTAATCACCTAAAAGGGATGAGTGCCTCCCTCCAGCCAGTGTCTTCATTCTTCCAATGCTTTCTTTATGGCAAGCAGCTTTATTTCCAACATCATAATTTTGCTCAGACAGGGTAAGTTTATGGGCGAAATATGTGCAGGGGTGCAACTTAGGAGGGGTTCCCCGTCTCTGTGACAGCACTGCCCCCCCACTACACAATCTGAAGCGTCAACCTCAACTATAAACTAAAGTGTGGGGTTGGGGCGACAGAGGATAGGGGCTGTATTAAACTTGACCTTGAGTTTAGAGAAAGCCTCCATAGTGCTGTAACTGGGGCTGTGGTAAGGCAGTAGGGATAAAGCAGCGGTAAAAGTTAGCGAACCCCAGGAACCTCTGTAACTCTTTGACCGTTCTTGGACTCACTCAATTACTTTTTAAGTATTTAGCGAGATTTTAAAATCTATGCAATGATTAACAGGAAGCCAGTGCAGTGTTGACAAAACTGGGCTAATATGTTAATATGTATACTTGCAGAGCTAGGAACAATATCTAGAATTATGGCTATTTATTGTTCTACTTGCCACTGACGACATGCTGCGTTGCTGCATATAGGGTGAGAAATGTGTCAAAATTATTTTCCTATTTCCTGGATAATTTATTAACCGATTAAGTGTCTGCAAAGGCACTCTGTGCAATACTCTGCTGGTGCAATACTCTCTGCTTTAACTCCAGCACAAGTTAAGGGCTTTGTAAATAATTAACATAAGATGGCAGATTTTTTTTTGCACTGAATTTAACAAATAAGTGATGGTAAAATATGTCATTCAAGGATTTGCATAAATTTACACATTAGAACTGTGCTTACACAGCATATTGCTTATAAATGAAATTATTGTTTCTCAAATTCTCTTTGTTGAGCAGCGTATCATCAAACATTGTAAGGTTTTTTTCTTTTCTGTCTTTGTAAATGTGAAGTTTAAGATGTATGTATGTATTTATGTATGTACAGCCCTCACCAGCACACCCATAACTGTATGTAATCCAAACTAAGAGGTCCAAACACTGTTCTAACATTTACAATCCGGTGTTGTGTAGAGGCATTTATAGCATTAAAAGTGAGAGCAAATCTGGAATCAAATGTTCAAAACGTGAATTATGATGGCTATGTGTGCAAAAACTTTTGACCATATAATGTGTGTGGTTGAGAATGTGTATGTGTGTGTGTGTGTGAAGGACACTTGAGTGCTGCTTGGAGCTTGATATGGTAACATCTACTGCAAGTTATTTTGTAGCAGCTTTAGGTAAATTGAGTTGTTTTCATTCATTCAATAACTAAATCTGTAAATTGCATTTTCTGCCATATGTTTACATTGCAGACATGAATAGGATGAATAACACAGCCCGTATCTTGCTTGAAGCTATGACCTCAACTTAAGAATTGCCTAGTGAAAAGAAACATGACCTGGAAAGTCTAAGCTTTTTTAGAGGAAGCAAATGCATTATTTTCAGGCTTACCCACATTCATCATAAAAGTTGATAGGCTAAGAAATGCATACTGTAAATTACAGGTGGCTTATCAAAGCACTGGCGACTCTTTTTCCTCCATTGTTTAAGATATAGTAGAAGTTCAGTAGAACTTTTCAGTTGTCACTGAAAAGACCATTCTGACAGCTGTGTTATAGATGCTTGTCTTTGTTGGACAGATCTCAGTCAGACACTTCTAAACATCCCTTTACTCCACCTCATCTCAGTCTAAACTCATCAAGCACCTAGCACAAATAAGGAAGCAAATAAATTTAGTGTACTATTGAAATTGTATGCTGGCTACCAGAAGATACATAATTTAGATGTCATGTATCTAATCTTCAATTAAAAGAACATTATATTAGGGTGCCACTCCCCTAATAATAATCAAAATCATGTTATTATTTCTCTCTCCCTCTCTCCCTCTCTCTCTGGAACAGCAGTGTATAAAATAATTAATTTACTAAAATAATGGTATTGTACCATTTGAAATACAATACAAACTGGTATTTTCCAGTACAGGTATACTGCACATTCCTATGCTTCATGAAGCTTTAAGTGAATCTGCATAAAAGATATCGTTGCCTTAATAAGTAAAAAAAAATAATTTTATTCAAATCTCTCCCTCTCTCTCTGGAACAGCAGTGTATAAAATAATTAATTTACTAAAATAATGGTATTGTACCATTTGAAATACAATACAAACTGGTATTTTCCAGTACAGGTATACTGCACATTCCTATGCTTCATGAAGCTTTAAGTGAATCTGCATAAAAGATATCGTTGCCTTAATAAGTAAAAAAAAATAATTTTATTCAAATGCAAACGATTAACTCATGCAGAGCTAATCTTCATAAAATTTTGACAAATACTGGCAAATTTTATGCAGTAATAAACCATTTATGTTCTATTCTGTTTCTTATCTTCACTGCTAGTTGCTGTCATGTTTCACAAAATAATATCTTGTTGTTTCATTGGCAGAAAGTTAACTATTATGCGTAACAAGTCTAATTACACTTATATTTTTATTTTTCAGATTTTTGTAATTTGTACGTTGTCCATAGTAGTTTAAGTATGAATATTGTAAATAAATGAAATTTTTTAAAGCATTTTTATATAACTTTGCTTTGGCAGGTCTGGCATTTCTCAGGTCAAACAAACCAACCGGATGCTGGAAATCTCGCACACCATCGGAAGCTAAAGATGAAGTTATTATGGAAACCATTTTTGCTGCTATCAGTCATGGAGTTTCTTACAGGTACACATTATGTTCTGATAAAACTCCTATTGATTCAACAAAACTAATTGATTCATTAGATGAAGGAGAGTGTGTCAAACCTAAAATGTTGTCTGGTAGCTCAACTGCAAGAATTTTCTTGCTTTATCCATTCCCAAGGACACCATAGCACCACAAAGCTGCCACTGCTGGGCCCCTGAGCAAGGCCCATAAGCTTCAGTTGCTTAGTTGAAAAAATGTAAATCTGGCTAAAAGTCTAATAAATTCATGAAAAAAACCAAAACAATGATATAAGTGCGTTATGGCTGTAATAATTACTTTTGTTGTAATGGACTCCACTGAGGCGAGAAACCCAGTGCAGTTTTATTTACAATGGTGAACCTTTACATAAACTAAACTTAACTTAAATACATAAACACATGTAGCAAAACAACAAACATGAACTAAACTTGACAGACTTAACTTGACTACACTAAACATGGACACTTACACTTAACATGAACACTGGCAGGAATATACACAAGAAACTACCATGACCAAGAACTCACCACATTGGTACAGGGAACAACAAAACAAAAAAGACAAGGACAAGGGGAAGCACATGACAGGAAGACATGAGGAAGTATGTAACAAAACACTGCCTTGGCTAGCTAAGCTAGCTAGCTAGCATAGCTTAGCCTAGACACAAAACAAACAATGAACATTAATCAACATGAAACAAGAAAAACAACAAAACAATACCTGTATTAAAACCTTAATACATAAATAATACATAATTCATAATATTTGATCAATTATGAATAATACACTATCAAGTGCTGTTGTGACTTGCTGCCTATATAGAATTGACAAAACCAGGGCATTAACCAGGGCATTAACCAGGGCATTATATAATTGCTGGGTTTCACTTTTTTTTAGATTGTTTGGATTTTAAATCATTTCATGGGCCAAAATGGCGAATGGAGCCCAGTGATTTGGTAGTGGCTGTTGGATTACCGGAAGAGGCCACATTAAGCTGTGATGCCAAAGGCTATCCTGCTCCTCAATACAGGTACAGTTCTGCTATCCATTTTACTCTGCAACAGGCTAGGATATTGCTGTGCTTTTTGTGTCACATCCTAGTACATAAAGCTTTATGCAACTTTAGAAAATAGGGCTGTTAAATTTATTAGCTGAAAAATCAACAACCAAGTTTACTTTAATATGTTGTCACAGTGTTATGAATTTGTTTCTGTCTTGTAACAAATGGCTTTTTATATTAAGTAAACCCTAAACTTATAATGCATAACCAGGCGCAGTTCATAGCTGTAACTTGAAAGTTGTAGTTAAGGCTGTCATTGTTTGAATAAAATTAAAGTAATGCACAGTGTTAATATGGAAAGGGTCCTAGACATGCTTAATATGAGAGCTCTGTCAGATGTACTATAAGCACTAAAACATAACACAAGGAGCCAAGCTAACGTAACCCTGAAACAGACAGCAGCTTAGTAAAGGAAGTTGCTTAGCATGGTCTGATCTTTTGATTTAAAGGCTAAAATGTTTAGGTAGCATGACTAGTGTAGCTTGTAGATTACATTTAGAATAGCAAGCACAGCGCACAACAATAGCCTATGCCTTCATCTGACTACTCCTCCTGAGTATATTCTTATTAATCTAAGCCTATAATAAAATAACAATTTTGACAAGAAATGACATTTGACCATTTATTAATATCCTGAAATTGCCACTTGGTGTCTTTTTTACGCCGATCATTCTGACTCGTCCCACTTATATATGGTTCTATGGAATGTATGACCTTTAAGTATGGCTCCAGAGTTTAGACAGGGGTCAACACCAGATGTCTCTTATCAGCAGAAAAAGAGCCTTCCTGTTCAGGGAACACCCAACACCCAAATTAAAGAAAAAAACACACTCTTAAGGATACAACTAGCAACTGAGCGTAAGATAATCTAAGCATTGTTTTTACTTATACATGTTATAATAAATTTTGTGATTACATTCCCTCCTTTGGGCCTAAAAGGACCACTCTAAACATTTACTAAAATAGACTTTAGGTACAGAATTTTATTAACAAACAAAAAATAACTAGTGTAAATGTAAACCAAAAACAGAAGGACATTAACTCTCTCTTCATAAGCCTCTCAGTGTCGATTTTATCTTTTACCTATAAATTAAATCAGAAACAACACTTTAATATATCATGTTTAACAAAGGAAATGCTTTGTCTAAACATTCTCCATAAGAGTACATGAGTTTTTAATATTACACTGTTACCAATGTAATAAAATAGACATACCCTTTAGACCATACAATCTCCTGTACAACAAAACAAAACAAAGAGAAACAAAGAACACAAGCTGCATGCAAAACTGCATGTGACAAACAGTATAGGAAATAATATCCAAAACTAAGAACACCAATGCCATACAACTATTTATTTAGAACAAGTTTAGAGTACTACTTTAAAGTAAACAATAGTTATGTGAATAACCTTCCCGATATCTAGTTTAAAGAAACAAAAATCACAGAATAAAACCCCACACTTTGGCAGGGCAGTTTTTTAATTGTCCAAAAATTAAATTACCCCAAAACTCTACTACTTACTGTCTTGCAGCTCTCAGTGTCCGATTTTAGAAGAGCATCTTTTACCTATAAATAATATCAGAACAACAGAAGACAATTAATGCAATTTAGCATCATTTCTTCACATTCGCCGATATTAGAACTGCTTTAAATGCTTGGCGATACATGGCGTTCCAGTGTTCGAACGACCTTTTAAATAGAGTATATGCACCACTGTGGAAATTAGTTTTAACTTGTGCTTTTACTACGTTGACATTTACAAACCTGTTTTGGACAAGATCAGTTCCATATTACAAACAAGGACATAACTTTTTAAACAAAATTAAGATCGGCAGGTGCTGATTGGTTATTGTCTAAAAAAACATAAGGTTGCATTCCAACGCAATAGGCCAGTACTCATGCATGTTTGTTTCATCATGCAGTCAAATGGTTTCATATGCTGAACTTCTAAAAAGATTTTCTACTCACACTTCCTGTCAATATGACCCTTTTCTACTCTGCAGGGGTATTACTAGAAATTATGTTTAACTAAGAAAAAATTTTTTGTTTTTACTTTGTGAAAAAATGTAATTACCCGTTTGGACTTAAACTCTCATGCAGCGTATTGTTTACTGGCATCTTTTCAATCTTGTATGTTACTGAGTGATGCCATCAAAATCAGATCAAATTATTAGACTCTTAAATTCAGCATTTTTGTTTTTAAAAAGAGACATGAAACTGCAAAGGGTGTGATTTGCAAAAGACTTAGGAAATGTGCTGACACTGCATGTGAAAGTTTTACTTTCAACTTCTTCTTCTGCATCTGGTATTGTTTAACGTGTACAGTGAGGTGTCTTCTTACTGTTCCTGTGGCTTTCAGTGTAAGGGGACGTAGTATGTGAAATGGAGTTAGAAGATTAGCCCAGTAACAGGCACAACTGCCGTATGCAAGAGCCTCTTTAAAAAGACAAATTAATTACCCCTTCCAGAGTTCAGGGCGATCTGTTGACCTTTTGCCGTTTGTTTTTCACAACCTGTTACTCACCGCAGATTTCCAATCCATATCAAACAGTCATATGGGTGAGCTTTGCAGGCAGTATGTTTCATAAAGTTGATCATACGTTGCTGTGTCGAAAACTCAATTAAATTCTGGATGTAACATCATGACTTTAAGTCTATCCTCCATTTTAATACCTGTTGTAATGATTTCATTGGGTGAGCTTTGGACCGAATGACCATAGTGGGGCCTGAACACATGGTCATCAGGATGTATTAAGGTCTTGCTGGATTGTAAATAATCACTTTTAGCATATAATTTTAAACTTTGTTCCAATGTCCATTGCGAACAGTGTCCTTTTTTCCAGTGTCTTACATTCTGTGCTCTTAACTGAATTATTATTTTTTTTTAACACCGCAAAACGCAAGCTGTATAAGCAAATTCACTTAATGGTTCTTCAAACAGTCATTCATGATTCAATTTCAGCTCAGTGTTTTCAGCCTTACATGTTTGTTTCACCGCTCTTGTCACTGTCAATTTTTTCCAGGTCTCTGGTCAAACCTATAAGGGGAATTCATAATTCATACAAATGTGCTGTCCATTCAATCTCCCTGGACTGTATCAAGCCAATGTGAATCACGTTTGAAACATTGTTCTGTTGGACTTCACAAGTTGTTCTCAGGCAGTGCATTGAGATTTTATCAAAGTCCATGCACAATACTGTAAAGTGCTTCAATCAGCCAACACCGTAATTCCCAACTTTACTTGTTCCTTCACAACCCAGGCAATCAGTTTTTTGACTTGCTCCCCATCTTCTTAACAAGTTGCTATCAGTGACAATAAAATCTTACCTCACCTGCAGAACCTACCTCTGGCCTGTTTCACTGCCAAACCGGAGACTACCCTAAAACTGTGCCAAATTGTACGGAAGCTATATTTTCATAGGGTGAGGTGATTTGCTTTGTAGCTTGGATCGTGTGTCATTCTGTTGAATCTATAAACGTACATTAGGTTTGGATAAATTGAGCAGAGGAAGATACAATCTTCCTGTTGATTACACTGGTCTGATTGTACCTGAATCTTGAGGGGGGAGCCCCCACCAGTATATCAACAGGTTTGAAGAAACTTGCCGCAGCTGCGTTTGCACATAATACAAGCAGCCCAATCTATTACTTCAGTGATTCTCCACCTTCTTTTTCCCAGAAATCTTTTCGATCACTCTCCACTAAAACTTCCCTGTTCCAGCTTTTCACAAGGCACATTTCAAAATTGTGAGATGACCGGGCCAAATACCCAATTTGTTAACCGATAAATCGAACACTGGATGACTGCATATAATTTTTTTGATGAAGATTTTAAACTTAAAACAGTTCTGCCCAATTCCACAAAAAACCTTGCCTTACCTGGCCTTACTGCATTACCTCTGATTTGCTTTTTTCTGCGCTTAAATCCTAAGTCGCCTCTGGAATTACGGATCGCTACTGGGGCAACTTCAAACCAACACAGTCTAAATCTTACACCCGAAGACTACCCGTTACCTATATTTAGTTTCCTATAAATTACGAAGATATTACCATTTACAAGAATCAGGTGACCCGCTGAAATGGGATTCTCCAAGGCCTTAAGACTGAAATTTTAAGTCTCTAATTATAAAATAAAGACCTTCACATTACTCAGACAATCCCTCACAGAAGTGTGGTAAATGAATAAAAAGCGTCAAGGCAAGCAATAGGGAAAAAATAAAAAGTTTAATTGCACAATTGGGTGTCTTTTACAGCACGCAGCAATGCTGAATGTCGAAAAAAAGACGCCGATCGTTCTGACTCGTCCCACTTATATATGGTTCTATGGAATGGATGCCCTTACGACCTATAAGTATGGCTCCAGAGTTTAGACAGGGGTCGACACCAGATGTCTCTTATCAGCAGACAAAGTGCCTTCCTGTTCTGGGGAAAAACGAATTCTCTGGCAATTCCTCAAACACCCAAGTAAAAGGAAAAAAAAAACACATTTTTTAGGATACAACTAAAACTGACTGAGCAGCATAAGATAATTTAAGTGTTGTTTTTACTTATATATGTTATAATAAAATTTGTGATTACACAGGTTTTCCCAGAATGCACCAAAACTTTATTTCCTAACAGCGGTGGAGAATATCTCAGTATGTATGTTTGTACTCAGTATGTTGTAACATCATTGTTGTATTATTATTATATAACTAACCTTAACTAGGGTAACTAACCTTAACTAGGGCTAAAAGGTCTAACTAGGGCATGTTAAACATGTTTCATGACAAATCCCCTGAAAAAAAAATTATGTACACATAAATACAGGACATAGTGACAAGTTGGCAAAGTCACAAGGTTGACAAAAGTTGACTTACCACCAGGTTGACAAAAGTTGACTTAACTGACACTGCAACACCCATTGGGGAGAAACTGGAATATTGCATTCCAGGTCTCCTTATTTATCAGCTCATCAGCTTTTGTGTGACATCCACATTTTAAATTACATATGCGACTGGCTAATATTAGGGTAATATTAGCTGGGTTGCGCCAACAAGCGGTTCAGCATCGAGATACCATTCTCGTGCATATTCAGAGAAGAGTTACATCCCCCAGGCTGAGGGCTAAGTCTCAGGGAAGAGCATAAGTCAGACCATGGCAGGAGCATCATATCCGCAGTTATGTCCAAAGCCTGTGGGAAGAAATTCCCCCATCAGACCATGGGAAAAGTGGCCGTATGTCCAAACTTGGGAAAGAAACTCTCTAAAAACTTCGTTTAAACACCATGTTTGAAAGGCATGACACACAAGTGCAGCAGAGATATATTTTACAAAATAACTTGAGAAATGAATGTTATAGTTTTATTTTTTAGTTGCTTAAAATAAAACATTTGTGAACGAGAATATATGAAAAAGGGAGGGGGAAGAGAGTAAGACATTTTGATCCACACTGCGTAGCAGTTTGTGGTGGAAATAGAATGCAGCGGTCATTTTGTTTGTTTTGTGTAAGCACAGAAGGCAAATTCAGCTTCTGCGTCATTCATGGATGTTTATCTACAGTACATATTTAACTGTTTTTTTTTTTTTAAATTTAAGGTATGTTCGGTTTGCATCATTCAATCACAAAAATCTCAGCTTTCCAAAAATAATTTATCTGTTTAGCTTTTTTTTTCATTTTGCATGCTGTACGACACAGATGGAGGACACAGTGGAACATTAACATGTTTTTTTCCATAGTGAGTAAAAAATTGCAGAAAGTTTATCCCAGTTCGATATGATACTGTTTAGCGGCATAGCCCTATAGCTTACATAGTTTTTGTGGGTTTTCGGAATATGCCCATTACATAATCTCATTAGTCAGCCTTATGTTGTTAGACAAACTGTAGTGTAATACATCTTCCAGCTTGATGGTGCCAATCTTTTTACATGCTAGCTGAAAGCAGCTGGAAAATACTGGCTACGTGTGTGCTCCAGAATGATTTCTTTCTTGTCCAGATGACCAGTAGACAAAAATGCCAAAGCTAAGGCAGTCTATAGGTGCAGAATGACTGCAAAGGCAAGTGCAGAGGTAGTAGAGCAAATTAACCTGAAGTTTTGAAGTTCAAAGGGTCCGTTTTATTAGAGGAGTTCATCCATGGAGATACATTTCGAAGAGACCCTGATGTACCCTCAATTAACACCCACCTCTTTTTGCCTTTCTTGCTTTGTCACTCTCTGTGGATGTCGCACATTTTTTTGCAACTGAGAGTCAAGTACTTTTCATATTCCTTATTGAAAATTACTTTCATAAGATATTTGTGTGTCTATTTTAATAACCCTGCAGGTGCAAAGCATCTTTTCTCCTACTAAAAGCAGTAGGTAATTTCAGTAGCCCTTATAACACAGTGCTGCTTCTGGTATCTGGATAAATACAGAGGCAGTGCTGTCAAAAGAATGGTACTTGTGAGATTCCCAGGTTGTGGGTGACAACTACCAACCTGTGAGGGTATATAAACATCTTTAAACAAAATTTGCAATGTACCTCATGCCCCAAACTGATGAACACACCAGGAGGTGCCTGTTATCGAGCGATGAAATAATCTTCCAAGGATCATGGAATTCATCTGCTTTAGGCAATGTTTTTTATTTATTTATTTAATCACTTAATCGCTCCTTGAAAATAAAATTACAATATTGTCTTTCTGCATCGGTTTCTGCCCAGTTACATGTACTAATCACAAAGTTTCATTACCTAATGACCTCACAGTTTGTGTGACTGTTTTAAAAGACATCAGTAGGCTGTTATCATTTTATCAGTTATCATTTTTATTGATACTTAACAAATTTCACATAGGAATTATTAGAAATACATAGGAATTATTATAGGAATTCTTATAGATTATAGATTTGTCAGCAATATATTTATTCTTCACCAGTGACAGGCGGTGCATTTGGTACCTGGGCCTTAAACTCCAACCTCTACACTACATTTGCAACTGTACAACGTACATCACCTGGAGCAGTTCAGAATCAGTATTTATCTAATAACATGACAAAAACATTAAAAATATAAAAATGTATATATAATAAATTTAAAGACCACAGATTTTTAAGTATTTAAAGTCAGAGTCAATTTCTCCTCCTCCGTCAGCCATTGTGGGCGTATAATTTTCTGTAAAGTAATACTTTATTTATTTTTCATATAAAAAAATGTGCAATAATTTTAATTATTTTAATTCTGTCTTACTTAAAAATGTGCAACTGGAAGCTTCTGTCACCAAAACAATTTCCTTGTGAGTTCAAACCTACCTCTTTTGATTCTTTTTGATTCTATACTGGGCAAAAACAGTTTTACTCTGATTAACTAATCAGAGGACAGAAAAATGCTAGCCGCCCTCGGGAGACAGACTTGAAATCTAATTGGTTAAAGAAAAAGTCTTTTGTAAACATCAAATTATTTAAAGCATTAAAATCCAAATTATAATGTAGATTATAGGCTGAGTGTAAGTACAACAAATGACTGTAATATAATGTATACCATCAGGGTAACATTTGGTTTGTGGTAAAGCAAAGCAGTTAAGTATACCTATATTGTAGTCCTTGACAAACAATGACACTAAAACCATCTTGGTAATAATAATCTATTTTGTGTTTTTATACGTTTTCATACATACTGTACACTTTCCTGTTTTGAAAGTGGCCTTCATTAAAAAAAAAGAAAATCTATCACTATGTGACTACTTTATATCTGGAATTGATATATATTTTTTATAAAAAAATCTACAAAATAACTGCATGCATTCACAACTGGTCTGCGCCATATCATACCACCATTGCCACATTTATCACCATATTTAAAAGCCCAGATACTGTAAAATAAAACTTATATACTGTACTTGTATATCTGTGGAATAAAATAGGTAGGTAGTAAAATTGTCTGATGACATTTTTAAACTAATTTGTTTATAATTAATTGTAGGTGGTCACTGAATGGCACAACGATTGATCTGAGGGCTGATTATCGGCGGCGTCTCTCTGGGGGAAATCTGGTGATTAGGAATATGGACATTGCCGAGGACATGGGAATCTACCAGTGCACTGCTTTTAACTTGTTGGGGGCCATTCTCAGCCGGAGAGCAAGCCTTCAGTTTGCTTGTGTGTTACAAGCCCAGTTTTTATTGACTAGTCTTCAATTTGTTTAAAGAAGCCATACATTTGTCGCCGTTCTATTGTTTTAATACTGCACTGTGATTTCACATGACGTTCTTTTATTTGTATTGTTTTTTTTTTATAATTTTACAGACTTGAATTTTAAAAGTCAGTCGAGAAGTGCTGTATCTGTGCGCGAGGGCCAAGGAGTAGTTTTACTGTGTGGGACGCCTGTATATGCAGGAGGTCTGAAACATAATCATACCATTTCTAGTTTGGTAATGTCTTAGCTTCTGTATATCTAATAAATTGATAAATTGATATTTGTTTTCTTTAGAACTGCAATTTGCCTGGGTTTTTAACGAGTACCCGTACTTTGTTCAGCAAGATAGCAGGCGTTTTGTCTCCCAAGAGACTGGAAACCTTTACATCGCTAAAGTGGAGATTTCGGATGTAGGAAACTACACATGCATGGTGGTTAATCGCATTACAAAGGTCAAAATGTTGAGCTCTCCTACGCCGCTGGTCCTGAGGACAGATGGTGAGAATGCTCTTACAAAACAATCTAATCAGTAGCTGCAATGCTTAGTAATATATATATCAATATATTCCTGAATAGATTTAAAGAGTACTGCTTCTTTTCTGGTCAAAACAGTGTGATTATAAATTATTAAGGTATACAAGCGTACAAAAGCAAAAACATATTTTAATACGAGCGGTTATCCAGTGAGAGAATTGTGCTTAAACTGTTGTTGAAAGCAAGCTGTTTTAAATTTTGTAGGTGTGATGGGTGAATATGAGCCTAAAATAGAAGTTCATTTTCCTGACATGGTTCCAGCTGCTAAGGGTTCCATTGTGACATTGGAATGTTTTGCTCTGGGGAAGTAAGTACAGTCTTTTAATTCATAGCTGGTTGGTGTTCTTATTTTACATGGCATGGCACTCTGCAGAACACTTTTACTGAGTATGCATTACTTTTAAACCATCCATGAATAGTCCTTATTTCTTTTCATTTTACATTTCATTAAACTTTATTATTTGTTTGCAAACAGTTAATATTTGACAGGATGCAAGGAAAGTAAATAGAGAGAGATAGATTTAACACTAAACTTACATGCCAAATGGAGGAAGCATCCCTTTAAAGCGACCTCACTTACAGTGCCTTAAAAAATATTTATATCACTTGAAATTTTTTACTTTTTGTCACCTTACAACAGCAAACTTAAATGTAATTTATCTAAATTTTATGTGATAGACCGACACAAATAGCACATAATTGTGAAGTGGAACGAAAATGATATGCGGTATTCAAATTTTATGCAGTTAAAAATCATGTTGTGCATCTGTATTTAGCCCCCTGTACTCTGATACCTCTAAATAAAATCCAGTGCAATTAATTGCCTTTAGAAGTCACCTAATTAGTTAATAGAGTCCACCTGTGTGTAAATACACCTGTTCTGTGAAGGCCTCAGTGGTTTGTTAGAGAACCCTAGTGAACAAACATCATCAGCATCATGAAGACCAAGGAACTCACCAGACAGATCAGGGATAGTTGTGGAGAAATTTAAAGCAGGGTTAGGTTATAAAAAAATATTCCAAGCTTTGAACATCCCAAGTAGCACTTAATCCATCATCCAAAAATGAAAAAAGTATCCTACAACTGCAAACACCCCAGCATCATGCTGTGGGGATGCTTTTTTAGCAGGGACAGACAAGGTGATCAGAGTTGATGGAAAGATGAATAGACCTAAATACAGGGCAATCTTAAAAGAAAACTTGTTGGAGGCTAAATACAAATGCACACCACACTTTTCAAATTTTTGGTTAAAATTTTGAAAACCATGTATAATTTTCGTTCCACTTCACAATTATGTGCTACTTTGTGTTGGTCTATTACAAAAAATCTCAATAAAATACATTTAGGTTTGTGGTTTTAAGGTGACAAAATGTGAAAAAGTTTAAAAGGTATGAATACTATTTTAGGCATTGTATTATGATTTGTTGCACTGCTTTATCAATTGCTACCTGAAATAATTTAAACAAAAAAATCTAGCTAACAGTACATTGTGGTTACAGTAAACACTGGCAACATTATTATCATGCTTGCAACATAGCATTTTAATCATATTTACATAATATCCAGTGATGTGTGCTAGTATTAGTTAACATTTATTAACATGCGAAGAAGTTTACAATACAATAAAAGATTAGCCATTGGAATGAAAAACGTTAAAATAATTTTACTTGGTATTAAACTGTCTCATTACCATAAATATTTTGAGTTCTATTTTAGTTGGCCAGTAACACTAAATCACTTAACAATATAGTGACAGCCAGATTTTGTTTTGAATACAAGGTAATTATAGGTACACCACCATGAACGTATGTACAGTTGTGAAAAAATTGGTGGATTCTATGATGATGCTACAGCAAAGCATCCCCAAACCAGGACACTTCCACCTCTATGTTTCACAGTTGGTATGAGGTTCCTTTTCTGGAATGCTGTATTTGGTTTAGGCCAAACAAGTCCTTACATTTACATTTGCAGCATTTGGCAGACCCTTATTTGGCATACCCTTATGGCCCTTATCCAGAGCGACTTACAATATTCCTTGTTATACAACTGAGCAATTGGGGGTTAAGGGCCTTGCTCAGGGGCCCCACAATGGTGGCTTGGTGGGGCTGGGAATCGAACCTGGGTCCTCAAGTTGGTAGTGCAGCAACTTAACCACTCCGCTACCACTTCCCATGTCCTCTGTTGCAGTGTTCAAATAATAAAACTTTAGACTCATCTGTCCAAAGAATATTCTTCTAGAAATCCCAGTCTTTGTCTACTTTCTCTTAGCAAACTTGGGTCTAGCCTTTGTGTTTTTCTTAGAGAGCAAAGGTTTCCTCCTTGCACACCTCCTATGAAAGTGAAACATGTTGATCTCTTTCTAATTGTAGAGTCATGTACTTTTACATTAACAGTAGCAAGAGCCTGCTGTCGGTCCCGTGATGACACTTTAGGATTTTTGGTGACTTCTTTTAGCATCTTGCAGTCTTTTCTCAGGGTGCTTTGCTTGGATGGCCAGACCTGGGCATGTTGCCTCCACTTGTAGACTATTTTATGGACAGTGGAATGCCTGATTTTAAAATCTTTTAAGATCTTTTCAAATCCCCTTCCAGACTCATAAGCTGCTACAATCTTCTTTCTGAAGGCCTCAGACAGCATTTTCGATCGCATCATAGTGTAGGTACAGTACCATTGAGAATATTTCACATCCAACAGGAAAAACAGCAAATGCTAATCTAAAAAACTTAAAACTGCAGCTGCCCAACTCACTGCATAATTGAATGCGCATTTTTACACCTGTTTCCACTAAAACTTTTATTTTTAATTTTTTTATTATTTATGGTTTAACTATTATAATCAAACATTTGGTCACTATGTCAATGCCAAACATTGGTTTCAATGTTCTATGCAGCTGAAGTCTTTGGCTGTTGACACTGTGAAATCTGTTGCTTTCACCTTTACTATCTTCCCTAAATCCTGGAGGTTTACATAATGGAGAAGCTCCATAGAAGATTCCACCTAGACCAGTACATTTCCAGAGTGAAGCATGAGGGTGAATCAGTAATATATTTTGTCTGCAATATTGTGACAACGTATGTTAGATGGGCATTTTAGTGTTATAGACAAACCATTCTGAAAGACTGTAGTGCCCAGTGGTTTAAACAATGTACTTTGAATGCAGTGCCGATTATTAGGATGTTTGCACCAGTAAACACATCAGCACCAGGTACAAAGATGTTCAGTAAACATAAAAGTTAGGTTAAACATCTCCCTTGATTTGAAACTTATTGTACCATTTTGTTGTTTGAAAGGAGGTGTTTGGAATCTTTCACCAGCATTTCACAGTAACAAGGTGTCATGCATGAAGAATAGCTAGAAAACATGTGGCTATAGCCCAAAACTTGTATCTGTAATATCTAAGATGAAACTATGCTATAATGCTGTACCTTTTCTAGAAGGGGGGCCCTACAACATTAGAAATATACATTAATGTGGTTTAAATCCAGGTGTTAAATAATCATTGTTTTTTTTTTATTCAGTGCATTTGTGATGTAAGATACATCAGGGTTTGATAGAATCGAGTGAGTCAAGTGAAATCCGACCAACACATGGGAAAGCAGAAAACAAAAACACATGCTCACCTATACTCTCCTTGTGTGCCTGTCATAATGTTTTATTTATTTAAAATATTTATGTGCATCGCGAAGGTTTTTACCTTCTACCTCCAACAGGAAATTGTCGTCTTATTTCAATATATCTTATCCCAATGCATCTCATAATATTTTGGCCTTAAAACTTGCCAGGTATGCTAAAAGAGTACATGAAACCAAAGCTATAAACATAAAGGATATGAAGAGATGCATCGGTGCTCTTATGAGGATAGTGGGGGGTTACAAAACCTTTTTTATATGGTGCATCAAATAATGTTTTAGTTGCATGTCAATACTAGTGCTGTTTACTGGAGTTGTTTTCTTTTTAGTCCAGTGCCTGAAATAACATGGAGAAGGGCTAATGGAGTTCCCTTTCCCAACAAAGTGAAAATGAAGAACTCAAATGTTGTTCTGGAAATTCCCAGCTTCCAGCAAGAAGACTCAGGTGGTTATGAATGTGTGGCAGAGAACAAAATGGGCAGAAACACTGTAAAGGGACGACTCTCCTTCCATGGTAAGTTTTTGGTTCTGTGTGTTTGTGTGACTATATTCTTAATCATGCTTTCATGGACTATGCACAGACAGGTGTCAATCACCTCATTAAACTACTTAGTAGCACAAGATGGTGTACACCTAAAGCATGTTCATCTAAACCATTATAGAGTACAACACAAATCATTTAGGGTTACATTTGTCTCATGCATGTTTTGATTCTGAGCACAGGACTTTAGAGCAAGGCACCATTGTGCCATCACTCACTCCTTTTATTTCTAATTCTCATCTATGGGCAAAAAAAGCACGTTTTTCCAATTGTTTTGCAATCAGTGCTATTTGATTCTGTTGTTAAGTCTTGTATAGATTCTTACTTGGCTAAGAAAAAAAATAACTAAACCCTAACCCTAACCCTAACCCTGTAATTAATAAATTTGTGTTGGCAGAATCGCTTTTTGTGAAAAAAAGTGTCAGTGGTGTTAAATATTGATGGAGCACATTTGGGAATTTAAAACTAAGGCAAACATCATTATTGCTTTTTCTTTCAGTGGTAGATAATTAATTCACTATAGTGCTACATCTCAAAAAATTAAAATATCATGAAAAAGGTAAATTTTTTATTTCTTAAAATTTTGATGATTATGGCTTACAGATAATTGAAACCCAAAATTCAGTATCTCAGAAAATTAGATCAGATTAAAATTTCAAGAAATAAAGGCTTGAAATATTTTACTCTACGTGTAATGAATCTATATAATACATGGGTTTCACTTTCTAAAATGAGTGACAAAACATTGACCTTTTTTGTGATATTCAAAATTTTTGAGATGCACCTGTATATAGCGCTTTTTAAAAATAGAGATTATATTAAAGCAGCTTTACAGAATCAAATAAGACAACAATAAAAACTCACTAAAAACACTAAGTTAAGGTTAATTAATATCTGTAAATTACGAGTCCCCAACTAAGCAAGCCAGAGGCGAAAGCGGCAAGGAACCAAAACTCCATTGGTGACAAAATGAAGAAAAAAAAAACTTTGGGAGAAACCAGGCTCAGTTCTCCTCTGACCTCACAAACAAGCAGGTTATTCTATGTTGCATCAAAATTTCTGTTGTCTTGTATGAATGGACATCTAGAAGACAAGGGTCGTTACTGGGAAACTGCATCTGGGGCTTAATGTTTCTCTGCTGATCTGGTGGCAACTGTGAGCTTGGAATACGAACGAAACAGACTTATGTTAATGTAGATTCCATTCTACTTTTGATATACAAATACATTGCGTGTTATTGAAAGTGTTCCCGGTTCCAGTTGACCTGATTAACCACAACATTAACCAGTTAATGAAAATGTGTGTGTTATGTGTAAGCCAGGGTAAAGAGAGGAGTCTTTAATTAAATTTTAAACTGACAGAGCCTCCCGAACAGACGAAAGCCAGAAAATATTTCGGCATGGTTTTTGATACAATAAGTTGAAAAAATTACTTGCAATGAATTTTGCATGTGTGGCTTCACTGTGGTTAGCCTTTGTGGATACTCATATTGGCAAAATGGTATATTCAGGGCATAACCTAAAAAGAGTTTTTATTGTTTTACTTTTTTTTCCTATACAACCACTCATGGAAAATGAAATTTAGGTAAACAAGTTTCTATTACGTTTTATTGGCTTTATAATTTATAGGATTTGTAAAGTGACTAAATGTCTTTTCTGGCCAGAGTGCAAATTTAGTTTAGTGTTAATTTTTTTTAAATTTAACAAAAAAAATTTACAGTATAAACATTTGCAGTTTAGCAATTTTCCTGGTGCTTTGTAGCAGAGCACATTATCCTGTTGAACAAGGCCACAGCCATCAGGGAATACCTATCCATGAGAGTATACGCGGTCTGCAACAAAGCTTAGGTGGGTGGTACATGCTGAGCTAACATCCACATAAATAGCCAAACCCAAAGATTCTTAGCAGAACATTTCACCAAAGCATCATACAGTCTCCTCTGGATTTTTTTCTTCCCATAGTGCACCATGGTGCCATGTGTCATGCAGGTAAACAACACACATGCACCCAGCCATTCACATGGTGTAAATGGTCTAGTTCTGATGCTCACATGCCCATTGTTGGTGCTTTCAGCGGTGGACAGAGGTTAGCATAGGCACCCTGACTGGTCTTTGACAGCTCCATACGCACCAAATTCCAATGCACTGTGTATACTGACACCTTTTTAGTAGAATCAGCATTAGCTGGTTTGGACACACAGGGCAGTCTTTGCTCCATGCGTGCATCAGTGAGCCTTGGCTTTCCAAGACCCTGTCACTGAATCACTACTAATCCTTCCTTGCACCACTGTTGATCAGTGCGGACCACTGCAGACTGGGAACACCGTACAAAAGCTGACGTTTTGGAGATGTTCTGACAAAATCATCTAGCCATCACATATGGCCTGTGTTAAACTCAGTTAATTCCTTACACTTGCTCATATTCCTGCTTCTAAAACATATCAATATTGAGGAAAAAATGTTTACTTGCTGCCTAATATATCCCACCCACTAACAGGTGCCACAATGAAAAGAAAATCAGTGCAATTTACTTTTAGTGGTCATGTTATGCCTGAATGATGTATATGTATACAAAAGGCATCAGATTAGCAGCATACTTCTTTAATTTGCTTTGCTGTAAGTCTACCCAGCGCTAATCAGACTCATTTTATTTTCTATAAAAGTATGTTAATTGGTAGTTCACATTGTTTTGAATAATTTTTTTTATTTCCATGCCACATTGGTATATTCTTTTTAAAAATGCTGTAAAAATAAAGAAAGGAAAGGGGAGATTCCCCTTTAGGAACCTGGGCTGTGTCAAAATGCTTTGAAAACGCCTTTCTAAAACCTCTGCACATGCACAATCCCTCCAATCATAAAACATTAGGTCATCGATGAGGACGTCATCGACCAAGTAGTGATGCTTTATGTTGCAATAAGTTATTTTTCTTCAGCACATGTGTGTATGTATCTATGTGGTAATAAATAGCCAACAGAATATAATTCAAGCAGTGTTCTTATCCGTGTCCTTGATTAATTTCGGGCATTGTGCATGCCTTCCAATCCATTTGCTCAGCTCTTTTACTTTGGCCATTACTGATGGCCAGACATGGAGTCGTCAAGGTTTAGGCACCACTGATGCTGAGGCACAGGGCAGGCTGATGTCTTGGGGCTCCCAACCAAGGTGGTGAAAGTATGAGACGAGCCTGGCCTTATCTCGCTCCCTAGCTTTGTGAGTCTTGATCAGGCTGAGAAAGCCTGCTCTGCAGATTCTTCTATCCAGAGAAAGGTCCAGCTGAAACTGGAGGTGGAAGCAATGAGCCTAGAGTAGATTGTAAATTCATCACCATGTTCTCTAGAATAGAGGAGGCACAGCTCCTAGCAGCTGGTCTCTTGACCAAGGTCGCTTCCTCCATCAGGAAAATCAATAATATTTAGGTGTTGTCCACTTGGACAATGACATGACAATAACTATTGTAAAAAGCATTATACGAATAAAATTAAATTGAATTGTTCGTTCATTGTTAAAAAAAGCATGTTATACCAATATTTCAGCAGCCGAAGCAAAAGTTTATTATTAAGAATTGCTATTCTAAAGAAATCAAAATTGAATATGGTCTTACATGTTAATTATCATAGAAGTTGCCAACAAATGCCCTCACTGCCCCAGAGGCTGTGGTGGAAATTTGTATCTTAATATAAGCTAAAGACCTTCACATGAAGAAACGTTGAGGCAAGCAAAAAGGAAAAATAAAAAAGTTTAATTGCGCAATTGATGTCTTTACATCATTCAGCAACTGAATGGTAGAAAAAGACCCCATTCGTTTTTTCACTCCCCTTTTTATATGCCCATGGAATGTGTACGTGCCTTACAGCACATGCTCTGAGAGAGGGGGTCAATACCAGATGTTTTGTATCATGCAGACAAAGAACTTTTCTGTCCTGGGCCCCCCAACATTCATGAAGACACAGGAAACACACATTCTTTAAGACACTAGTATAAAACTGAACCTGGTCTAACCTAAATATCTTTCACTTGTACATGTTATAATAAAATTATGATAACATGGAAAAAGCCAATATTAGTTTCATGGACCTTTAACACTTGTATTTTTAAATTATTGTAGTTAGCATAAATGGGTAATTTCATGTCAAATAATACATGTCAAATATAATGACAAAAAATGTTGCAACCCCTCAGGAGGGATTTTGTCCCACTTCTCTTTGCAGATCCTCTCCAAGTCATTAAGGTGTTGAGGCTGACATTTTGGCAACTCGAACCTCCAGCTCCCTTCTTAGATTTTCTATGGAATTAAGATCTAAAGACTAGCTGGGCCACTTCAGGACCTTTATGCACTTCTTCTTGAGCCAGATTTGTGTATATTTAGATCTGTTTTCCCTGTCATAATAATGTTTCTGTGTTTGCATTCTTAGCTAAGCCTCAGTGGGTGCAGACCATGCATGACAGTGCCTTATCTATTGATGAAAGGCTGTTTTGGGAATGTAAAGCCAGTGGAAAACCTAAGCCCTCCTACACTTGGCTTAAGAATGGACAACTGCTTAACACAGAGGTAAAGTGTTATTATTTATATTTCATTTTAATTTTTCGTTGTCCAATTTTCAAAAGTTACAACATGTTAAATGTTTTATTCCAATTGTCCAGAAAGTGTTAATACAGTTTCTGTTATAATTCTGCATTCTCATACACAGGTGTTACAATAAATTTCATCCACAGTAGAACTTGAAAGCCATAAATAAAGTTATGTAGGTCCTAAATTTGTTGTTGATATTTATTTTAGTTTTATGATCAATAGCATATTGTTAATTTGTACCACCGCCTCTTTACTATATCAGTGAAGAAAGAAGTAGTGTTTATTAACTAAGGTACCAACAAACCTGCACCTTTTGATCTAAGTAGACATAGAGAATTATAGTGACACAGAAGTTCACTCAGATACTAAGCAATTTATACGTCAGTAGTAGGGGTGTATCTTGCAAGATTCGACTGGTCTCGTGAGAATGAATCAATAGAAGATGCCCCGCCACATTTAAATCGTTTGTGTGGCAACATTGGCTGCATTTACACTGTAGGTCTTAATCCTCAATTCCGAATTGGTGGCTATATCCAATGTTTTTCGATGACCTGCTTATATTATCTTTTAAAACTGACCTGATATCTGATATCCAAATCTGACCCAATATCTAATATCCTATCCGGTATCCGATATCTGCATTTACACTATACACAACAAAACAACTTAAGGTGGTTTACCCAAGACGTACCCAAGCCAGTAAAAATGGTGTGATAATCAATGAATGCAATGGAAGAAAATGAAATTATTATATTAATATATTTCTTTTGCCTATTTAAATATTGGCAAAACAACGCTTTCTTTAGGCGGAAAACCACTGGGAAAGAAAGAGAGCCTAGTATGTGTGTGTGTGTGTGCAGCGAGCAGCACGCAGTACAGAAAAAAACTTTAATCACGGACTGTTACAACTGCCTCTGCTCTGATCTGAGTTTTGAACATTTGTTTGTGGGGATTTACCCAACTGATACACATCTTAATATCACCACTATTACGTCGCAATTACCATTAATACTATAAAAAAGGCAATATAACATGGCGTGGCATTACAGAGAAAGAGTTTTTTCAGGTATTGAGGTTAAAAATCATTTTTATTAAAGCAAGAATCCCTGTTAACACAACTCGAAACCTCTATGCTACACTAATACTTAATTTAGTAAGGATGAAATGATGCTTAATATTTTAAAAATCAAGAATAAAGCATTTATAGCTGTATTTATAAATTTTACTAATGTCTATTAATGTAGGAACAATGCTTTATAAATGATTATTTACTAATGCTTAACGATGATTTGTAGTTATTATAAAGTGTTACCAAATTTTGGTTGTAAATGTAGGTCAGATTTTAATATTGTTTAGACCAGCAGAGAAGGCCTTGCTGGCCCTGAGTGCACAACACTGCTTTTTACACTACCCTACATTGTTGAACTGATCTCTCTTTTCTGGCTTTGCTGAAACATACAACTGTGTATCATCAGCATAGCAATAGAGGCTTATACCGTGTTAAAATATTATTTCTCCAAAAGACAGCATATTTAAATAATAAAGCAGAGGGCCTAGGATAGATCCTTGTGGAACACCAAACTTTAATTTAGAGAGTGAGGAAAACTCACCATTTAAATGAACAAACTGATAACAACCAGTCAAATAAGACCTACCCCCGGAGATAGATGTTCACCTCATTCCAACAACATTTTGTAGTCTAGCAAGGATATTGTGACAATTGTGTCAAAAGCTGCACTAAGATCAAGCAACACTAGCAAGGAAACACAGCCCTGATCAGAAGCCAATAACAGGTCATTTAACACTTTAACCAGCGCTGTCTATGTGCTATTGTGAGGCCTAAATCCTCACAGATAAATTTTAAAAATGTTATTCCTAAATAGATGGGAGCATAACTGCTGTGCTACAACTTTTTCTAAAAAAAATGTTTTTTTCCTGATACAGGGAATGGAGACATTGTGTCAAATGTATATGTATTTACGTATTTTAAAAAGGTTAGTGAAATTGGACAAGCAGAATTTGCATAGCGGGTCACGCCTCAGACTTGCGGGTATAAATAGACTGGTCGCGAAACTGCTTATTGTTCTGCCTGAGGAGCCGAAATCAACTCCCCTGGGACGGTCCGGTGCAGTGGCATAAGTGAACACCACGTCTCCATTCCCTTCATCAGGGAACGAGGGTTACCATACATAACCGAGACGTTTCCTATCTGTCGTTCACTTCAACGTTGTGTCGATTGAAGACACTAGGGGTCCTATACAACACATCACTGCGTCAGCCCGTGTCAGGGGTCCACCAAAGGTAAGTGCCAACAGGAACCAGTGTGTCGAAGTGCAGCCTTACTCAACCTCATGACCCACCAGTGGGGAGGATATAGCATAAGCCTTTTCAGTTAGTCACCCTCAGTTTATTTACTGCTGGGAGTCTGGCCACACTGTGACCAGGTCCCTGCCCTGAGGGGCGGGGGGCCCTACAGAGATCACATCCCGCCATCTGGGGGGTAGTATGTGTAGAATCACATAGGATTGACAAAAGAGGCAGTACAACATAGGAAAAGGAACAACAGAACCTTCACGGACCAAATGGCGTAACCCTATCCCGGAGGGGATGAACGCTGGGGACAAGTTTAACTCCCCAACCTTCTCCACGGGCACCACACAAGACTCCAGAGGAAACGGGTTCCTTCGTAGCCCATAGGCTGTAGTCAGACACGGTGAGCAGTTCCTGCAGGAGCTCCGGGTGAGGCCCCCCCTCGTGCAGCTCTTTCAACGCCTGGGCCTGGTAAACCTGCAGAATGGCCAAGGCGTGTAGGGCGGACGCAGCCTGTCTGAGGCAGCATAAGCCTTCACCACAAGGGCAGAAGAGAACTTATATGCCTTGGAAGGGAGCCTCGGATGGCCCCTCCAAGTGGCGGGCCTGTCCACCCGAAAGAAAACAGAAAACAGCGTGTTCCACGATGTCGTTAAAATCTCATGTACATTTCTTAATTTTTCTTTCGGCTGTTCCCTTTTAGGGGTCTCCACAGCGAATCGTCTGTCTTCACCGAACCCTATTCTCTGCATTCTCTTCACTCACACCCACTAACTTTGTCCTTGTTTAACGCATCCATACATCTCCTCTTCGAGGACAATGCAGCTCCTTACTGCTATCTCTGTACTTCTCCATCAGCATCGATCCTTAATAACCCTAACCTGCTGTACATCCTTTCCATCTTGATCCCTCTGCCTTCTCCTTCTCTCATCATATGCCATCTGCTTGCCCTTAGCCACTTCCCTCTTCACTCTGTGCCACAAATTCTTGTATTCCTGTCTACTTTGCTTAGTTCTTTTCATGTCCCACTTTTTCTTGGCTAACCTCTTCTTCTGTATACTATCCTGAACTTCCTCATTCCACCACCAAGTCTCCTTATCTTCTTTCCTGCTTCCATATGACACACCTAGCCATTTCCATCCTCTTAGGAATGTCTACTATCATCTGCCCTACAATGTTATTTTCCCTGACTCCAAACCTGCCCAACACTTCATCACCTCTGTTCCCCTCCCCAACATGTCCATTAAAGTCTGCGCCTATCACTACTCTCTCTCCTGAAGGAATACTCACAATTACCTTATCTAACTCACGCCAGAACCTCTCTTTCTCTTCTAACTCACAACCTACTTGGGGGGGCATAACCAGTTACAACACTCACCATCATCCCTTCAGTTTCTAACTGTTTTACACTCTTTTCACCTCCAGAACATTTTTCACAAACTCCTCTTTCAGAATCACCCCTACCCCATTTCTCTTCCTATCAGCACCATGATAAAACAACTTAAATTTTGATTCAATACTACAAGCCTTGCTACCCTTCCACCTGGTCTTCTGTACACACAATATATCTACCTTCCTTCTCTCCAACATATCAACCAGCTCTCTACCTTTCTCTGTCATTGTCCCAACATTCAGTGTCCCTATTCTCAGTCCCACACTTTTGCCTTTCCTCCTCTCCTTCTGTTTATTCAGGCTTCCTCCCCCTCCCCTCCTTTGACCAACAGTAGCCCAATTTTCGACCAATCCAGTATGACATTTTGACAGATTATTCACATATTTAGATTTACAATGTTTTACATTGGATGCTCTCCTGACACAACCCTCTCTATTTATCCAGGCTTAAGAATGGCATCGAAGTCACTGGCTTGTGACCCCTGTGGCTAGAATTTTAAATTTCGTGTATTTCTGGGAAAAAATGAACTGGGGGCAGGTGCGGCTTAGAGTCATCGACCGGCACCCATGAACCAATTGTCCAGCCTAGACTGTTTTGGGCAGGGTGGAGAACACCACTGCAGCCCTATTGCTTTGGCTGCCCGGGTCAGTACGGCTGCCATCTCAGTGTCAAGCTCTGACTGACGCCCGGCCCCTGAAGGTCATCAGCCTCGAATAGATCCAGCATACTCTCAGATGCTGCGATCGACATAGCTTCAGGTTCTACGCTCCGGCTGGGGAACCCCTCTCGTTCCTCCAGCAAACTGACTGGCGTGCACGTTGCCAGAGAAGGGCCTGGCATACCCACCACTTCTCCCCTTGATGCTCCCCAACAATCTCTGCTGAGGTCTTATACCCGAAGGTAGGAGAAACCGAGCGAAGAGAGGCCAGGGTGGCTGAGGCTTTTCGCTGAGCGAAAACTGCCAGCCTAGCACGCAACTTGCTAATAGAAAGTGCCTTGCAAGTGGGGCATGACCTATCAACGAGCGCTGTCGCTGCATGAGCAATCCTGGAGAGATAACAGTGCTCGTGTGAGTAATCAAACAAGATGAGCTGATCGCACCCAGAAACACACTGCTGAGAAGACATATAACCTTTATAACCTTTTTTTTTTTTTAAATGCAAAGTCGCATTCGGCTCCGAAAAACAGAGCGATCAGCAGTTTTGCGAATGGTTAGTTTATATCCAGAAGTCCGGGGCATGACCGGCCATGCAAACTCTGCTCGTCCAATTTCATTGGCCTTTTTAAATACGTCAGAGGTAATTCAGGCTCCCAAAACGTGACCCCTAGTGTCGTCACTCGACACATCATCGAAGTGAACGACAGATAGGAGACCAAGAATAACTTGATTGCAGGAATTTTTTAGATGTTCAATGACAACAAAATAAAATAAAAGAATAATGATACATTAATCTTTTATTGAAAATGTCATTTTTAATTGTCATTGTAATTCATTTTAGCACAATACAAACTATAATTAGGATATTATTAACTATTATATTATAATATACGCTCCACTAATGTTGATTATTTTACAGTCTTTTTCTGCTTGACATTCTTTTGCTTTAAACTGCTAGAGCAGTTATCTTTGGACTTAGTAGAGGTTTTCTTTTCTTACTATTAATAGCACTATACCTACTGGCAATGCCTCAGTGAGGCTAAAGCAGAGCCTAAAAGAGCCTGCTGAAAAGAGTATTAGGAAAATTATCCTGTGTGAACGGTAAGAACAGAAGTGGCTAAAGATTCAATGTATCAGTTTCAAGCAACAGCTGCTCTCGCCTGAGTACTATTCACTTCCGCCAGCACCTCCTGTGGCTAGCATTATAAGCTAGTTGGACTACGTACACATTGCGAAGTATCGTTTGCTCATGCGACTTACTAAGCGTTCTAGTTTGCTGTTTATGTTCACAGTTCATGATCTCTCCTCTGATTTTGGATTCTTTGTCTATCGTCTTTGCCTGGCTCCTTTTGGATTATTGTGTATCAACATTTGCTTTTGTTTTGGAAATACTGCTTTTTCTAAATAAAGCCATTTTATGCAACCTCTTCTTCAAAATATCGAGGTTTAATCTTGTTTTCATTTTTTTCTGGAAAAGAAAGTGACTTAATTGCAGGTAAACAACAAAAATTAACATAGTTTTACTCATTAAACAAAAGATTTCAACAAAAATGTGTATTCTAACTAAAGAAAAAGTTAGGACACCCTACTCCTTTGGATGAAATAACTTCAATGTGATGCTTCTTGAAGCCATCTACTAGTATCTGACATCAGTCTGAGGAAAGTTTGCCATAATCCCTAATGCAGAAGTCTTTCAGCTGTAAGATGTCTAAGGGGTTCTTGCATGTACAGCCTGTTTTCAAGTCACTCCACAGCATCTCAATAGAATTTAAATCTGAACTTTGACTTGGCCATTCCAGGACTGAATGCTGTTTGATTTTGCAATTGATAAAATAGGCTAATTGAAATCATATGTTTCTACCAATTATATAATTAAGTAAAAACATATAAAAGCATGTGCAAGTTTAAACAACCTTTAGTCAATGGCAATGCCAGCTGTATGGGACGGGATCGTCCGCATGTCTACCAGGTATATAAGGTTTCCATACAATGCAGTTGACACAGCATACCAATAGGTGACGATGTGGCACCACCAGATGACCCTGACCCAGGACCAGTGTATGTGCAACCCAACCAATAAGCCATTCAGGCCTGTGGCAATATAATTCCTTTCAGACTTTGTCTGTGCGCAGCAGTTTTTGTTTAACCTACACCTTTGTTAGACCTAAGCTTGGTTACAGTGCAATTTTTAGATTCCATCACGTTGACGGTGTCTGCCAAACTCTCCCACACAATTTTTACTCTTTTTTTAATTAATTCCAGAGGACAACATTCTAAAGACGATTTTTTTTTCTCGTTTTCACCTCTGATCGCATTCACTCCCCTCACCTCCATGTTCTCCTCCGACTGCAGCATGTAACAGGTGCAGCATGTCTTCTTTTTAAAACAGTTTGAAGACATCTGGGCATCAAGATTATGCCTTTCTGGGGTTTTGGTTTCGGAATTTGGTCCCATTCTTGCTTGCTGAAGAGTTTGTGGTCGTCTTTGACATATTTTACCTTTAATGATGCAGCAAATATTCTCTATATGTGAAAGATCTGGAGCAGAGCATATGTTGCTCTCTAAAACATTTATATACCTTTCAGCATTCATAGTGCCTTCCAAAACATGCAAGCTGCCCATATCGAATGCACTTATACACCGCAGAGATGCTGGCTTTGAAACTTAAAGCTGATAACACGCTGGAAGGTCTCCCTTTTCTTTAGTCTGGAGGACACATTATCTGTGATTTCCAACAAGAATATAAAATTTGGACTCATCTGAGCTTCTGGACCATGTTCACATATGGCTTTCTTTAAAAGATGCATACTGGGCAGTTAAAATCAAACAGTCAATTTGTTGTCACACAGCAAGTATAATAGGAAGTAGACTCGGGGTTAGAATCAAACAGAGACCTTTTTTAAACAAACCCAGTCTTTGAAACTCACGGAGAACTTAGAGAAACACAGGAAAACCCAGAAGAGAAAAATCCCTGGGAAGTATTACTTTTAAACACCTGAAGCATTAGGAATCTGGTAGGCTTTAAAAGCTTTGGACGGAGAACCTGGCGTGTCTGTAACAGCAAATTTACACCCATAAAATAAAGAATAATAAAGTAGTTTTTAAATAAGCCTGTGAAAGAGAATAAATCATCTGTTTATAAAAAGACATTTACAGTATTTGGAAGATGCCCTTGTCCAAAGTGAGTTACATTTATTTTATTTATACAACTGAGCAATGGGGATTAAGGATCTTGCTTATGGGCCCAGCCGTGGTAACTTGTTGGTGCTGGGAATTGAACCCAACCCTACACCTAAACCACTGACCTACAACCTCCCAGCAAATGGCAAAAAACCACTTGCTGCTCAGCATGGTCAAGACTAAATATTTTGGACAGAATGATTTGGACAATGATACATAGGTTAAATTACAGCTCTGAGCCTTCCCATCATTGTCAGTATTCTGAAAAGCACTACCTTCCAATATATTGATGCTACAGCATATCATTAATCTTTTGAAGAGACAACAGTGCCTTGAAAAAGTATTCATACCCCACTTTTTCGTCACCTTACAACCACAATTAAATGTATTTTATTGAGTTTCTGTGTAATAGACCAATACAAAGTAGCGCATAATTGTGAAGTAAAATGAAAATGAGACATGGTTTTTAAAATTTTAAGCAAATAAAAATCTGAAAAATGTGGTTTGCATTTTTATTTAGCTCTCCTGCTCCCAATCCAATCTGGCTGGGATTGAGCTATTTTACAAAGAAAAATGGGCAAAAGATCTCTAGATGTGAAAAGCTGGTAGAGACATACCCAAAAAAAACATCTGTAATTGCAGCGAAAGGTGGCTCTACAAGGTATTGATGCAGGGGAGCTGAATACAAATGCACACCACATTTTTCAGATTTTTATTTGCTTAAAAGTTTGAAAACCATGTTCCAAAACCATGTCCCTGTCTCAATCTGTGAACAGCAATTTTCAAGTCTTGGCACAGATTCTCAATGGGATTTAGATCTGGACTTTGACTAGGCCGTTCTAACACATGAATATTCTTTGATCCAAACTATACCATTGTAGCTCGGGCTGTATTTTTAGGGTCATTTTCTTGCTGGAAGGTAAATCAACCTCCCAGTCTCAAGTCTTTTGCAGCCTCCAAAAGGTTTGCCTTGTATTTAGCTCAATCCATCTTCTCATCAACTCTAATTAGCTTCCCTCTTCCTGCTTAAGAAAAGCATTCCCACAGCATGAGTGGGGATGGTGTGTTCAGGATGATTAGCAGTGTTGGCTTTGCATTTAGGCCAAAAAGTTCAACTTTGGTCTCCTCTGACCAGAGCACCTTCTTTCACATGTTTGCTGTGTCCTCTACATGGCTTGTGGCAAACTGCAAATAGGGCTTCTTATGTTTTTCTTTCAGCAATGGCTTTTTCCTTGCCACTTCTTTCCATAAAGGCCAGATTTCTGGAGTACATGATTTAAAGTTGTCCTTTGGCTGCTTGGGTTAGGGTTAGAAACATTTTATGGGGGTTATATTTTTTATAACTTAACCCCGCTTTAAACTTCCCCACAAATTTATCCCTGACCTGTCTAGTGATTTCCTTGGTCTTTATGATGCTATTTGTTCACTAGTGTTCTTTACAAAACCACTGAGGCCTTCACAATACAGGTGTATTATACTAACTAATTAGGTGAAGTTTAAAGGTAATTGATTGCACTGGATTTTATTTAGGGGTATCAGAGTACAGGGGGCTGAATACAAATGCATGCCACGCTTTTCAGATTTTTATTTGCTTACAATTTTGAAAACTGTATATTATTTTTGTTCCACTTCACAATTATGTGCTACTTTGTGTTTGTGTCTATCTATCACATAAAATCTAAAAAAAAAAAACATTCAAGTTTGTGGTTGTAAAGTGTTCTCCTAGCATTTTTCTGATCTTCTACTCGCTGCCCCTTCTGGCCTTGCTGTGCTCCTTGCCGCCTCTTGCCTTGCCATGCTCACCGTGCCCCCCTCAGGCCCCCTTCTGATTCTGATTTTTACCCTGTGTTCTGATTCTACTTTCATTACAACTTTATAAATTTTCATAACATTCTATATGCTTATGACCTTTAATAAGCTACATTATTTGGCATCTTTTTGTACTTATTATAGTACAATGATTTTCTGTCTCTATAAAATATGGCAGATTTTGAGTAGTATATGTAAAAGTTTTTTTTTTAACATTTTAACACTCAAAATTATTATCTAGCCTCCACTGGTCCTGAAAGGAGATGCCAAGACAGAACCCCACAATGCTGTAAAATGATGGTTATATGTGTACCTTTTATTTATATTCCTTATATAATAATTAAATTGTTGTAGCTATGTGTAGGGCATGACGTGGTAGCTTAGTGGTTAAGATGTTGAAAGATTCTGGGTTCAGTTCCCAACACCACTAAGCGGGCCACCTGAACATGCTTAATTGAAATGTAAGTCGCTCTGGATAAGGGTGTGTGACAAATTCCAAAAATGTAAAGGTAAATGTACTGTAGAGAAAAATGCATTTATTTACCAATGTGAATAAATGCATTTTTGTTTGCTTTTATTAATTTCTTCTTTGTCACTCTTGTCTTTATTTGTCTGAGTATTTGTCTGTGTTTTTTTCAGGACAGGATTCACATAGAGAATGGTGCTTTAACTGTAGTTTCAGTCAACCTGTCTGATGCTGGCATGTATCAGTGTGTTGCAGAAAACAAACATGGAATTATTTATTTCAGTGCTGAGCTAGTAGTGCTTGGTAAGACAGATCTTCTATTGTTCTTTGTGGGATTTTTCCTGATTTCTTTCTGTTTAGTTTGCTACTTTATAATTACAAATTGTTTTTTATTATAAGACTAAAGTTTATCATGAACTTATGAAACATTTTTCTAAAAACAGAAATTTTATATAAAATGTTTTTGCCCTCATGCTCAGAGTGTGTGTATTGCACTAAAATACAAGCATTTTATCCATATAAAAATATAAAATCTATCAAATCAAATTTGTTGTGACTACCCTTTGGCTCAATTCTTACACTTTCACAAGAGGGTTTGAAAGTCAGGGGTAGGATTAAAAATTATACAATGAGACTGTGTTTGAACTAACATATCATTATATAAAAGGGAAACAGCTGTGCAGTATGTGCAAAACTTGACTGCTACAGCCAAACCAAAATGAGAGCAGATATTCCAGAAAATGAAGTGGGTGCTCCAGACTGATGAGTCAAAATTTAAAATATTTTGCTGTAGCAGGAGGCAGGCTATTTGCTAAAGAACTGGGGTACAATAATAGTTGTCTGCAGGCAACAGTTAATCATGGTGGAGGTTCCTTGCAAATTTGAGACTATGAGAGTATGGAATTGTCCTCAATGCTTAGAAATATAGGCACATATCATAAAATCACCAAATGGTTAAATATCTTTCGGGGACCCCTTTCCAGAGTAGAATAAATTCCCACACTTAGCACTTTGGCATTCTCTACTGGTATTCTTAGTTGTGCTTTGCACTTTCTGCTGTGTTAGAACAGTTTGTATTCTTTGCAGCCCAGTGGATATTTTTACCCGCTATCTGATAAATTATTATGTCTCTCTTTTCACTGTTTTTTATCTTTCTTTAGCTTCACCACCAGATTTTTCCAGATCCCAAGTGCGAGCACTACTTAAAGCCAAAACTGGCACCACTGTGACTATGGAGTGCAGGCCCCAGGCTTATCCTCCACCCATCACATCCTGGAGGAAAGGCAGTGAACAGCTGCAAAGCACTGAGAGGTAAGGATGTTTCTCCCAACTGGGATTTTATTTATGTTTTTTATTTGAACTTCATTATGTTCATTCCAATCTTGTTATAAAACACATGATAGATTTAGCCTTATTTTAAACATTGTTATGGTCACACTGACCTGACTTTATGACCTGTCATAATATTTTTATCTCTTTAAATTTGTAATTTACACAGTTTACATAGATTTGATCTATACAAAAATGCTGTGTTCATGGTATGCAGTGGGTAGTACCTACTAAAAGTGGTATAAGGAAAGACAACCGGTGAACAGTTGCCTGGATCATGGTCATCTAAAGCTCACTGATGCAATTAAGAAGTAAAGACTAGCTTTTCTGTTTCAGTGACATTGTAGTACAGGTTGCTGAAAAGGTTGATGTTAAAAGTAGTAATGCTATTATAATAAATTGTATATGGTTGATTGGTCATGAAGGCCATGTTGTCACCTGCACGTCTCTAAAAGCAAATACAAAATGCACATGTGTCTGAACAATGAAAGGAGGCATCCTGATCTTTTTTAACATCTTGTGGACAGCTGGGTGCTTGTGCATAACTTTGCTGGTAAAGAAACTGGACCAGGATGTTCCATGTAAATAAGGCAAAACATCAGAGTAAACATTGCTGTGTAATGCAAAGTTCTGCTGGGAAACATTTGGTCCTAGTATTCATGTAATACTTAACCAACATTGTTACTGACCAAGCAAATGCTTCATAATTGCAGTGGTCTAATTCAAGAAAAAATCCCTACTGGCCACAATGCAACCAAAATTTAGAAACATCAAATATAGAAGTGGAAACATTATGCTTTGGAGGTGGTTCAAGGTTCAAGGAGCTTTATTGTCATTTCAGTCATATATAGCAGATGCAGTACACAGTGAATTGAGATAACGTTTCTCCAGGACTCCCTGGTGCTACACAAAACATAGAATTTACAAAACAGTGACAGTGCAGTAACAGACAGTGCAACAGACAGGTGTTTTGCTGCTACGGGGATAGTGCAGCTTTACTTCATCGAAGGGCCAATGGACATTATCATTTAGCACCAAATATTGGGTAGAACCTTCAGCCAGTGCACTGAAAATGGGTTGTGGATGGGTATTCCACCATGACAATGACCTAAAACTCACGGCCAAGTCAACAAAGAAGTGGCTGAAGAAGAAGCACATTAAGAAGGTTCCAAACATCAGCCTTGAAACCTTAATGACTTGGTGAGTATCTGCAATGTAGTGGAATTCCTGAAATGTGTGCAAACCTAGTGTCTCACTACAAGAAACATCTGAAATCTGTGATCAACAACAAGGGTTTTGCCTTCAAGTACTAAAACTTATTTTACTCTTTACAATTTGAATCAATTTATAACTTTTTTTAAATGCTGGACATTTGTAAAAAAAAATTCTTAGTACTGTGCCAGTTTGTGTACTGTGTAGAGACTGACCCATCCTTTGTTTAAAAGACAGTTTCTTTGTTTTTACATAATTTAATGATATGTTTATGTAATATGTTTTTTTTATCATATTAGTAGGTTCTATATTCTAATACCAAAACAATGATTTTTTTTAAATGTCGATGTTGATACTGTTAGGCCTTGACTTGAACTAACACATGGGTTTATTTTTGATAAAGACTTTAGTACCCTTTTATAATTAGCTCTGGATAAGGGTGTCTGTTAGATAATGTGCATGCAGTGGCATAATGTGGGCTTTTAGTCATGGCCTTGTGTAATCAACTATAAAATACATGCAAAATCAATAAAACAACAACCTACACTATGTACACACTAGGGTTGTGCTTAATGATACAGTAATACATCATCAAAGACTCCAGATGTAATGTTAATATTATAGACAACTGACTATACTGATTATATGGCGCTCTGAGACTTGAAGTTTGGTGAAGCTGTTCAAATTGTCAAAGCCAGAATGATGTCCATATACTCGTATTAAAAAGTAAGCATGACCAGCAGAATAGCTTCTTGTGCTCGTTGCTAGGTGTTTTTTTGATTTTGTTAGTGAATCCTGTTGGGGTGTATAGATTTCTATGTTTTCTTTGAGTTTTTGACTTTGCATTGCACTTTCATTCCCCCGAAAATTCTCAATAGACACCAGGAGTAGCACTGTGCACGTCGATAGACCCAGAGGGTGGGCTGTCACTGAACGTCGAAATTTCATTGCCTAATTATTCTGCAAATCATGGGATTGTGAGAGGGTGACCTGTCCATGGCGCTGGACCACACACATTACATTTTTACTTCCTGTATCCATTCACCGCTATGGTTATGTAGGTGCACACACACACACACACCCCGTAAGCACGCCAGCGCGCATACACGCCACACACAAACACACATCATTTTTTCATCCCCTCCCGTATAATCACCGCATTCACACTCTCTCACACAGACACACAGGTTTTTTCTCTTTAATTTTTTTTAAGTATTTTTATTTAAGCAGCGGTGTGGATATAACCCCTCCACAGACTAGTGGTTAAGTCCAAGGGAAAAAGCTTATACCTTAAAAACCTGTCTCCCACTTCATTTCAGTTTATGTTCATATCCAACTTAGAGTGATAAGTGCAATGAATATGCATTAGAGAGAAAACAAGAATAAAACTACACTCACTATTCACTGTAATAGAAACAGCTGTTCACCTAGTCATGTATGCAGTTTTCCAGTAAGACACTCATGTAACAGCAGCACCATGCATTAATTCATAAAGATACACAATATACAGCAGTTTTATATAATGTTCACATCAAACATCAGAATAATCTCTGTAACTTTAACCAAAGCATGGTTGTTAGGCCGATTGGATCAATTACCACTGTTACCGCTGGTTCCCATTCAAAAACTCGAGATAAGTCAAAAATACTGTGGGAATGCAGTCTTGAAGCACATGTCAAATCAAATCAATCAGAATGTGATATGTTGTAAGCACAGTTGGGTGATGTAAGCAACTAGGAGGTACAACGAGAAGCATTCAGCTATGATAGACTTTTTTTTTACCAGTGTATGGTTTGCATGTAGTACTACAAATCATGCCAAAAAGAACCAGAAAAAAAGATCAGAGCATCTGCCGGGAAAGTAATCCTTCAAGCTGTACTTTAATCACTAGGCATGACACTGTGTTTTAGTACTCATAGTAGAAGACACAGCTTTTTTGAATCACTTGGCAATAGAGGGAAAGTTTAACTAAACTACAAACAAAAATGTAATGTATGAAGGCTTGACATAATAAAAGCTAAGTCCTTTTTCCCTTTTTTAGAGTTAAAAGAAGATGATGATTTAGTGAACATCTTGACACTGATGAGAGCTGTGTTTAGATAAATATATGAATATGTGCTGCAAGCTTTTTTTCTCAAGAACCAAATAAACATAGCAAAACAAAATTTAAGAAGGCATCTGATTATAATGATTTGGATGTTTGCAGCAGCTCTGAAATTGGCACAATGTCAGCAAAGTACAGTTATGTTTTTTTAATTGATTTAAAGAAGCATCTTAAAACAATTAATATCAAATGGTTTTAGTTTAGGTGTGTAACAACGGGTCCCTCAGGGAAAGAGACGCTGCGTCGAAAGCGTCCAAAGCGTCCAAACGCTACAGGAATTCCCTTAGAGTGAATGTGTCATGCAGCACGTGTGTTATCAGTCCAAAGTGTCTTGTTTTTTCTGGGAAGCATGGTTACATTCATAACCTGAGAGGTTTCCCTTCGTAAATGCAAGCTGCATTGAAATGCTATCTAAATGAGAGTGCCAACTATGCTATACTGTTAAGACATTAGGGGATCAGGCAATGTACACACTGAGGTGTGTGCCTCCTCGCCAAAGAAGGGACTGTCATTTGTGGGAATGACGGTCTGTAGAGTTGACTGACTTGCTGTATGAAGTTTACACAACAGCACAATTGTAGTGACACAAAGAGCTTGTTTGTGTCCACTTGTACTGATGCATGAGCATGGGGAACACAGAGGGAGGCACCGCTTCCTCGCTGCTTCACTTTAACTTTTGGAAATGTTAATATACACAAGCAAACTATGCTTTAAAAAAAGAAGCTTACCAGTGCTGTGGCAGATGCAGCTTTATGCTTCATGTCACTTGCCCATGACATTTCACTTTCTCTTTAGATTACTCACATGCTTCAGAACTTGGTCACAGCATTCCTATAGCGTTTTGACACACCTTGAATTCAGGAGGACATTTCTGCAATAAATCAATTTTCCAGTCGCTGTGGAGCTATTTGATAACGAATTAAAAAATAATAAATTCATAAATAAATATTAGTTAAAAACAAATAAATACAAACGTATAAAGAATAGTAGTATAATTAACAAGAGTTCGTTATTACCTCGTTTGGTTTGTTATAATATGCATTCATTTCAAAAGCTGAATAATTGTTCAAAGCCTATTAATTATTTAGTAAAACTCACATCTTATAAAGTGTGAAGCAGACATCTGAGTTAAATCTATATTGCAGAGAAAGGCTTTATTGAAGACTATGCTAGTACTCAGACGGGAGCGCCCTCTGGTGGTGGGAGGCTGGAATCATTACAGTTACCCCCAACAATAATTCCAGGTGTTTTTCGAGGGTGTCCCCGTGGAGGAGCAGCAGGGCGTTTAGGAGAGGGCAGCATAAAAGTCCTGCATAAGCGTTGGACCTAGAATGTCTCGTGACTTGACCCATCACCTCTCCTCAGGAATATAACCCTCTCAATTCGCCAGATACTCAATCTGACCTCTCATTTTCCTGAAATTGAGGATCTCGTTCACTTGGTATGCGGGTGCCCCGTTGTTGTCGTTGGGCATTGGCGGGTCTGGTCGTTGGGATTCGTTGTTTGGACTTGCATGATGAGGCTTGAGCAGGGAGAAACGAAACAAGAGGGGGTTCAACCTGTAAGTCACTGAATTGATTTATCGAATTATCTTGAAAGAGCCAACATTCCTACTTGGTAGGAATAACCAGAGGTCTCTGGTAGAAAGCCATACCATTTGTCTTGGTTGGTAATCTGGATGGGGATGTCTGCGTCGGTTCGTTTGAATCTCAAGTACCTTCCCAGCTCTTGGTTCAAGCTCTCTACTTGTCCATTCGATTGCGGGTGGTACCCAAAAGTAAGACTGCCATTGATGTCCAGTCGATTGCAGAATTTGGGCCAGTTTATACAATATTCTCAGGTATGCCATAATTTCGGAAGACTTGTGTAAACAATAGGTTGTCGTTTCCATGGCTGTGGACAGACCCTTGGAATCAAGAGATAGGCTTTGTAGAACCGATCAAAGATGGTCAGAACTGTGCTAACACCATGAGAGCTAGGGAGTTTGGTAACGAAATCAAAGGATGTGTGAGACCAGGGTCGCTGTGGCATAGGCAGGGGCTCCGGAAGCCGTTCAGATAAGTGGTGTGGTGATTTAGATTCACAAACTTGGCGAGTGTTTACTAAGTCCTTAATGTCCTGCCGATACCCTGGCCACCATTAGGTATTTTCTCTTAGCTCTGTGGTTTGCTGGATGCCCTGACCTGAGGGCGGTATAGACCCATGACATGATTCAAAAGTGTAAGCTACTTGAAACAAAGATTACTGGGATAGGATGCTAAAGGAAGCTCATTTTGATGCTCTCTGGTGATTCTCATTGCTGTCTTTGAGACAAGGCAACAGCCATACCATTTTTAGTTCCAGGGCAATAGGTCATAGTGAACTGAAAACATGTAAAGAACAAAGCCCCAACTTGCCAGGAGTTGAGCAGTTGGTAGATACCCCAGATTTTTGTGATCTGTGATTTAAAGCAGATGTCTGAGTTAAATCCATATTGCAGAGAAATATTAAAGACTTTTAAATAATCCACAGGCGTAGTCAATAAGCAAACAGCGCTTGGTAAACAGAAGTCAAAAACAAACCAAACAAACAAATACAAAACAGTAGGCAGTAAACGTAATTCAAAGACAGAGCAGAGTTCTGTAAATTAGAAAGACATAAACATGAACATGAGCATAAAAACGCTTGGTATGTTGACTAGTAAACAATACTTTGCGATGTGGTCGGAGTCCTGCTAACCAATAAAGCTAGCAACAGGAAGTACTTACGGAAGTGTTTAGTAGTCAGGCAAAGGTGGTGGGAGGTGGTGGTGGCAGGCCAGAATTGTTACATAGAACATTTTAAAGGTGAAGTTGTTTCCTTGTTTTACTTAACAGTTACAGTATTTAAAATTCAATAATTTAACTAATTGCAGTCACTTATGTAAAATACACTTATGTAGCCCTTTTAAACCTAAAATGGAGCTTCCCAGTCTGTTGTCCAGGTTTCATTTTCTTGTCTCTTTTTCTCAGGATAAGTCTTCTTACAGACGGAACAATAAGAATCATAAATGTGACAAAGAAAGATGTGGGTAGCTACACATGTCTGGCTAGAAATCAATTTGGGATGGCAAGCACCACCAGACGACTGCTGGTCACAGGTAAGTGATTAAAATTACTCCAGTTTTTTTTTTTTACGTATAGATATAAAGGTTTGATATAAAAAGTAGGGTTTTACTATTAGCAAACATTCTGACGGATTGTGTTGGCCTTGCACTGTATTGAAATTGACTATCAGTTGTTAAACATGTAGCCACATTTTGTAAAATAAGGTTGTGTGGTATGTTCCTCTTTTCAGATCCCACATGGATCACTCAAGGCCCAGTGGATACTGAGATAATTGTGGGCGAAAGTATTGTGCTGCCATGCCAAATCGCATGTGATGCCTCTCTGGACGTGTCATTTTCCTGGGCTTTTAACGGCCAGCTCCTCAACAAACTTGACCCACACTATGAGCACGTTGGTGGGGTAAGTGAAGAAGAATTCAACTATAAAATATAATGGCATGTGTTTTACTACATCACTGTTTCTGCTACACCTTCCCAGTCTTCTAGAGGATGATTATAACAGGGTACATACAGGTACTGAAAATTCTAAAAAAAATGCTTGAATTTTAATATAGTGTTTTCAAGGTTACAAAAATGCTTGGATTTCGGATGAAATGCTTAAAACAATTCAAAGTTGCATTGCATTGAATAATTTGTTACCTTACTTCTTTTTAAATAAAATGTGCATGTGTGGCTATTGAAAGTTTTTAGTTGCCTAACCTGTGCGCTACCAGCAGGGAAAAACAATTAGCCAACATGATGGATTACACTGGGATCTTTATAGAAATGCAGCACAAGTTGGTCAATTCCCCCGTTTTAAGCAAAGAATATATGGACCACCTGTTGACAAAATAAAAAAAACATATAAACACAAAGTGCAATTTTTGGGCACTTGCGATCCATATACAGCACCTGGCGTCGTATTTCAGTCATTAAAAACACTACCCTCCCTGCCATATCTTCACCTTGCTGATGTTTACATCTATCTTGTGGAGTATCCATCTCCTTACACTGCCGCCAGGATAAAAGCAGACAAAAGTTTAATTTTATTAAAAGCCCAATATTTAAAAAGTGGATGCTGGGGGTCATGTGATGTCATCAAGCTGAGAGGAGCGAATTTCTTGCTCTCTCGCTTACCACCACCATAATTAAACAATAGAAACTATCTTTTTATTATATACGGTAACATTTGATGATCCAAGGTGGAACCAATTAGAATTTAGGTAAAAATGGCAGAGAAACCGGTAAACAGAAGGAAAGAGAAAACGAAGCAGGCTGCAGCTTCGGATCAAGACGGCGATAGCGGCCTAGACAACCTGGACACAGAGCGAATAATTCGTAGCATTACGGTGAACATCACAGACACGATGGAGAATAAATTTAACAAGTTTTCTGAGACCCTTGATTCTATCGCTTCAAAAGTTCATGACAATAGTGCACGGCTGGGAGAGTTGGAAACCCGCGTGCTTGACACGGAAGTTAAGGTCAACTCAATGGACTCAAATTTAGCCCCGTACGTAACGAAAGTCAAGGAGATAACGGAAAAGCTTGACGAATTGAGAAACCGTAGTAGGCGTGATAACATTATAATCACTAACTTACCGGAGGGTATGGAAGGCCGGCAGAGTTTTTTGAGTCGTGGCTGCCACGGGTTCTGGAGCTTGAGTTCCGTGACGGTCACGTAAAGATTGGCTCACAGGCTGGGAGTTAAATTGGCCCCCGCATCACAGCAACCATGGTCCCGAGCGATGCTCATCAAGCTACATTTACATTTGCAGTATTTGGCGACTTACAATATTCCTTGTTATACAACTGAGCAATTGGGGGTTAAGGGCCTTGCTCAGGGGTCCAACAGTGGTGGCTTGCCGGAGCTGGGAATCGAACCCACAACCTTCGGGTTGGTAATCCAACACCTTAACCATGAGCCACCACTTCCCTACATGGTTTCCGCGACAAGGTCCAGGTTCTGGCGGCTGCTAAAACCAAGAGGAAGCTCCTGGTTGAGGATCAACACGTGAGCATTCAACAGGATCTAACGCAAACGGTTCGTCAGAAGCCGTTTAATCACATGAATTTAATCACATTTGCAGCGCTCTCTTGGAGCGAGGGACAAAGTTCAGCATGCTGTTCCCGGCAACATTAAGAGTATATTTCGAGAGTGGGACAATGACTTTTTCTTCTCCACAACAAGCTCAAGATTATCTAAACTCAATTAGCAGCGAATAAAATAGAGAGTTAACGGTCTTGTTGGAACCTCTCTCAGGTATCGCTCTTGAGGACATTATCGCAGGCAAGTCAAATGTCACATGCTAATTATTTCCATTTCTGGTTACCGGTATGTTTAAAAAAAAAAGAATACTTTGGTGGTGGGGTTAGGAGTTGGGTGGCGGTTTTCTTGTGTTATATCTGTTAGTGTGAAAACCTGAATGCAGGCAGTCAATTCTCCAACACGTGTCCTACAGGTGCTGGGATATATGGTTTGTTTATGTTCATGGGTTAGGGGAGGGGTTAAAGGTTTTTGGGGCAGTTTGTTTAGAGACAGATGTGTTGACATAACGTGTACAAATTTGCAGTATTGTACTTCAGTACCTAAATCAAGTGTACAGCAGGTTTATTTAATTTCTCAAGTTACCTTGTATGAGTGAGGTAAAGATTCAGAGCTGGAATGTGAATGCATTGAATCATGTTATTAAAAGGAAAAAGGTCCTAACAGCTTTAAAAAAAGAGAGGGTACATGTAGCGCTGCTGCAAGAAACACATTTATCAGATATTGAACATAAAAATTTGGCCCGGGATTGGGTGGGTAAAGTTTATTATTCATCGTTTACATCCAAAAGGAGAGGCGTAGCAGTACTTATCCATAAACACTTACCATTCATATTGGGATGTTATATCTGATTCAGGGCAGGTTTGTTTTGGTTACAGGAACTCTTTATGGAGAATATGTGGTATTTGGCTCAATTTATGCTTCAAATAATTTTGAAAATGATTTTTTTTTCTGGACTGGTCAGTGAGGTATCAAAGCACATTAAACCATTCCTTATCTTGGGGGGTGACTTCAACTGTGTTTTGAATCCGGAACTAGACCAAAAGCCACCTAAAAAATTAATTCTAAAAAAGGAGAAACACTTTGGTAGTTTTGCAAAGATCTGGATTTATTTGAGAAAGATTACACATTCTTTTTACCACCTCACCAGACATTTTCAAGAATTGATTATTTTTTAACGACTAGACTGGCCCTCGACAGAATTAACTTAAGAGCTGATAGCCACTAGGTCAGCACTTGATCAGTTATTGATCAACTCAGAAAGCAGAAACTGCCATTTTTTTTTGCAAGACAAAGACTCTATGAATCAGGAAATAAACCAGGGCGTCTGTTAGCAAGGCTGGCAAAACATAGACCAAGTACTACTAGCATATCAGCTATTAAAGACTCAAAAAACATTTTACAGGTGACCAATAAATGTATTAATAAAACAATGAGGGACTACTTCCAACAGCTGTACTCATCAGATGTCACAAACGTGGCTCTGGAAATTAATAACTTTCTGGAGAATCTGCCACTACCATATTTATCGGAGGAAGATAGGAACACACTTTGTAAACGAATTTCTAATCAGGAGATGATAAATGCTATTACTTCACTTAAAAGTGGAAAGTCACCAGGGCCTGATGCCTACATACCAGAATTCTATAAGGAATGCAGGGACATGATAATTGACCAGCTTCATAATATGTTTATACATTCGTTTGAATCAGGAAGTCTCCCAACCTCATTGTACCAAGCAAACATCTCATTAATAAAAAAGATAGACCTGATATGGAATGTTCATCTTATCGTCTGGTGTCTCTAATCAATGTTGATGCTAAAATCCTGTCTAAAATACTTGCCAAAAGATTAGAGGGTCATTTGCCACAAGTTATTTCACCAGATCAAACTGGGTTTAGTCGTGATAGATACTCACTTACTAATATTAGACGTCTTCTGGGCATCGCACAATACTGTTCCATAACTCAGTTTAAGGCCATGGTTATTTCCATGGATGCTGAGAAAGCTTTCGACCGCTTGGAGTGGAACTACCTGTTTGAAGTTCTGCAACGTGTGGGTTTAGGGGATAGAAATAATGTATAGGGCACCACAAGCCGCAGTCATCACGAATGGTTTGAATGGTTTACATTCTCTTCCGTTTTTACTGAAACGAGGCACTAGACTAGGGCTGCCCCCTATCCCCATTGCTATTCGCACTGGCTCTGCAAACCTTAGCAGTATCTATTAGACAGAATCAGCATATTAAGGGAATTAAAATTGGTAATACTACGCATACCATCTCATTATATGCCGATGACATGCTTTTATTTGTTTCCGAGCCTGAGCTGTCGGTGCCGGCCTTAATTGACCTGATAGATAGCTTTAGTCATTTTTCCGGCTACAAGATTAATTTCAATAAATCAGAGGCAACTCCGCTAGATAAGTGGGGACAATCGGCCCCGCCTTTAATATTTCCCTTTAAGTGGTCACCCAAGGGATTTGGCTATTTAGGGCTTAATTATTCTCTCGATCTGAAAAAGTTATTTAACCTCAAGTTTGTCCCAATTCTGAAAACTATAAAAAATGATCTAGATCGGTGGATGGACCTGCCAGTGTCTTGGATTGGCAGAATAAACTTAATTAAAATGAATGTACTTTCTAGGTTACTGTACCCTTTACAGATGATTCCACTGTATATTAACAGTAAGATCATTACAGATCTAGAAAGGCATTTGAGTAGGTTCATTTGGCATAAGAAAAAGCCCAGAATCAAACTGCAATTACTTGCAAAATCTAAACTGCAATTACTTGCAGATAAAGGTGGCTTGGCATTACCGGATTTGCGTTTTTATAACTCTTCATACAAGAGTTATTTTGATGTGGTCACAGCAAACCCCAGACACAGAAATAGATTCATCCACTCTCTTTACAAGCAGTGATTACCGCAGAGCGAAAATACATTAGCTCTGAATTGTACATGAATCCCCTCATACAAAGTACTCTGAAGACTTGGGGAGATATTCAGCGGTTTTGGGGAAGTAAATGTTCGTCCTGACTCCTCTTATAGGGAACAAAGCCTTCCCCCTGGGGCTCCAAAATAGTGTTTTCCATCAATGGGCTAAAGCAGAAATCTGGTCAATATCAAACTTATACAACAGGAACACTATGCTATCATTTCAGCAGCTGCGAGAAAAGTATGGCCTACCACCTTCTCATTTTTTGGCTATCTCCAAATTGGACATTTCATTAACAAAACTCTCACTTTCCCAGCAGACCAAGAAATGTGTACTAAACTGGATCTGTTTTTAAAACAATCATCAAACACAAGGAAGGTGATTTCTAAGGTTTACACCTTGTTAGCTTCCAACTTAGGTAATAACTTGCAGGGTACTGGTATCTGGGTGGAAAAGGGACTTAGGGGGATCTCAGGAGGAGGACAGGTGGTTAAACGTTATGCGGAAGGCAAAGTGTATACTGCTGTGCAATAGGGCACAAGAAACACAGGTTAAAATACTGCACCGTATTCATTGTACTCCTTATATTCTTTCTAGGATTGACCCAACGCAGTCACCAGGCTGCCCTAAATGTAAATCTGGTCTGAGTACACACTCTCACATGTTTTGGTTCTCCCCACTGATAAGCCAATTCTGGAATACAATTAAAGAAAAACTTTAAAAAAAAAATTGTTGTATTGAGAAAGACCCTTGTTTTTTTGTTTTGGGTATGAATAAAGAGGATGGTGGACTGTCACACCTTCAGCTCAAGCTAGAAAGCAAATTATTATTTGTGGCTTGAAAATGTATACTTGCTGTCTGGATAAAAGATAAGCCTCCAACTGTGGACCAGTGATATAACAAAATTTTTAAAATTCAACATCTTGGCACCATTAGCAGTGGCAAGGAAGCTGAATTTGGAAATTTATGGTCCCCATTCTTTTGTAGTATCCCTCAGAAGATAACACAAGTGTATAAAATAGGAAGGGTTTGTTTAAATTGGAAATACTAATGTTCTTATAGACTTCTGTATATATCTGTACAATCTGTATATATTATTTTTTAGTCAACGTTGTATGCAATGCATATGTCTTATGTGGTAGGGAAGCGGGCTTCAAGATTTAATATTATTATTTTCTTTTTGTTTGTTTGTTTGTTTTGTTCTAGTTGTTAGTTAGTGTTAATGTGTATTATGTCTGTGAAAATAATAAGTTATTTTACAAAAAAACGTGGATGCTATGTAAAATGTATATAAAAGAGAAATTTATTCCATTGAAATACATTAAAATGTATAAGTCTAAACATAAGCATAACATATTGTCTTAGTACTACATATGATCGAATAAAAAAGTGCAAAGGTGTTTTTCACAATAAATCTAACAGCATCCCAAGGAAATTTGTGTAATTATGAATCGTTTAACTATTTTTGTAACTATTTATTAATTATTTATTTATTTTAGCTTATTGTCTCTGTCGATGACAACAAACCATGTCAGAAAATTGCATAAAGATATGATTTATGGCTAAAATTACAATAATTATTATCAGTTGTTTACATGCTCTTACTTTTGGAGAAGTGTTCACTGCAAATACGTGTGTATTGGGACGCTTGTTGGCTTGTGGGACCAAATAGATGTACAAAACGGGGATTTGCTAAGAAAATTGACTTATTCAGGTGGTTTTCCTTTGCTGCTATAATAGAATGTATTGCATTTATTAAGTGTAATGTACAGCATTTACCTTCAAACCTATCAGACGACTCCACTTGCTAACGGACTTGCTAATGTAACTAAGCACTCGTCACAAGTTCCCCTATAAACACTTGATTCTAATAAAATAAAGAGTGAAAACAGACTAAAATGTAGCAAACTTGTTTAATTGATATAGATATGTGTTTGTAACTTTTTTTCCCATCTTATACTCCTGCGAGCATGCACACTCACCCAAATTGCATTCACCCACACAAACAGAATGAGTGCTGACAAAATTACCACGTTCAAACCCAATAAACAATTTATTCTGTTACACTAATGTGCATGTCTGACTAGCTATTGAGTGAGAAATGGGATGCTGGGCTGATGTTACGGCATTTAATGTGGCGTTCGCTATGCCAATTAGCGGTGGGGTGTCTGAAGCTGGATCGAATTTAATCTCACAACTCAAAGTAAAAAATTGATTGAGAGCCAGCTCATATCACCAAAAACCTGTTAATTGGGACACTCTTAAGTTGAGGTACCACTGTACTTAAAAATAAGTTGTTAGGGCGGCCTTTTCCGAATAATAAGCTAGACATCGTGAGGAGAGCTCGGCTAACAGCTTGTCTCGGCTTGGGAAAAAGTTTGTTTTGCCACTTCCAGACCAGTGCCGACAACCAGCTTAACGCTGGCTTACAGCCTTTAATTGTATTATATATTTTATGAAAATTTTTAAATGCTCCAGATGATGTATGTGGTACAGTTGCGGTTGTATTGAGAGGTTTGGAATTTAACAGGGTTTCTTGCTTTAATAAATATGTAGCTCGACAGAGAGAGAAAGAGAGAGAGAGAGAGGAGTAAAAAAAAAAAAAAAAAAAAAAAAAGGAAAACAATTAAGTATAGTCGCAGTTACAGTCCAAAGAGTGATTGTGTATTTAATGAAGAGTTCAAGCAAGGACTCCGGCCTAACTAACTAGGACAGCATAACTAAAAGGAAAACCAGAGGGAAACACAGACATGAGGGCTCCCTAATATGTAAAGCAACCCGCCACTCTCATCTTCAACAACGTAATCAATAAGAGTGAGGAAGACAGCATCTAAACATACCAGATCACCATAACACTCAACATGACTCCCCCAGATTTGCTCTCTTGTCTAAGGAAAATCTATTCACAAAATGCGTGACTAAATAAATAAGTTTTTAGCCTAGACTCAAACATTTATTGGGAGGCTATTCTATAACTTTCTTTGTTAGAAAAACCTATGCCCCCTGCTGTAGTTTTCATAATGTGCGGTACTGACAGGCAGCCTGCATAGCCGTGGCGATGCAGACACTAGCAGATCCTTTAGGTACTGCGGCACAAGGCCACTTAGTGTTTTGTAGGTCAGGAGTAGTATTTTAAAATCAATTCAGAATTTCACTAGGAGCCAATGCAGTGTGGATAAGATAGGGGTGATGTGTTCATATCTTCTAGTTCTAGTGAGGACACTCGCTGCTGCGTTCTGAACTAACTGAAGCTTCTTTTTGCACCTAGTTAAACATGCAGACAGTAAAGCGTTGCAATAATCCAACCTGAAATAAAGCCTGAACTAATCTTTCTGCATCATTTAGTGACAAATTTTCTTTTTCATTTTAGCGATATTTCTGAGATGAAAGAATGCTATGCAAAACGCCTCGCATTTTGGGTGATCAGCGTCAGTTTGTCCCAGGTGATACTTGAGGTTTTAACTCTCTTAGCAATAACCAGGTAGTCTACAATTTGTGGGTTATCCCAGTCCACATTTCTCATAGGTTTTTCCTCCAGCCACTGATATTGTACTCTAAACATATCCACTGTGACTTTCTTCATCAGGAGACGTCTAAGTTTATGTCCGGTTGGTCTGAACTCTTTGTTGCTTTGTTGCTGCTGCAGCTTCCATAATGTCTGCAGTGTTCCAGGCCTGGTAAACCAAGACTGGTCTATCACGCCTGCTACTTCTACCAAGGGCATGGCCATTGCTCCATTCTTTTCCTTGTCCTTCAGTCTCTGACTCTGGCGCATAGCTTCGTCTTTGGGGTCATTAGATGCCCTATAATCATAAGGTGGCGTTTTGCTGTTGTGGAGTTGTTATTGGAAGATTTAACAAAGACTTGATGTGAGGCGTAGGGGGGCGGGCCCTCTGTGTCGTCATGCTCTGGACACTGCCTTGGGGGCGGATCTTGAGCCAGAGCTTGAGACGGATCCTGTTGCCAGATGTGAGGCTGGCGTCTGGGCGGGAGGCAATCCAGATCAGGATCTACATTTTGACTCAAACATTGTAAAGAGGAAGTGTTAGTGGAAAAAGCAGAGGTAGATATTATAAGCATCCCAATCAACCCTATTCCTCTTTCCTTTTTGTTTCTTGTCATACTTAAGCAACTCAACTTTTAACTGTTCTAATTGTCTCTCACTGACATTGCCCTTCTCTGGAACTCCACACCCCATCTACAACTTATACTGTTTTACTTATTGAGGACCATAATTGGTCACATAAAATGTACACAGTCTATGTGATTCCCCCTGATCTCCTTCGACCAATAGCCAATTTTTTTTGTGGTCAGACAAAGAAAACCTTTGGGTAGCGGCGACTGCTGTACCCTTCTGGGATATCTTCGGGACTAGTCGTCAGTTTCAGTTAGGGTGTGGGCAGCAGCAGTTTGTGTTTATTCAGCTAAAACAGAAAGTTCCAGTAAGAACTTCTTAATCTTTCTTCTTCTTGTACTAAGCACATGTTCGTTCTTTGCACATACGCGGGTTAGATAAAGACATAGAAAATGTAAAACACTGAAAAGAATAAAGCAAAACCTAAAAAAAATGTTATCACAACATTGAATGCAGGCTAAACAGTTTTTTTAAAATGTCTTGTATAGCCTGCTGCACATTGTGAGACTTTTTATAAAAAATAATTTCTTGACATATCTCTTATTTCTCGTCTCGTCATTCCTGCCTCCTGCGCTGCGGCTTTTACATACATAGCGGTTAAAGCAATAAACGCTAATATAGAGCATTCTAAGCAGTGTACTGTATTTTTATATAAAAAATGTTTTTCATATTTTTGTGTGAATTAAATATGTAGTAAACAGACAATAGATAGTATTAAGATAAATAAAAACCAAACAATAAAATAATTTTTTAGTCTTATATAATTGCACAGGAAGCTGGTTTTAAATCATTATAAAATAGAGATTTCAAATTGTTAGTTCATCAAACCAATGCAGACCACTAGGAAGACTTTTATCACGTCATAAATAGTAGTACTGATGGTTTACCTGTACATATACCAGTGTTTATTTTGTTAGTTTTTAGTATGTCACCAAACTATAAGCTAATTATGTTCCTTAAAATAACTTTTAGAACATGCAAATTCTCAGGTTATCTGCTCCACTTACATACTCTATGTGGAACACAAAACTTATGATGATTGGAAAGCTACTTACTATAGCTTTGTTTCATGTGTGTTTTTAATTCATTCCATGTTTGCTGCTTTAACTTTGTTTTCCTATATTTGTATGTACTGTTGTGTTTTTACTTAAATACATCTGCATTTGCATCTTCCTCAACCTCCTATATACTGACAATATATTATAATATTGCTTTGTTATAAAAACCCTTATCTAAACTTTTAAAACAAATGCCAGTAATTTCACAAGAAGAGGAAAACTGTTCTAAACACAAATGCTTGGGTATACAGATATCAGACACCAAATTACACTGTAATGTGTATTATTTTATTTTTAGAGTTTAGTATCTCACTGATCATCCCTCATGAGTCTTTACAGAATGCGGGTGGAATGGTTTGCATGAATTCTGCACAACTCAAAAATATGGGACACTGCTTGATATATCTATATATATATATATATATATATCTATATATATATATATATATAGATATATATATATATAAAAATGACAACAGTTTCTTGATAATTGATACTTATTGTCATTAACAGTAACAACTTTGTAAAAGGTTAATTCATTTGATTACTCATTACAAAAAAAAGTTATGCCGTTGGTATAACCATTTACCATTCAACACACCGTTATTCCCATCACTGACTGGGGGACACAATGAACAATAAACATCTGAAACTAGTCGAGAACATTCACAAGACATGTGAAACACATTACAAGCAACACAGAGCAAAAGAACAGCTGAAGAAATTTTTAGGAAAAATCATTGTTGGCCTTTGCTGGCCAACGCTAAAACCAACTCACTTTAAATACTCTGAATATATACTCATGGGAATGACCAGAAGAAATAAGGAACAATACAATAAAACTAAACTTAAACATAAATAGTCTTTAAACCACTAGATGGCGGTAGAAGAGAGAGAACAGTCTTCGAGACAGTGACAGCCTGATAGGGTAAAGTCTGACATATTCTTGACAATTTTATGTTTTAGGTTTTGTTTGTAGCAGCCCTATTGGAAATAGTTTTGTACTGCTCTGTAGTTTTATTGCATAATTTTTCTTTTTCAGTGTTCAAGTGCTAGTGACTGTCCAGAGAAAAGTTCACTTATAATTCATTTAGAAAAAAGATTAAAGTGCAAAAACAATTCCTAGTAAACAACAATACCACTACTTGCAGCATAAGCTTTATACTTTATATTCTTATACAAGTAGCTAATATTTCATTTGGATGATAATGTTAACTCTTATTTGCTCTAAAAACATTAGCTTCTATATTATAATTAAATTAATACATTACTTTAATTGCAACCCATGTGTATTGATCCCAAGCGCTCTATCTGCACTATTTATTTATGCTATCTGCACACTAAACACTGCACCACTGGTATTACATCCTTTATTAAACCCCATTATATTGTAGATTCAGTATTTGTAAGGCATGGAGAACCGACATTTACAGCACTATATTAAACTTTAATACATGTACACGTTTTTGGAATTAAAAAAAAACATTATTTCTGACTAAATGATTCCAGTACAAGATACAGTATGAACATTTTATGCACATTCTTTAATTCTGTGTGCAGTCTTTTGAATATGCTTTTAAAATACTTTGTGTGTATGTGTGTTTGCAAGGGTGTGGCTGGAGATCTGATGATACGCAATATTCAACTGAAGCATGCCGGGAAGTACGTCTGTGTCATCGACACGGATGTTGAAAGTTTGTCTGCAGCTGCTATTTTGATTGTAAAAGGTAAAATATATATTTGTGTTGCAAGTAATTGAAGAACAATATGTTTAATAGGCAAATGAAAAGCATAAGCTGTTTTAAACCATACTCTTTTTAAATGTATGGAATCAGTTAGTGTCCATTTTTATTGTGTTCTTCAAGTAGTATAAATTGATGTCTATTTTATTTAGAGATTTAATTAGGTATTAATTGGGGAAGTAAATGAAATTAATTTGTTTATTATGGAACAGAGAATTATCACTTTTTAAATTGCTGTATGCCCAGCATAGTCAGCATCTGCATTTTAAAAGGGTAAAGAAAGTTAGCAAATTTTTGAAATTTTGCTTAGAAAAAGTGCAAAATTTTTGCCTAAAAATGTAAAGTAGCTCTAATTTAATGTTAATGTAGTCTGTTTAAGAACAAGCATATTTAATTGTTCTATATGAGGGGTTTCGAATGATGACACATTTGCTTGTTATTTGTGTGTAGATTTAAAGACTTTAGCAAGCAATGAAAAAAATCAGTCTTGATTAGTGACAAAAAAACCCTCAGCTGCCAGTCTGCTGCTATTCACTATTAGTCTTTAATCGCTTAAGGGCCACTTTTCAGTGGCTAACCCAGCTCTCTGATACTAGATTTTACCCCAGTTGGTATAATAAATGATCTACCTCATTGTAAATATATGATTGACATCATAAATGGAAAATTAATTTGTTGAATTGAGTCAGGTCCCCCTGGAGCTCCAGACAGTGTAACAGTAGAGGAGATCACAGACAGCACAGCACAGCTCTCCTGGAGGCCTGGCCAAGACAATGGCAGCCCTATCCTCAGCTACATCATCCAGACTAAAACAGCTTTCACTGTCGGATGGCAGGCGGTGAATACAGGTAAAAAAAACAAAACTTATGCTAGACTGAAAATTTTGTCTTTTTGTATTCATTAATAAAACTATTATTAATTTGATGACAAATTAGAATAATATAATCCAATTAACTAAATTTAAATGTATTGTGTTAATATTTATTCTAAACTGTTCTCTCTCTCTGCTGTATTACAACATCAAAGTGATGTCAATTGAAATGGAATTTTTTTAGATGAACAGCAAAAATAGATGCTGCTGTTTTAAGGACAGATAAACTGGTTATGATGATTTTAAGATAATGTTAGAATGAAAGAAAATATTGACAAAGCTTGGAACCTTTTTGGGAGAAACATAAATCTGTGGCACAACCTAAAATTAAGGCACTTCCTAAAACAGGGAGTCCTAAATCTAAAACATTCAAAAATGTAAACTGTCAATAAGGCCTGCAGGAGCTGGAATAGAAGAACCTGTGCAGACCTCAACAATATCATAACTCCCATCTTTATTGAAAAGTGGCCGATTCCCAGCTCCGGCAAGCCACCACTGTTGGACCCCTGAGCAAGGCCCTTAACCCCCAATTGCTCAGTTGTATAACAAGGAATATCGTAAGTAGCTCTTGATAAGGGCGTCTGCCAAATACTGCAAATGTAAATCTGACTAAACCTAAAAGCCTTTGAGCTTTTTGGTCTAAAGGCGATGTGTTATGTTTCGTTGCAGACCAAATACAGCCCACCTCCCAGTAAACAGTTGCGTAAATTTCTGTTAACATTTATGTTAACTTTTGAGTAAATCTGCACCGAGATTTAAAAAATTGTCAAAATCAAAATGGAAAATCCAGAGAGAAACATTTAGGACAAATCTAACCTATATTCAGATTCATTAAATGCCAGGGACGAGTGCAAATATAGTAACATGCTAAGTCTCTCCTTGCTGTTAGAGTTATGGTTAATCAAAATCATTTTGTCTAAGTCAGTTCTTGTGAATCTTCTCTTAGTGCCTGAGGTGTTGGATGGGAACACTTTGACAGCTACAGTGGTTGACCTGAATGCTTGGGTGGAGTATGAGTTTCGCGTGCTGGCTAGAAACAGCGTTGGTGTAGGAGAACCAAGTGCCCCCTCACTTAAAACCAGAACAGAGGATGCAGGTGAGTCCCAGTATTCCACTGACAAGATGATATGCCATGATATGAGGATATAATATAAAGGTTATTACTAAATTAACAATTAAGCAATACAAGATATTATTTTCTTACCACCAGACATTATGTACATGCCTCATTTTCTCAAGAATTTTATTTAATTATTTTTTTATTGTAGCTTTATATATTATGTAAATCATTAGGAAAACAGAATAAAACTGTTTTATTAACGCTAACAGTAATGTGCATGTCAAAGCAGAAAGCATGTATACTGTATACGATTTGTAGATCATATTAGTAGATATTATTCGGTTAAAAGCAATTTCTTGATTTCTTGTTTTGCTGCATTATAATTTTTTTTACCTATGTTGGGTTTAAGGGAAAATTATAATGGCATTTAAACTAAAATAATGAAAATAAGAATCATTAAACAATCAAAACGAGTATCACACATAGGCTAGATGTGTGCTGCTGCCAATGCAAAATGTTTTGTTGTTCACAGTTCCTGATACAGCACCAGTTAATGTTGGCGGTGGGGGAGGCTCTAAATCTGAACTGGTAATAACCTGGGAGGTAAGTCATGTACTGTATTACTAATCCCTTACTAATAGCTTTATGCAATTGAATAGAACTGATCAGCAATGTTTATTACCTCCCAGTCAAAGCTAGACACATTCTCCACCCGGACATATAGTCCTATAATGGCATTTATTTTTTGCAGTGGATACATATTGCAAACCAGTTTCTTGTTATTCTGTGCTTTTTCCTTATTGACAACATACTCTGGTTTAGCACAAGTTGTAAACATAGTTTTGCTGGTATTTTTCCTCACAGCCTGTACCTGAGGAGCTACAGAATGGAGACGGTTTTGGTTACATCATTGCTTTGCGGCTGCTAGGCGAGCTAACATGGACACACATTGTGACATCTGCACCAGGACGCTATGTTTACCACAACGAGAGCATTTCACCGTTTTCTCCTTTCACTGTAAAAGTGGGTGCATACAATGTGAAAGGACAGGGACCATTCAGCCCTGTCACCACAGTGTTCTCTGCAGAAGAAGGTAAGTGTACAAGATGTGATTACAGTTCATACCTCAAAGGTATTTTAAAGTACCACCTTTTATTTTAACTAGAGTGTTTACACAGGGTATGATATAATTTATAGGTTATAATAGTTAAAAATAAGTGATAATAGTTCTGTTGTTAATCATCTTTTCCACAGAGACGGCAAGCACTGATGCACGGCAGCAGTCTGCTTATTTATATTATTATTTAATTGTTTAATATGTAATAGAATTTTATATAAAAACATTTTTTCAAAAATAGATTTTTACTTAAAACAGAATGTAATAAATATTGGTCTTATATTTAGTCCTGGAATAAATAAAATAATGTGTAAAATATGTTGTTCCTTTCAGTGTGGTGTCACAAAATTTGCTGTTCTTTCACATTTACATTTACATTTGGAGCATTTAGCAGACGCTCTTGTCCAGAGCGACGTACAAGAAGTGCTTTAAGTCACATCAAAAACATCTCAATGCTGATAATAGATCACAAAAAGGTGCAACAACAAAAAACCTGTTGAATAGAGTAAGGGTGTTTTTTTTGGGGTTTTTTTTAGATGTCAAGAGCAAGGTGTGTGGCATGAAATTTGCTGTCCCTTTCAGTTTTAAAACTGAGATGGGAAACTGATTTTTAGCAATTAGTTGTAAGCATCCTGATCACACAACACTTTGCTGTTACTGTTATTAGCAATTTACACACCCAGAATTGGTAACTGTCTGGACAAAGCTATGTTAGTATAGAGTTTAGCATTGTCTGTTTTTTAAGGAGGGCTTGTATAGACAGCGTCTCACTGGAAGTTTTTGTGGATGGCACAATGTGTTCACATACACTGATTTCTGGAGATGCTCTTTTGATACTCAATCATGTTACTTACTTGTGGCTAATTAACCAAATTAATTGCAAAATTTCCTCCAGCTGTTTCTTTTAGTTGGCAGTTAATTTTCCTGCCTTTTGTTGCCTGTCCTGACTTAATACATATTGTGTAACATACCATTTAGTATTACTTATTTTTCTCAGTTTAAAAATTTGGTATGTTTTTTTTTATATTTGTTTATAAGATTTGCAAATCACTGCATTCTGTTTAACCATTTTGGGTTGCATTTTAAAGGTTATTAATTTGTAAATGCTAGATAGATTCTATGTTGACAGTAAAAAATAATCATGTCTGGTCAGTTATTTTAATAAGCAACTTGATATTGGTTGTACTAAAGCATGTTAATAATGACCAGTCACCCAGCCCAGCATAAGCCTAAATTATATTTTAAATGTTCTTTTCTGCCAATCAGTTTTCAAATCAAGTTAAATGATCAGTATTTACATGTTTGATTTATGTCAGTGTTGCTGCAGCTTCTCATTTGAGAATTGTTCCTAACATTATTGTTCCCGGTTCTTTTTTATATCTCTTTAACACTCTAATTTCTTATAGAGCCAAGCAGAATGCCAGTAGGAGTGTGGGCTCAGAGTATTTCTGACACTGAGTTTGAAGTGAGCTGGCAAACACTCAGTGATACCCTTGAAAGAGTTTTGGGTTATGAGGTTTGTCCTTTCTGACCTTTTAAGTGATTCACCAACACGTTGAAAGGTCCCATTGGTTTACACGCATTGCACCTGGTGTCCCATAAACATGAGTGTATGTTTAAGATTTTTTTGCAGCATCAGAAAAACATTTGGCCCATTAAGATTTCTTACTGTTTACTATTCATTCATGTCTAGGCTGTAATATAAGTATATATATATATATATATATATATATATATATATATATATATATATATATATATATGTATATATATATATGCGTGTATATATATATATATATATGTGTGTGTGTGTGTGTGTGTGTGTGTGTATATATATATATATATATATATATATATATATATATATATATATATATATATATATATATATATATATATATATATATATATATATATATATATATGATTGATTTGGCTGTCAATTTTTCAGTAAAACCGTTTATGCCAAAAAGGTCCTGCCAGACTGTGCTCTGTGATGTGTAAACCTAGGTCATGTACTGGGAAGATGACACTAAGCCAGAGACCATGGGGAAAGTGCGGGTGTCTGCAAATCAGTATAAAGTGAAAATCAGTGAAGTCACATGATGGAAGGTGTATGGGAAGTGCACTAAGCCAGAACATGGGGAAAGTGCGGGTGTCTGCAAATCAGTATAAAGTGAAAATCAGTGGCCTGAAAGGGTACACGCAGTATTTTCTTACAGTGAGCGCCTTCAACACAGCAGGAACTGGGCCACGCACACCAACAATTAACATCACAACCAAAAGTCTCGTGAGTAGAAGACAATAACATTAAATAGATAAGCCTGTGTCTATACTGTATTGAAGGCCTCTAGAAGGTAGTATGGTGATTCTGCTGTGTTAGCAATAACTGTCTTTAGAAATAAACATAGAAAATATTTAAAAATTGCTTTTGTAATAAGTATTTAGTAGCTCTATTTAAAAGGTTTATTTAAAAGGCTCAAAAGCAGAGTTTATGTATTGTAGCACTGTTTTATCTCCACCACATATATCATCGTATTTTCTACTGTTTCCCCCATAAATATCTAAGCAGTAAATCGATCAGCTATATCTGTAAATGATTTATATTTTTTATTTTTAGCACCAGGTCAGCCCCCAGTAAATGTAGAGTGGAATCTATTAGGCTCAAAGTTGACTGTGCATTGGGACCCTGTAGTCACTATGGAAATGGAGTCAGAGGTCACTGGTTATAAGGTAGGTCCCCGAATTCTATGCACATGCAAAGAAACGTCAAAATAAAAAAAAGTGGTTTTTGATTGTATAAATACTGTTGTCATATTTGTTCATTTTTTTTCCTTTACTTTTAAAGTTAAGTTACATGCATGTAGTGGGGCTTAAGGGCTCAGATTGCTATCCAGAACCTGGACATTGGACTTAAGCACAAGTGTGCAGTTTTACAATAGGTGGAGTCTAAGCACTGAGCAAGGAACATTTTGTTTAGTGCCACCATTTGACAGTTTCACATAACAGCAGGTAGTCTTGCTTGTTGTAATGTTTTGGCTGTATATACGCTATATTTTTTTAGAAAAAATAAAGAACCTACTTCACTAACTGTAAAAAAAAGAATAAAATAATAGCTGTGATAAACTGTTTTTCTTTTATCTCAGCTTTTGGTAAACAAACTGCAGTTTTTTTATTAGCCTGGGAATGTTATAGATTATGTACGTCGAAGTGTCTGCTGTTTTATTATATAAGTGGTTTCTATAAAAACAATTCTATATTACAGCAGACACATTAATATAAAATTGCCATTCATGTCTGAACTCAGGTCTGAACTAGCTGTGCTGTTAAACAAAAATCTTTTTACTATTCAACTGCACTTTGGTACAAGCTCATATATCTCTGAACATGATACAGTAAATCTGACTTGAATTTGTAAAAATGCATTTTTTTGTTTTATTTATTTTAAAGGTGTATTACACAAGAAACAGACATACTGAGATTAACACAGTTACCACTAATGTTACTTCTGTGGAGCTCATCCTCCCTGCTGATGATAATTACATCATTCAAATTTGCGCTTTGAGTGACAGTGGAGATGGCATGCTTACTGAACCTATCAACATTCACAAACTGAGTAAGTAGCCTTCTTTAAATCTAGTTGGGTTTAGATTTGTTTTCAGTTTCACAATTTCACTCAAATAAGTCATACAGGATTAAACTCAGCAATGTAAGGCAGGTTTATTTACAACCCGCATTCCGGAAAAGTTGGGACGTTTTTAAAATTTGGACAAAATGAAAACTGAAATAATTTTAAATTGAATGGGCCAATATTTTATTAACAAAAGAGCATAGATACGTAACAAATGTTTAAACTGAGAAATTTCCACTAAATGAGCTCATTTTGAATTTGATGCCTGCTACACGTCTCAATATAGTTCCTTTTCTCCTTTTCTTTTTAAAACAGTTTGATGATGTCTGGGAGATTCTGGAGTTTTAGTGTTGGAATTTGGTCACATTCTGGCCTGATACAGGTTTTCAGATGCTAAGGCGTTCTTGGTCATTTTTGACATATTAACATATGAAGTGATACTATCAGTTGGGATGTAGCAAGGTGCTCATTCAATAAATGCAGAACTAAACAGATGTGTTTTGAGTCCGTATTTAATTATGGCAACTGATTTAGAATATCAGATCTCTTCTCGAAGCTGGTTTTAACTGCGGGCTTCATAATAGATAAAAATACACTCCCCTTTTTTAAAGTGAAACTTTGGTGTGTGTAACTGACTTGATCATAATGATCTGGGTTTTTTATTTCGTTTGTATTCAGTAAGAATATCTGCAATTTATTCAGGTCCTAGGCCATTGAATGATTTATAAACAAGTAGCAGTACTTTAAAATCAATCCTGTGGGAAGTGGTGGCTTAGTGGTTTAGGTGTAGGACTGATACCAGAAAGACCAGAGTTTGATTTCCAGCACCACCAAGCCACCACTGTGGGCCCCTGATCAAGGCTCTTAACCCCCAATTGCTCAGTTGTATAAACAACGGATATATGTAAGTTTCTCTGGATAAGGGCATCTGCCAAATACTGTAAATGTAAATCCAAAATGCAACTGGCCAGTGTATGAATCTTAGGACTGGCGTGATGTGTTTACATTTTCTGGTTCTAGTCAGAATCATGGCAGCAGTGTTCTGTCAAATGGGTTTTTGAGAAGGCCAGTCATAACCATGTTACAATAGTCCACTCTACATGGTGATAAAGGCATGAACAAGAATCTTCAGGTCCTGACTGGAAACAAAACCCTGAATTCTAGCAATGTTTTTGAGGTGATAGTATGCTTATTCCAGCATTGCTAATGAAAGTCTGACTCCAGAATCACACCAAGATTTATGAATGTGATTTTTTTTGTTGTTTAACCCCTATAGTCAAGTAACTGTATGTATTCACCTTGAGAACCTCTTTGTTTCCAAGTTCAATTACTTCAGTTTTCTCCATGTTTTACTAAAGAAAGTTTTGGCACATCCAAAACATTTCATCAATTTATTGGCATAGGGAGTAAATAGAGCTGTAGTCATGTGGTGATAAAGAAAGGTAAACATGGGTATCCTCTCCATAGGCATATGTAATTTGGTTTCTTCTCATTATTTGTCTTAGGGGAAGCATGTTTATGTTGAACAAAAGTAGTGCAAGTCTTAAACTTGCACTGTCATGGACATCCACTTATGGTCTCCTATACTTGCATAATAACCTCACCCTTCTAAGTATAACCTAACCGTTTGAAGACGATTACAGAAAGCCCAACCCTGTTTTCCAGCTTCTCTAAAAGTGTGTTACGATCACAGTGTCAAACTCAGCACTGCAATCTAAAAGTATCAGCATTGATAGTTTGTCAGAATTTAAGCAAATATAATTTGTTACACTTATGAGAGCTGTCTCTGTGGTGTTTCCGACAGAGATTTCCAAGCAATTGTCCAGGCATCTATTTGCATTTAAGTACCATCAACCATCAACAACCTTTTCAGTTATCTTCTATAGAAAGATTTGATATTCGTTTATAGTTGCTCAATATGGTTACTCATGTTATCCAGTTTACTATTTTCCAGGAGGGGTTCAACAACTTCAATTTTAAAAGTCACAGAAAGAAGTACCATTCCTAAGGCATCTGCTTCTAGACATCTGCTAGACTTCTCTGAAACGATTTCAAATAATTTTTTAATGATCATCTCAAATTAATGCTTTCAAAATTCCATAAACATGTGGACTTGCACCAAGAGGGAAAAACATGCATCTCACAGAGCCCCGTTCCACCTCGGCTACTCAGACCAAATCTCTATTATGCTAATTCCAGCATAAAAACCACTTGTCAAACGGCCCAAACAGGTGAAAAGCAGGTGAAAACCTGGCCAGCAGAAGCCACTTCTGCTCTTTAGGACTTTATTGAATGCACTGACTAGCAGTGAGAATTCCAATTGTAAATTCATCAACTTGGAGGAGTACTTTGCATCAGTGACCAACTACATCGGCAAGCGCTTTATTGATTTAACTCAAAAATTATCACCACACGCTTAAACCTTAAGTCCAAAGACTACACACTCAGGGCAAGGGACAACAAGGGCCACAAAAAACAGAAAGGGCCAAACTGTCCAGAGCCATTGACAAGTGATATTACTTGCCAACATTTAATATTAAACTGGACTATATCCGACTACAGCGAACTACATGGCGTGAATTTAGAGACTGCTGTGTCTTTGTTTTCACGGAAACATGGCTCAGAGTTCCGGATGCCGCCATTCCGCTAGCGGGGTTAACATTATTTCGTGCCAACAGAAATGCAGCTCTGTGCGGTAAGACTCGCGACGGTGGCGTGCCATTGCCACACCTCTTCATCTAGTCCTCATACATCTGCTTAATAAAGAGACTTACAGTGAAAATATTATTTGATCCCCTGCTGATATTGTACATTTGCCCACCGACAAAGAAATGAATATCAAGTATCAAGTATTAAAAAGCTTTATTTTAATTTCAACCCTATATAGCAGATGCATGACACAGTGAAATGAAACAATGTTTTTTTCAGGAGCATGGTGCTAGATAAAACAACACAGAGTTACACAAAAAAACAAAGCTACTTAACAGAGAACAACAAAGAGCCAAGGACATAGCCATATTGGTCCAACTTAATAACTCTAACCATTTTTGGGTGGGCGTGGGCATGATGTCACCTGACATCATATGATGTCAATATAATACCCAACATGCACTTTTCGTTTTGATGCCACATGGCTATGTCGCAAGTTTAGTGATTTATTTATAATAATAGTAAATAAAATTTAACTGCCCCCTCTGGGAAAACTGAAATTCCAACCTGTTTGAAAATCCTGCCCCATATCAGTCTAAACACCCTGAAGCAACCTACTGAGTTTAGTGGAAATATGTCGCCCTTTTTAAGCCAACCTAAACATAATAATAATAATTAGTTAAAATAGGAAAACAGAACGCTGGCCTACACAATAATAATAATAACAATAATACGTTTAAATAGAAAATCAGTAAGTTGACTTAAAAAGGCCAAATTCTATTGGGAATCCTTTGCAGGAATTACAGCCCTAAGATTTTAAAGAATCTTAGTAAATAATGATGCCAATAGTACCTCTATTATTTTTTAACAAAGAAAAAATATTGCACATTTTAAGCAATTAACTAAAATCATTTAAAATATAGATTTTAGTGTGCCACTTGTCCTTCCTTTAATGGTAAAAATAAAATTGTACAAATACAAGAAGTACTGGAACCAATGAATTATATCATTGTAATGATATAATATGTACAGTAATCTTATATACTATGGTAAATGTACTATAATTTTAACATTTTTCAAGGATTTCTTATAAAGGTTGATCTACTACTGTAGAAATGATTTTAACATAGGGAAAAGCAATATTGACAGTGTGCATTAAAATTCCAAATGCTTTATATGTGTATGCTACAATAAGCTTGGCATTCAGGTTTGGATTAAGCAGTTTAATCATACATGTTTTTTTACATAACTGCTCTAAAAACGATCACAATGTCAAACTCAGCACTGCAATCTAAAAGTATCAGCATTGATAGTTTGTCAGAATTTAAGCAAATATAATTTGTTACACTTATGAGAGCTGTCTCTGTGGTATGCTACAATAAGCTTGGCATTCAGGTTTGGATTAAGCAGTTTAATCATACATGTTTTTTTACATAAGTGCTCTAAAAATTATAATATAGGCTGCATTTTAAAAAATTTTAATATCACAAAAAAGGTGAATAGTTTTGTCACTCATTTCAGAAGGTAAAACCAATGTATTTTATAGATTTTGATGATTATGACTTACAAATAATGAAAACCCAAAATTCAGTGTCTTGGAAAATTAAAATATTACATAAGATCTATTTAAAAAAAGGATATTTTTCAACAGAAAAGGTTGAAAAGCTTCTGAAAAGTATGGAAATAGTCCAATGTTTACCGGGAGCCAGAGTGCCTGACATCTTGGCAAATTTAAAAGTGCTGGCTAATGCTAAGCGTAAATTTAGTAAGATTGTTATTCACGCCGGCACTAATGATTTCCGGGCGAAAACCAGATGATTATGTTATTTTAAATGAGTCTACACCCCAAAATTACTGTTATAAACATGAGCCGCGTCTAAAAGGTAAGGTCGGAGGGGTTGCATCAATTTATAATAATATTTTCAGTGTTTTCAGAAAACAGGTTTCAGGTATAAATCATTTGAAGTAATGGTGTTTCATGTAACATCATCTGGAGAAATAGATGCTAATAATAAATCTCCTGTAATGTTTGTACTGGCTACTGTATACAGGCCACCAGGACACCATATAGACTTTATAAAAGAATTTGGTGATTTTCTAGAGTTAGTGCTGGCTGCAGATAAAGTCTTAATTGTTGGTGATTTTAATATCCATATAGAAAATGAAAGAAATGCTCTGGGATCAGCGTTTCTATAGATCCTGAACTCTATTGGAGTTAGACAACATGTTTCAGGTCCTACTCATAATAAAAATCATACTCATACTCTCAGCTCAGAAAAACTCGATGATGTAATTAAAAATATGCAGACTGTCTTTTCTGATACTTTAAATACAGTTGCTCCATTACGCTTAAAAAAGATAAATGAAAATAGTTTGGCGCCGTGGTATAATGAGCACACACTTGCCTTAAAGAGAGCAGCCTGAAAAGTGGAGCGCAGCTGGAGAAAAAAATAAACCAGAGATATTTTGTATTAAATGGCGGAATATTAACCTGTCCTACAGAAATGCATTAAAAACTGCTAGATCTGATTACTTTTCAATAGGTATTTATTCAATACAGTGGCTAACTTAACTAAAAACAAAGCATCAACCGGTGTTGACATTTCCTATTAGCAAAGCAGTGATGAGTTTATGAATAAATTTAATTCCAAGATCGATACTATTAGAGATAAAATTGTGAACGTGCAGCAGACAGCCACAGTATCACATCAGATAGTGCGCTATAAATCCCCCGAGGAACAATTCCACTCATTCGTTACTATAGGAGAGGAAGAACTTTATAAACTTATTAAATCATCTAAACCAACAACATGTATGTTAGACCCGATTCCGTCTAAGTTCCTAAAAGAGGTAATTCCTGAAGTCATAGGTCAGCTTCTGAATATAATTAATTCATTGTTGTCATTAGGATACGTTCCCAAAACATTAAGATTAGCTGTTAATTTGCCAACAACAACTTGATCCCAAAGGTCTAGTTAATTACAGACGGATCTCAAACCTCCCATTTCTGTCTAAGATGTGAAAAGGTTGTATCTTTACAACTAAATTTTTTTTTAGAGAAAAATGATATAAAGATTTCCAGTCAGAATTTAGATCCTGTCACAGTACAGAGACTTCTCTAATTAGAGTTACAAATTACTTGCTGCTATTTGCTATAATGGTTGTCTCTCCCTATTAGTGCTATTGGACCTTAGTGCTGCATTTGACACTGTCGACCACAACATTATTTTAAATAGATTAGAAAGCCTTGTTGGCATCAGTGGAAGTGCGTTAGCATGGTTTAAATCTAACTTATCTGACCGGCAACAATTTGAAGCAGTGAACGAAGAAGTATCATATCGCTCGCAAGTAATGTATGGAGTACCCCAAGGCTCAGTTCTAGGACCGTTACTTTTTACATTTTACATGTTACCCTTGGAAGATATTATTAGGAAACATGGTGTTAGCTTTCACTTCTATGCTGATGACACTCAGCTATATATTTCTTTGCAACCGGCTTGCGAAACTTACCAATTTGAAAAACTGACTGAATGTATAGCTGATGACAAATAATTTCTTATTGCTGAATCCTGAAAAAACAAGGTGTTAATTATCAGCAACAAAGCCTCTGCCTCTAATAATCTTGCCTAACACTTGATGGCTGCTCTGTCAACCCTGCATCGTTAGTTAGGAACTTAGGTGTGCTTTTTGACAGTTATCTTTTCTTTGAGAGCCACATTTTCAGCATTTGTAAAAATGCATTTTATTATCTTAAAAATATATATAAACTACGACCTATGCTCTTGAGGTCAAATGCAAAAATTTTAATTCATGCGTTTATGACCTCAAGATTAGACTACTGTAACACTTTACTGAGTGTTTGTTCTGCATGCCTAATAAACAAACTCCAGCTGGTCCAAAACGCAGCAGCTAGAGTTCTTACTAGAACCAAAAAATATGATCATATTAGCCCGGTTCTGTCAACACTGCACTGGCTCCCTATTAAATATCGAATAGATTTTAAAATTTTGTTAATAACTTATAAAGCCCTAAATGGTTTAGCACCTCAGTACCTGAGTGAGCTCCTATCCTATTATAGTCCAACGCGTCTGCTGCGCTCTCAGGACACAGGCAATTAGAATTTACCTAGAATAACAAAATCATCTGCAGGTGGCAGATCCTTCTCCTATTTAGCACCCAAACTTTGGAATAACTTACCCTGCAATGTTCGGGAGGCAGAGACTCTCTGTCAGTTTAAAACTAGATTTATCTTTTTAACCTGGCCTACACATAATTATGGACATCTGCATTGTTGGGTCTGGTGTCTCTCGTCTTCCTCTTGAAAAATACCCCATAGATTCTCTATGGGGTTTAGGTCAGGTGAATCTGCTGGCCAATCAAGCACAGTAACACCACGGTCATTGAACAGCTTTTGGTACCTTTGGCGGTGTGGACAGGTGCCAGGTCCTGCTGGAAAATAAAACCAGCATCTCCATAAAGCTTGTCAGCAGACGGAAACATGATGATGTGCTTTAAAATTTCCTGGTATATGGCTGGTGTGTTGACTGTGGACCTTAAAAAACACAGTAGACCAACACCAGCAGATGACATGGCAGCCTAAATCATCACTGACTGTGGAAACTTCACACACTGGAAAGTTAAGAAACATTAATTCTGTACCGCTGCACTCTTTCTTTAGACTCTGGGACCTTGATTTCCAAATGAAATTCAAATTTTTACTTTCATCTGAAAAGAGGACTTTGCACCATTGAGTAACATCCAAGTCCAATTCTTTTTATCCACAGCCCAATTAAGACGCTTCTGACGTTGTCTCTGGTTTAGAAGTGGTTTAACACGAGGAATGCGACATTTGTAGCCCATTTCTAGAATTTGTCTGTGCGTTGTGGCTCTTGATGTGCTGACTTCAGCCTCAGTCCACTCCTTGTGAAGTCCCACAAATGAATGGATTTTGCCTGACAATCCTCTGCGGTTATCCCTTTTGCTGGCGCACCTTTTACCACTCAACTTTCTATAAATATGCTTGGATACAGCACTCTAAACAACCAGCTTCTTTTCTTCTTAAATTTTATGGCTTACCCTCCTTGTAGTAACTAACGGTGTCAATGACTGTCTTCTGGACATTTGTTAAGTCAGCAGTCTTCCCTATGATTGTGTAAGCTATTGACCCAGACTGAGAGATCATTTAAAGTCTCAGGAAATCTTTGCAGGTGTTTTAGGGTAATTAGCTGATTAGGGTGTGACACCATGACTTTCCAATATTGAACTTTTTCACAATATTTTAACTTTCTGAGACAATGAATTTTGGGGCCATAATCATCAAAATTTTTTGATTTTTGGTTTTTTTACTTTCTGAAATAAGTGACAAAAAATATTTACCTTTTTCGTGATATTCTATTTTTTTTGAGATGCACCTAGATAGAAATTAAAGTGCTTCCCATTGTTCAAAAATCCATGCACATTAAATCATTACATTTTAGTCATTGTGTTCAAAATATGTTTTATAATAAACATTTTTGTTTTTTGTTAACTTTTTAACTTCCAATTTTTAATTCCCAGTCACCACCCAGCTCCCGTTTCCGTATATCAACCAAGTTAATCAATGCTTCCTTCAAGGCATGTGAATTTTTATTAAATTGCTGTTAAAGGATGACATAACACACCTAAGGGAAAGTTCCCTCAGCTGACAGATGTATGCTTGTTTTACTGCGATTGACAAAGAGCATTGCCAGTTTGGCTGTCTTTGAATTGCCAGAAACTTATGATAATTAAGAGCATTTTTGTTGCACTGTAAAACATTTCTTTTCTGATTGACATAGGGATAGTATCTTTCAGGATGACACTGCCCCTACAGGCAGGGAAAAAAAAGTCACCTTGAACAGGGCTTAATTTTAAAATTATATTAACAATTATATGTTATGGCACATTTTTGTTAATTACAGCATATGGTAATAGTGATTAAATGCAATGTAAACTGTAGCCTTGGGTCAGTGGAGCAGAGTGAGTCCCAATTCATTCTTAAGGCTCCTTGAATTCGAGAAAAGGGGCAGAAAACGTATCACTGGTACCTCAGGGGCAAGAGAGAGGGAATGAAAAAGATATGGATTAATAAGTGTATTGTTGTGTAAAGGTTGAACGTATTTGTAGTTTGGGACTCCGTAAAGACTTGCTATGGCAGCATAACTAAAATAGAAAGCCAGACATGAGGGATCTCTGGGATAAGAGACAGCCTGCAACACCACCGTAAACAAACCTGAGTAAACGTTTAAGAGTGAGGGGAATAACAGCAAACACTCTATATCCATGATCCCTCCAGTTCTGCTCTTTTACCTAGAAAAAACTACAGATTGAAAGCTTGGCTAAATGATTGTCTCTGTCCAAGTTCATAACTGTGGTGCTCTGTAAGAGAAAGCTCTGTCCCCTGCTGTATTTTTCGTTATTTTAGTTGCCAACAAATAGGTTGGAATACCAACTCGTAGATCGTGGGTTCGTTTCCCAGCTCCACCAAGCCACCACTGCCACCCTGAGCAAGGCCCTTAACCATCACTTGCCCATTTGTATAAATGAGATAAATGTAAGTCGCTCTGGATAAGGGTGTCTGCCAAATGCTGTAAATGTAAATGTAAAGACCATCTAACAGTGCATAACCTGAAAGTTTATATCTAGCTGCATGAGCTACATTCTGTCTTATCAGAATTAGGTAGAAGGACGTTATCAAGCATCCACTGTCTAATTTCCTTTACACACTCCCCAACATTGTTAAGCTGACTGCTCTCATCTGGCTTTGCTGAAACATACAACATCAACTAGTGAATGGAAGTTAATACACACTCAACTCTTCTCTCATATGGGCAATTTACTCACTCCTAACCTGGGCAATTTAGAATCACCAATCACCTAACATACATGTTTTTGGACTGTGAGAAAACCCTAATACCCGGAGTAAACTCACACAAGCACGGGGAGAACATGCAAACTCAGAAAAGCCCCTGCCTGGAATTCGAATCCGGGCCTTTTGGTTGATCTCTTTGGCGAAACCATGGAAGAATTCTCTCAGCAGTTCTCGGTAGTAAAGAAGCAGACAGAGACCATCAAACACATCATGCCTTGGCGGAGGGGAAGTACCTAGCACCTCCTAGCCAGCAGACACTGTCTGTTTATTGCTGAAGACAGCCCCCTTCAAGGACTGCGATAGCCTCACAACAACCCAAGCCTTGGAAGGCTTCGAAGGCAGCTTACCATTCCAGGCACTCTCTTGACGGGGAACGAAAAAGAGCTGTTGGCAATATGATTAACCCTGTAGAGGTTATGCCGTCACACAGTGTGTGTAAGAAAATGAAGTCAAAAGACCTCAGCTGGAGCGATTTTATGGCAGGGTGGAAGCATCCTCAGTCATCCTGGTGATGTGATGATCATTAACTGGAGGCGGGACACACAGAAGAGTCCGGAATAGAGATGGGGTCTGGATCACTGGCAGCTCAGTAGTGGATTATGTAACTCGACAGAGAGAGAGAGAGAGAAAGAGAGAGAGAGAGAGCGAGAGAGAATGAAGAAGAAAAACAGTTAACTGAAATTAGTGATTGTGTACTTAATGAAGAGTGCAAGCAAGGACTAGATCAGCATAACTAAAAGGAGAACCAGAGGAAAACACAGACATAAGGGCTCCCTAATATGTAAAGCAACAAACCACTCTCATCATCAACAATGTGGTCAATAAGAGTTGGGAATACAGTGTCTAAACTTCTAAAGGCAAATCTATTCATAAAATGCTTGAAGACTAAATCACTGAGAATGTGTCTGATGCTCGAGCATTCATTGGGAGGCTATTCCATAACTTTGGGGCTTTGTAAGAAAAAGCTCTGCCCCCTGCTTTAGTTTTCATAATGCGCTATACTGACAGGCAGCCTGCATCCTTTGATCAAAGTAGGCGTGGCGGAACGTAGCAGTTCACTCAGATACTGTGGCGCAAGACCATTTAGTGCTTTATAGGTTGAGGTAGTATTTTAAAATTAATGTGGAATCACTGGGAGCCAATGTAGTGTGGATATAATAGGAGTGATGTGTTCATATCATCTAGTTCTAGTGAGCACTCTCGCTGCTGCATTTTGAACTAACTGAAGCTTACTTATGCACCTAGTTCCATCCACACATCCAGACTGGATGCAATAAAAGCATGAACTAGTTTTTCTGCATCATTTAGTGACAATATATTTTTTATCTTGGCGATATTTCTGAGATGAAAGTATGCTATCATTGTAACATAATCTACATAGGCTTCAAATGGGAAAGTGGAATTTATAATCACACCCAGATCTTTTACTATTGCACTTGATGAAACAGAAAGACCATCTAGGGTTACAGTGTGATCAGGAAGCTTACTTCTAGCTGCATGTGGCCCTAGAACCAGAACCTCTGTTTTATCAGGATTAAGCAAAAGGAAGTTACTTAACATCCAGTCTTTTATTTCCTTCACACATTGCTCAACTGGCTTTTCGCATCTGGCCTAGCTGAGACATATAACTGTGTGTCATCAGCGTAAAAGTGAAAACTAATATCATGCTTATGAATTATGTTGCCCAGAGGAAGCATGTAAAAAGAAAAAAGGAGTGGGCCTAAAACCGAACCCTGTGGAACACCGTACTTGACCTGAGAACACAGAATAATCACTATTTTAATCTACGAACTGATAGCAACCAGATAATAAGACCTGAGCCAGACGAGGGCCATTAACTTAATTCCTACTACCTTTTCTAATCTGTGAAGAAGAATATTATGATCACTGGTGTTAAAAAACTGCACTGAGTTTTCGAATAATATAAGCAAAAAGACACAACCCTTATCGGATACCAATAAAAAGGTCAATTACTACTTTGACAAAGTGCTGTCTCCGTGCTATGATGAGGCCTAAATTCTGATTGATACAGTTTGTGTATGTTATTCCTGTGTAATATGAACATTTCTAGGATTTTGAAGATGAAGGTAAGGTTTAATATCGGGCCTATAGTACTGGGTTCAAGGTCAGGTTTCTTAATCAGTAGTTTAATAATACCTGCCAATTTAAAAGATTTTGGAACATAACCACTGCTGAGAGAATGAGTTAGCTATTTTCAACAGCAGTTTTGCTACTGCTTGTACTACCTGCTTAAGAAAGTGCATTGGTATAGGATCTAATAAATAGGTTGATGATTTTGCAGAAGAGATGAGTGAAAATTAGATCGTTCTCTTCCAGAGGAGTACAATTATCTAAGCTCTGATCTGGTGTGATTAGTTTATTATCAGAATCAATTGAATAGTCTGGTTTCAAGGCCTAATGTTTGCAATTTTGGTTTTTTCAAAAAAGTTAATGAAGCTCACTGCTGCATGCAGTTATTGCGATGATTTTTGTAGTGGTCTTACTCCAAGTTAATTTTGCTACGGTGTCAAAAATTTAGGATTATTTTTATTATTTTCTATAACAGTGGAGAAATACGTTGATCTAGCTACACTAACAGCTTTTTTATAAAAATGCTCTCTTTCCATGCTGCTTGAAATACTAACAAATTAGTTTGGCACCATTTGCATTTGCTGTTTTAAAGAGCGTGTATGATCATTTTAACCAGGGGAGCTAGTTTTCTTATCTTTGATAATTTTTCTATTAACTGGAGCTAGGTTTATCTAAGGTATAATGGAATGCTGCATCTAAATATTCAGAAGTCACCTGCTCGAGTTCTGTCAGGTCAGACGTGATTCAATCATAGAAAGATAATTCTGGAAGATAGCTGAAAAAGCTCTGGGCGGTAGTAGATGTCAATGTACATTTAGTATATAAGTATATTCAATTCATTGTGCAAGGTACATGTACAGAGCCAATGAAATGCATTTTTCGCATATCCCATCTTAGTAAGTTGGGGTCAGAGCGCAGGGTCAGCTATGATACAGCGCCCCTGGAGCAGGAGGGGTTAAGGGGTCTTGCTCAAGGACCCAACAGTGGTTGACTGGTGCCGGAGGTGGGGGGGGGCTTTGAACCCAGGTGTTTCTGGTCTTCAGATTAACAACTCAGCACCTTAACCATTTGAGCCACCCTGGCCCCCTATCGAAACCTGGTCGTCTCCGTTGATAGATCATTATTTCTAATGCGGTAGCGTGGCGCTGTGTCGATTATTACTATAACAACTACACACTTTAGATGAAATAAGATTGTGAGCTGAGATAATGTTGCACTGTGGAATTGTTACTATATTATTTATACTTATTCCAAAAATGTATATTAAATCTAAAGTGTGACCTTCTTTATTAGTGGGTCCTACTACACACTAATTTACTCCCACTAATATACTCCGAGTACGGACATAAATACGGTTCTTAGCAGGTCGTCTGTATTTTCAAAATGAATATGAACTCTTCAGCAATTAACGATCTATCAACGGAGACGACCAGGTTCGATAGGAAATCTGCAAATTCGCTAAGAAATTCGGACTACGGTCCTGAAGGTCTGCAAATAATAATTAACAGAATTGACTAACTCAATTTATTATGTGTGGCTACACTTGTTACGTTACTATAGAGAGCTATAGGAACAGACACAGTCTCAATGTTGTATACCCTACTAGCAGACGGTTGGATTTGCCTGTTGGTCTGCTGCCTGGTCTGCTGCTTGGTCTGTGGGAGTGTAAAGCATTTATGTATTGTATTATAATACATGGTTAATAAATAAATAAATATAGAAAACATTAGTCAATTAAGAACTACAATTCCTAACATCTGGCCAAACTACAGTTACAACTTACAAGTTCCTCAATCCCCCTCAAGGGCTGCCTGAGCATGCTTCCAAACAACATAGACCTTTTTTTTCTCCTAATTCCCCTCACTTTGTCATTAAATTAAGAAATAGTCCCAATGTGGGACGAATAAAGGTATATCTTTTTGACAGATCACAAGCATTATGGGGGGCAAACACATTTCACCCACACTCACTCTAGTACTGGAGCCCCCAAGATTGTGTTCTGAGCCCCCTGCTGTACTTTACATTACATTACATTTACGGCATTTGGCAGGCGCCCTTATCCAGAACAACTTACATTTTTCTCTTTTATACAACTAAGCAATTGGGGCTTGCTTAGGGGCCCAAAGTGGTGGCTTGGTGGTGCTGGGAATCGAGCCCCTGGTCTTTCTGGTATTAGTCCAGCACCTTAACCACTGAGCCACCACTTCCCACTTTTATACACCTAAGACTGCGTGGCCACTTTTATCTCTGCCACCACTGTAATCTGATCTCCAACGAGGCGGCCTACCTAGAGGGGATTAAATACTTGGAGATATGATGCCAAGACAACAATCTTCTCCTAAACGTCAGCAAGACAAAGATGATCATAGTAGATTTTAGTACAAAGCAGGAGAGGACCTATCAACTAGGTGTTTATATCAACAGCATGGTTAAGAAGGCCACAAGCAATTCCATCTCAGACACTTAAGAGACTTTAAACTTCCTCCTCTATTTCCACCTCCACCATTTACAGCATCCTGATGGGAAGCATCACAGAATTCACAGAACTTTCTTGCAAACATATGCAAATTGTATACATTGCACGGCATCCGCACTTTACAGACATATTTAAATTTCTTTTCTTTTTTACTATTTACAGTGCCTTAAAATTTGTTGTTAAAGTCCACCTGTGTGTAATTTAGTCTCAGTATAAATACACCTGTTCTGTGAAGGCCTCAATGGTTCATTAAAAAACACAAGCAAACAAACAGCATTATGAAGACCAAGAAACTCAACAAACAGGTCAGGAATAAAGTTTGAAGCAGGGTTAGGTTATGAAAAAACCCTAGCTTTAAACATCTCAAGGAGCAATGTTTTGTCATCCAAAAATTTAAAAAGTATGCTACAACTGCCAACCTACCAAGACATGGCCGTCCACCCAAACTTACAGTCTGAGCAAGGAGAGCACTGGTCTGGAGAAGCTGCAAAAATCCACAGCTCAGGTGGGAGAATCTGTCCACAGGACAACTATAAGTCGTGTACTCTACAAATCTGGCCTTAATGGAAGAGTGGCAAGAAGAAATCCACTGTTGAAAGAAATAAGAAGAAGAAACATAGGAAGTCCCGTTTATGTTTGCCACAAGCCATGTAGAGGACACAGCAAGTGGAAGAAAATGTTCTGGTCAGATGTTATAGAAGTTATACTTTTTGGCCTAAATGCTAAGCGCTATCTATGGCCGGAAAAGTAACACTGCACATCACCCTGAACACACCACCCCCACTGTGAAACATGGTGGTGGAAGAATCGTGCTGTAGATATGATTTTCTTCAACAGGGACAGGGAAGCTGGTCAGAGTTGATGTGAGGATGAATAGAGCTAAAAACAGGGCAATCATGGAAGAAAACCTTTTGAAGGATGCAAAAGACTGGGAAGGAGATGTACCTTTAAGCAGGACAATGACCCTAAACATAAAGCCAGAGCTAGAATGGAATGGTTTGGATCAAATAATATTCATGTGTTTAGATGGTCCAGACCTAAATCCAATTGAGCATCTGTGGCAAGACTTGCAACATCATATCTGGCTGAGCTATTGAGCTATTTTGCAATAAAGATTAAGCAAATATTTTGGTCTCTAGATGCATAAAACTGGTAAAGACATACGCCAAAAGACTTGCAGCTGTAATTGAAATCGAAAGGTGGCTCTACAAGTATTGACGTAGGGTGGAATGAATACAAATGCACGCCACACTTTTCAGATTTTTATTTGCTTAAAATTCTGAAACCGTATATCATTCTCTTTTACTTCACAATTATGTGCTACTTTGTGTTGGTCTATTACATAAAATCTCAATAAAATACAATTAAAGTTTGTGGTGGTAAGGTGACAAAATGTGAAAAAGTTAAATAGGTATGAATACTTTTTAAGGCACTGTATATGCAGACCCTTCATATGCTTTAATTTACATGTTTATATTCTTACCACTGCAAAACTACTTAATTTTATCTTGCTGTTTATAAAAACAAAGCATTTCACCGCATGTAATATTATGTATGATAATGTTTGTGACTAACGTTGAATTTAAATTTGACATTTAAATGTGTTGCATTGCTATACTCAGACCTACTATCAAAAATGTGTTTTATCAGTTTCAATGTTATACAATTATCATTTGTCTAAAATTAAAAATAAAAACAGAAATTAACAAAAAAATGTAAAAAAAATTAACAAAGTAGACATTTTGAATAAGATTTGTTGGAGCTTTACAATGCTTAACAATTTACAATGGTAAAAAATATAAAATGTAAATGTAAAATGTAAACCGTATGTACTGTATGTGTATAAATTATTAACAGTGTTTATAGGTGTAGGCAGGATCTAAAGGGTGTAAGTTAAATCAAGTGATTTATTTGATGCTGTCTTTTATTGTGTTGCAGGTATGAGTGTACGGGGATCAAGAGCGTGGCACCCGACCCCTGTCCCCCTGTCCTTGCTTTATGTTATTGCATTAACTGCCACAAGGCCAACTTTGTGAAGGAAGTTTTACAGTCTTTCGAGGTGATCATGCTATTCTTTACAAATTGTGAGAGCAGTGTATTTTTTAAAAACTCTCAACCTTCCAATACTTCAATTGAGGCAGCATCATTGTGCATTTGAAGAAACCAACAAGGGCGTTCAAAGTTACAATATTTTGTGTGCATGTTATGGTCTCTTTAACGTACATGGATGTCATGACTCATATGCACTACTTGCCAATTCGTCTCTGGGACCCTTGCAGAGAACAAAATGCCTTACTATCATGTTACATGCCAAAGTAGTTCATGTCTCTCTCATCTCTTTTACTTCTTGTTGCTAAGTCACTGTTTAAATTTCTTTTAATGTGAAAATGTAATGTTTTTATAAAATTTTGTTACATATCACTGGCACTCCACACCTTTGGTATATTCATTTTGCAGAATATGATTTTTCACTGTGCCTTTAAAACAATAACAGCATATTTTTTTTAACTTAACATCAAGCCTGTTCATTTTTTATAATCTTTGAGGATGTAGCAGTGTGTCTTTTAATGTCAGTTTTGGGCAATGGCTGTGGTTTATGACCTATGTTGTTGCTTTTTACTGTCCAGAGTCTAATATTTAGTTGCAGTCGCAATTTTTTGTTGACCTATTAAGTGTCATGTCTACACACCCCGTAGAATTATTATTGTTATAATAGATAAAATGATGTTATTCTCCCAAACCGCATTATGTAATAACAACAGCTTTTGTAAGACCTTTTTAGAGAAAATCTTTTTTCCCTCTTTATTTCTGAGGACAGAGGGCATCATTTAAGGCCTTTGGTGGTTTAGTGTTTAGCACTGTTGCCTCACAGCAAGAAGTTCCCAGGTTCGTATGCCTGACAGGGGCTTTTCTATCTGGAGTTTGCATGTTCTTGCGTGGGTTTACCCTAGGTTTCCGCCTACAGTCCAAAACATGAATGTTTAGTTGATTGGTGGCTTGAAATTTCCCATAGGGACTGGGTGTGTGATTATTTGGATGTGGCCCTGTGATGGACTGCCGACCTGTTCAGGGTGTACCTCTGCCTCTCACCCAATGACAGATGGTCTAAACTCCAGCTGAAGCTAAGGCAGCCAGGCATTTTCTAGTCAGAAAACAGTGGACAGATGATAGCAGGGGGAATGACAGTATCTAGACATTTCAGTTCATCAAAACAATTAATGCAAATTAACACTCTAGATCTGCTTCTTTACCTAGGTATAGAATTATTCTATACTATAAAAGGCTTGATTAAACAAATTAATTGACTAATTGACAGACTGTTTCATAAATGTAAGAGAAAGTTCTTTTCCCCCACCTTTTGATTAAAGTACAGTAGTTGTGGAGGATCATTAAACTAAATGTTTGCTCAAGTTCTGCGGTGCAAGACCCTTCAGTGCTTTATATGTCAGTAACAGTATTTTAAAGTTAATGCAAAATTTATCTGGAAGCCTAACGCTATGTGTTTTTATCTTTTGGTTTTAGTTAAAAGTATATTTGCTGCATTTTGAACTAACTGGAGCTTGCTTATTGTCCTACTAGTACATCCTGACAGTCAGGCATTAAGGTAATCCAACCTGGGGGCATCATGTATTGACATTATATTAAGGCATCATGTATTGACATTATATTTTTTATTTTGGCAATATTTCTGATATAAAAGGTATCATAGTAATATTATCTGCACTTGCCAACGTTTTTAAGATCTTGGGAATAAAGGGGAGGAGATATATATATAGTTGCACAACTGACTGGTCAGACTTTTAATTAAGGGTTTGATAATTACAAGTTTAAAGGATTTAGGCACATAGCCAGTGATAAGGGAGGAGTTTTTTTATTCCTAGAAAAGGACCAGTTGCTACAGATATTATCTGTTTAAAAATGTAGGTATGGGATCTAGCACACAACTTGATGATTTTGAAAATGAAATTAGTTAAATTAATTCAGTGTCTTGTAGAGGGGTAATGCTTTCCAAGATCTAATGTGGTAGTAGTATTTTCTACTGGGTTATCTATCAAGTTGTCACTGTTGAAGATATTAGTCAAAAGATTCAGACTAATAATTTAAATGTTGCAATTAAAATAGATCATAAATTCAATACTGCTTTGTAATAATGGTGTGTGTTTTAGTTTAGTCATCAGTTTATTCTTAGTTAATGTTTGTACAATGTTATATAAAAAGTTTGGATTATTTTATACACTATACTATTTTGTTCTCTTTAACTATTTTACTTTTAAACGGAGCTACATTATGTAATGGACAGCAAAACACTGACTCTAAATAGTCAGTTGCCTTATTAAGTTCTGTAGAGTCAGACGATAAGCCAATTGTGGATAATAAGTTTGGGAGACATTTCTGCAGTAGCAGATGTAAATGTATGTTTAACACTGTAGCATGGCAGAATGCATTTTTTCTTATATATGTTAAAAGAGATGAGATATTGCCTTAGTGGGCATGTGTCTATAATTTCTATATTTAAGCGAAATGTCAGACTAAGATCAAGGGTGTAACCCCCCTTATGAGTGGGTCTTATAACATTAATCCAACTAAGACTAAAATAGACATTGAACATCATTTCTAAATGTGTCTTTCGAATGATCAAAATGAATATTAAATTATCTAACAATTAGGGCTTTATTAACAGATGCAACTGAGTTTAAAATAATATTGGAATTGAGAATGGGGTTCTGTAAATAACAATTAATAGAATTAAAATTTTGTAATCATATTTTTTGTGACTTCGTACGATAATTTTATCACAATACAGAGATTTAAACATGCTGAACTGATGCCTGGGTTTCTGTGTGACACCTACAAGAAGTATTTACCCATTTGCACTATTTGATATTTTAAAGTGTTACAAACTGTAAATTAAATATAATTAATTAGTCATCTGTATCTGGTAACTGGCTGCGTTTTCTGGGTGGGGGATGGTGTTAACTATGACAGGACAATAAAAAAGAGTTGGGTTTTTTTTACAAATGCAGTAATTTATAAATTTATATAAAATGTTCCCCATTTTTTTTCTAATTTTATTCATTAAAATTTTGTTTAAAATAGTTAAGATTCAGATTGAACCGAATTGTAAAACTACTATTATGAGTTGAATTGACCAGCGTTAACAATGCACCAAGTTTATTTTAGGCAGTACAGACAAGGCTGATGAAAGATATTTAGATTTTTTAATAACAGAGAATTCCAATGCAACTTAAGAAGATGGCAGATCACAATAAGCCACATTTTGCAGTTGTCTTAGCACTAAGCATTGATTTTGATTTTGAAGTCAAATGAAACTTAGCGCAAAGGTTATACACTTGTATATGAGTGTTTCCTTTTTCCTATCACCTGGCATTATTTAGTTTAAAAAAAAATTATTATTACACATTTCTTGTACAGATGTATATGGCAGACTGAAAGAAATCTATGTCCGGGATTAGAACTACTGTGCACTTTTGATTCATCTCATTATTATGTCCACATTATGGGGATGTTTTTTTATCTTTATAATTTTTCCCCAAGTATTTGTTGAATTATTTGTGTAAAGGCAGGTTTTGTGGCTGATGTGGGATTGTATATGTGCACAAATGGGTTTTGCACAATCAATATCTTACATCATAACTTCCAATGACATTTAATCCCTTTTTGTTATTAAAAAAAGTTTGGCTTTTTTTATTTCTCCCTTTTATTTTATTTTTAATTTAAAAAAGCAAAGTATGACAGAACATAGCTGCCAAGACCATGTTCCTTAAAACATTTAAGAAATAACGTTTTGAAACGTTTTTGTTTGTTGTTTTTTTGAAAGCTTAACATAGGTGTTTTTTGTCTGTTGTAGACATTTGACTTGTTTAAAAAGGCTGTACAACTGGAAAGTCTTTAATCTCTGTGAGATGACTTGTTTGGACAATATTTTCATATTGAAAAGCAATTTTCACTTCCTGGACAGTAGCCACGCATGTTTTAATTGTTTTGGGTTTTTTTAAACAACTATAATAATTTACAAGAGATTTATCCTTATATGTCAAGTGATTTGTGTTAAATTACATGTTAATTAGGAAGTGTCTGGCTTGGTTTGTTTGGTTGGTTTGTTTGTTAATGTGGTTGTACACTACATTTGTAGATAAGATTATCAAACTTCGTATACTTGTATAAAGTGTTTGTGAAAAACAGATAAACTTTTCCTTAAACACAGTATGTTTTGTCCATTGACTTTATTCATTTGTATAGCATTTTAACGATAAGCATTGTCACAAAGCATCTTAATATAAAGAAAAACTCCTTGAGATGCTTTATGAAAAATTCAAGGGAATCCAACTTCATTTTCTGAACAGAATATGACCTATTGTAATATAGTTAAAATTTACCCCTTTTGTGCTTACAACATATATGCTGTAACATTGGGTTAGGCAACCATAATTAGATTCATATATTATATTCACATTTGACTAAGACACAATAGTGTTTAGAGGTCACTGTAGGCTTATCCTGTATGCTTTAAACATTTGGCAGAATAACTTTTACTATTTAATAAAATAGAAGAAAACATTTTTATTGGACTGGGTTAGAAAATCGATAGCTCAACATCTTAGTAGGCATGTAAGCATTATAAATGTACTCATTATAGTGTCATATTTCCCATCTGACATTTTTAAGACATTTTCTGGTCCCAAGATAAGTATTAGTCCGATGCTAATAAAATTGTGGCTTAAATGTTGAAGGGAAAAAACTGGATTTAATTAATGTTCAAAAATAAAATTGGATTTGGTAAAAGATTAAACTTGGAAAGAGGGACATAAAAGAATAACAAATAAAAAATATAACATGAGGACATAGCTTGTGCGACAACTGCAGCTTTCACAGAAGAATTTTAAATAGAATTGTTAGGTTGATTTTTATTGTATTGTGATTTTTATGTGTTTTAGTATTGTGTGATAGCTATGGTTTAGTTTTTGTTTGAATATCTTAATGATGTAGATATTCACAAAGAAAATGTTATTATAAAACCATTAAGCTTAATACATTAATCCAAAGCAGAACATGTATTTTTGTGCAGTATTAAAATACCAAGATCTTTAGGTAATTTAGCATTTTTCTTACCACAGAACATCTAGCATTTTCCCCTAGAATAATCATCATTCATTAGAACTACCATTTATAATCCTGATTTAATTCCTCTTTATCCAGTTGCTTATTTTTAGTAAAGAACATAGTTTTGTTTTGGGGGTTTTTTGACAGCTTGTCTCACTTACCTGTGCTGACATCGAACAGGAACAGAATCACTGCATCATATAAATCATGTTGCTTGTCATCTGAGTTGTCATAGCAGATAAACAGTGATCATTGTATTCTGCCGAATAGGCGAAGAACTGTTGTAAGGCTTTCTGAATAATCAAAAATACCATAGATTCATTATAAGATGTCTAAATACTCTAAAAGATAAGTGAATCTATAGTACTTTTAATAATTCTAATGTTTAGACTTAACCAGGCTGTGTTGTTGTGTGCATTAACTAGGCCTGGTTAAGTCTAAACATAAGGTTTAATGTTCCAGACTGTCAAATGTACATAGACAATTGGACAAGTTTTTGTGGCAGACCTGACCTGATAAAAAGAGATGGTATTCATACCTCCTGGGGTTTCTAGTCTTAGAGTTGGCACTTGACTAACTGGAGCCATGGTCAGGAAGCAGACAGACTGGCTAAACAAATCATCTGTTAGCCGTCTCACCTCACAGACTGCACAGAATTTAGTTAATTTACAGTACATAGAGACTCTTTATTAGAGTTATCACACTATAGACACTGTGTCTGTTCCCCAAACTACAAAATACAATAAACGTACAAACCACCTTAATAAAAACAAATTAGTTAATGTTTGACAAATAAAAAATTAATGCAACATAGAGAAAGAAACTTTCTGCTAAAGCGCTTTTTGTAAATGAGATGATCACTAGTTATAATCTAAATGTGCTTTGTTTGACAGAAACCTGGCTAAAGCCAGATGACTTATTATTTTAAATGAGTCTACACCCCAAAATTACTGTTATAAACATGAGCCGCGTCCAAAGTGTAAAGGTGAAGGGGTTGTGTCAATTTTCAGTGTTTCTCTAATATTAATATTAAATCCCCCTGTAATGTTCGTACTGGCTACTGTATACAGCCACCAGGACACCATACAGACTTTATTGAACAATTTGGTGAATTTCCAACAGAGTTAGTGCTGGCTGCAGATAGAAGTCTTAATTGTTTATGATTTTATATCCATGTCAAAAAAACGAATATAATTGATGTCAGTGATGTTGAAATTCTGCAACAAAATGATGATATTTCAGATTGTTTTTCAGTTGTGTAAACTCAATATAGCTAGAAATGTAAATTCTAAAACTTGTTACAAGTATGTTAGAACAATCACTTCTACTACAAAAAACTGTTTTGTAGGTAAACTTTTCTATTTATCCCAATTCCCCAGCACATCCAATAGCTCGGAAAAACTCAGGGATGTAATATAAAATATAGAGACTTTATAGAGTCTTTTTTAGTACATTAAATACAGGTGCTCCTTTACGCTTAAGAAAAATTAAGAAAAACAGTTTGGCACACACTTGCCCTAAAGAGAGCAGCCCGAAAAATAGAGCGCAGCTGGAGGAAAACTAAACTAGAGGTATTTCGTTTTGCATCACGGCAAAGTAGCTTATTCTACAGAAATGCATCAAAAACTGTTAGATATGATTACTAGAAGAGAACAAACATAACCCCAGGTATTTATTCAATACAGTGGCTAAATTAACTAAAAATAAAGCATTAACGTGTGTTGACATTTCCCAACAGCACAGCAGTGATGACTTTATGAACTAGAGATAAGATTGTGAAAACTCAGCGACCAGCCGCAGTATTGCATCAGATAGTGCGCTATAGATCCCCCAAGAAACAATAACACTTATTCATTACTAGAGGAGAGAAAGAACTTTATAAACTCATCAAATCATCTAAACCAACAACATGTATGTTAGACCCTATTCCGTTTAAGCTCCCAAAAGAGGTAATTCCTAAAGTCATAGGTCAGCTTCTGAATATAACTAATTAATTATTGTCATTAGAATATGTCCCTAAAACATTTAAACTGGCTGTTATTAAGCCGCTCATTTAAAAAACACAACTTGATCCCATTTCTGTCTGTGTCAGGGTCGCAAGCCGCAGTTCCCCCTTAAAACCGCTAGATGGCGGTAAAGGACTGTTCTGTATTTAAAATGGCTTAAAATTTGAATCAGGTTTTCTGTTTATTTCCGAGCATTACGTCTGTGTTTATATTTTGTTTTCAGGTGTTTGCTATTTTCTTGTTGATTTGAGTTTGTATAAATGTCATGTTTCTATGTCTTATCTTTGCTTTAAGTTTCAATGTCCTTGTATGCTGAAGGTATAGCTAATGCTAACCGCTATCCTTTTATAGTGTTGTCCGTTCCGTCTTTCCTTTGTGTTTGGTTATTAAAAAGCGGTACTTTTTTGTTCTGTGTGTTCTATTTAAGTAAATACCTGTTAAGTATCTCCTAGTCTTCCTGTACTCCTGTTCCAGAAGCACGTAACAAAACGCAGAGCCCAGATAAGATTTTCAGATGCAATAGAGGGTTTTTTTCTGAACGTAATTTTCTCAGTAGTAGAGGAAATTAAATAATATAGTGGTAGGAAGATTGAAGAAAGGAAAATGATATAGCCCTGCGGGTCTGTTTAAGGGTGTTCAAATTGAACAATACAGCCTCTCAAAGCAGCTGCAATTTAAAATACGCTTGTAGGTCAATATCTCCACTGAAGTTTTTTTTCAACCTATTGGCACACATAATGCAGTTATTTAAGAGACAATTAGATCAAATTTGTCAATTATAAACGTCACCTAACCCCCAAACTCTTTGACATATGTAGTCCATCAATATATGTCACATTACGGATTGCATGTAATTATTGGTTCCTTCCCCTCTCCTTTGTGTGGTTGGTGTGTTGAAACATATATAATATTTTTTTCTTCTTCTACTTTCGGCTGTTTTCTTTTAGGGGTCGCCACAGCGAATCATCTGTCTCCACCTAACCCTATTCTCTACATCCTCTTCACTCACACCCACTAACTTCATGTCCTCCCCATATACCTCCTCTTTAGTCTCCCTCTTTGCCTTCTGCATAGTAGCTTCATTCCTAACATCCTCCTACCAATATATAATATAAAAAAATTATATACAGTATGAACTGATATATGATGTAATTAGGGTGGGGGAAAATTTGATTCTTTAATGCATCGTAATGCGGAATGTAGTCATGTCAAATTACCTTTATTTATGATGGTCGTCTAGAAGACAAGATATCACTGAGAAAGTGCCCTAAAGTGATGACAGCGATGGTAAGCTCGGAATAACAAAGAACAGACATATGTTAGTGTAGATGCCATTCGACTTATGACATACAAATATATTGTGTGTTATTGGAGGTGTTTCCGGTTCCGGTTGACCTGATTATTGCAGCCTAACAATCCTTAAACAGATTTGAATAATGAAAATGTGTGTATTATGTGTAGGCCAGGTTAAAGAGATGTGTCTTTAATCTAGTTTTAAACTGGAAGCATGTGTCTGCTGCTGAATTTTGGACCAGCTGTAGCTTGTTCATTAGGCCAGTAAGGTGTTACAATAATCTAATCTTGAGGTTTTAAACGTATGAACTAAAATTTCTGCATTTGACCGTGAGAGCATACGTCGTAATTAAGATATATTTTTAAGATGATAAAATGCATTTTTACAAATGCTAGAAATGTCTCTTAAAGGAAAGACTTCTGTCAAAAAATCACACCTAAGTTCCTAACTAACGATGAAGGGTTGACAGAGCAGCCATCAATTGTTATACAGTGATTTATATTATTACAGGCAGAGGCTTTATGTCCCCTAACACCTCTGTTTTTTCAGGATTCAGAAATAAGAAATTATTTGTCATCCAGTTTTTTATATCAACTATTCATTTAGTTAGTTTTTCAAATTTGTAAGTTTCGCCGAGCTGCAACAAAATATGTAGCTGAGTGTCAGCAGCATAGCAGTGAAAGCTAAGTTTCTTAATGTTATCTCCCAGGAGTAACATGTAAAGTGTAAAAAGTAACAGTCCTAGAATTGAGCCTTGGGGTACTCCATACTATTGATATGATACGTATTCATTCACTGCTACGAATTGTCGGCCGTAAGATAAGTATGATTTAAACAATGCTAACGCACTTCCGCTGATACCAACAAAGCTTTCTAATCTATTTAAAGGAATTTAGTGGTCGACAGTGGCCGAGTTCCAATAGCACTAATAGGAATAAACAGGAGCAGGTGGAGAAAAACCTGGAGAGGTGGAGGTTTGCTCTGGAGAGAACAGGAATGAAAGTCAGTCAAATCAAGACAGATTACATGTGTTTGAATAAAAGGAGGGACATGGAACAGTAAGATTACAGGGTTAAAAGATGAAGAAGGGGCAGAAGTACAAGTATTAATATACAGAGCAATGGAGAATGTGTAAAATAGGTAAAGAAGCGAGTAAAGGCAGGTTGGAATGGTTGGAGAAACGTGTTGGTAGTGATGTGTGACATTAGAATATCAGATAGAATCTAGGGGAAGGTGTACAAGACAGTGGTGAGACCAGCTATGATGTATGGTTTAGAGACAGTGAGGAAGAGACAGGTGGCAGAGCTGGAAGTAGCAGAGCTGAAGCTGCTGAGGTTTTCTTTGGGAGAGACAAGGTTGGACAGGATTAAGTACGACTTCATCAGGGGGACGGCTCATGTTAGATGTTTTGGGGAGAAAGTCAGGGAAGCCAGATTTAAGGGGTTTTGAACATGTAGATAAGAGTGATAGTGAATACATTGGTAGGCGGATGTTAGAAATAAAGCTACCAGGCAGAAGACCGAAGGAAGGTATATGGATGTGATAAACGAGGACATGAAGTTAGTAGGTGTGAATGAAGAGAATGTAGTAAATAGGGTTAGGAGGAAACAAATGATTCGCTGTGGCGACCCATAAAAGGGAAAAGCCGAAAGGAGAACAAAAAGATGCTGTGTTAGAGGGTTGTGTTAAACCCTGCTACTCTTTTAGATTCTTAATAAAGTTTGCAGTCCTGACCTGCAAGAAACTACACTCTTAAATCCAGATCTTGAATTGATTGTTGACGGATCAGCATTCACGGATCAAGCAACAGGCAAATGCCCCTGCAAAGGGACTGCTGCTGGTGGGGGAAAAGAGGGGAAGGCTAAATGTAACACTGGATTGAATTCCGGCCAGGGAAATAAAGCAGCCACTAAGGTGTTAATTTGAAGTGCCTAGCCCAAGCCCCTAATGAAATAAAAAATGCATAATAATGTATGATTATAGTGCAGTGGGGTAGGGAGCTCTGTTAAAGCTTATATAACAATATAATGATCAAGTTTTTGATTTCTTTGACACAATCAATATAATTGTTTAAAAATGATTCAGTTAATGAAATTGTCAAATTAGAGAGCCTTTACACTGTGTGATGGTCTGCCCAGATGCTGGACAGTACCATTTTCATTTAATTTCTGTGTATCCAGTATGTCTGCTCTTTGATTGACCACTTTTTGCATTGAGAATGTCTATTTTTAATATTCCTTTGATTGTTTTTTGGCGGCGCTCCTTTTGCCATATGTTTTTAATCCTCAAGTTCTGCCTTTTGCTGTTACAGATTTGAAGAATGTGATAATGAAGCAGATGCTTGCTGAGCATGCAGTGCTGTAGAACTCTTAGACAGTGTTAATAGAGCTGATGGGTGGTGACCATGTAAACACCATAACTATAACCAACCATTAGACTGCAGTGAGGAAGCTGATGGATGATGACCCTAAAGATCTAAAAACCCAGGCCAGGTAAGCCTCTCAGGACAGGGATAATGCTGAAACTCCCAGTCCCAGTTTTTGCACATTTACGTTGCTGAATTGGAACTCAATAGCAGCATGTCCATGTTGTACAAGTGCTTATGGAAGGAAGTGCTTTTCTGGTAAGAAAACTTGTGCCACACTGATCTGCTGGAGAAGCTCCACTCCTTGCAGCAAGGTGTCCCGGTCACATCTCTTCTGTCTGTCAAGCAGCCTAAAAAATATTCAGAATTACACAATCTTAACTAATATACACAATTCTTTTATAGTACACTTAGGTACAAGTGAATTAAAAATGAATAATAAAATAAAGCTTATCTCACCAAGAAGACGTTAGTAGTGTTGTTTACTGTGACCACATCAACAGCTGTTTGATGTGACTGTACATCATGGCAATTGCCTGGGGAATTGGAAAGGTTTTCCCCATGTTGTTTTTGGGCCTATTTCTTGCTTCCTTGTTTTCCTGTAAAAGCTTAAGGGCAACACACCCTGAAACCATCCGAGCATCCTGACCATGAGTCATGAACAGTCTGTGGATAAAAAGATGCACTGATTGATTGTATTATGCCTGGTCAGTATTATTTTACTCCAGTTGTTTTAAAACTGAGATCATACATTTGCATGCAGTAAAGGTCAACTTACCTCTCTGCGGCTTGCTGACCAGGGGCTGATCCACTGTGCTCCTGAGAAGCTCTTCGCAGACATGGCAAGGTCTTTAATATTATATTTCATATAGGTAATGAAACATATGTGTGTGTGTTATGGACATCGCTAATAACTGAAACCAAGCCTCCTGTTAGCTAACGTCCGAGCTGGAGAATAAACTGGACGATTTGAGAGCAAAAATTACATTGCAACGGAAAATAAGATAGTGCTGCACTCTAATTTTTACTGAGAGCTGGCTTTCAGACAAAGTTCCGGAATTCTCTGTTTAGCTACAGACTTATTCCATACACAGAGGTGACCAGACTGAAGCCTCCGGTAAGTCTAAAGGGGGTGGTGTCTGTGTGTTTATTAACAACTCATGGTGTGGGGTTATACAGATTGTTTACAAGCATGGCTCGCCAGAAGTGGAGTTGCTGAAATGTCGTCCCTATTACTTACCAAGGGAATTTACTGCTATGTTCATACATTTCTACGCTAGCCAACTCCACAGCCATGCTTGGCAAGCTCCACAATGTTTTGAGCACATTAGAGACAGCTCATCCTGACGCTGTTTTTATCACCGCTGGCAACTATAATCAGTGCAATTTATGGACTGTACTTCTCAAATATCACCAACATGTAGACAATCCCACCCACAATAATAACACTCTGGACATTGTTTACAGTAACATATGCGGTGCATACAGGGCTGCATCCCGCCCCCACTTTGGACAATCAGACCACATCTCGTTGGTCTTGTACCTGGCTTACAGACAAAGACTCAAACAAACAAACCCTGTTACCAAACAGGTCAAACCCTGGAACACAGTCGCCAAAAAATTGCTCTTCACCCCTCCCTAAAATAGTTTAGTCCTGTATGAAATACTCTGTCAGTGACAAACATCTGAGGGACCCAATACAATAGTAAGTCCCGCTCTAACTCTTGGTTAGGGCCAATCAGTGTTAGAAATTAACTTTTTAAAGATATTTTGGGCATTTTTTTGGGAAGAGGTGGGACCGGAAAGAACCGGAGGAGTCATAATCGAATAAATAGTCAAGCTAAGCCAAGATTGTCACTTTGTAAATAACCTGCACCTTTGGGTTCTAATACTACACGCTTAAGTGGAATCATTACAAAAACATGCATACAACACAAAAAGCTGTTTTAATAGTTTTATTTTGGGGGGTTTTTTTTCACTTTTTCTGAATTTCTGAACGTTTACTTTTTGATTTATAAGCATATATCAGATTATGGGGGAAAATATTAAATTGCTGGTCTTTTTAAAGTTGTTTTTATTATTTAATTATTTTGTTATTTAGTAAGAAACCCCTATTAGATTACATGTGGGCCTCCATGCTTATATATTGTATAATATATGATATACAGGTAGGTAAAAAGTGGTGGGGGCTCACATCAAAATGTTTTGGGTGCCCTGAATTCTCTAGCTACTGCCCTGCCCATCTGTAGACTATTCTTTAGCTGTTGATCAGTTGGGATGGCTGCAGACACTGCTGTTTGTCATTGTCCTTTTACTAAGAACAGTAATTTGGCTGTGATCAGAGAAAGAGGTTAATGGCCTAAACAATTCAATTCAATTCAATTCAGTTTTTATTTGTACAGCGCTTTTCACAATGGTGATTGTCACAAAGCAGCTTTACAATTGAAGAAATTATAAAACAGAATTAAACAAATCAGTTCGTCCCTGATGAGCAAGCCGGGGCGACGGTGGCAAGGAAAAACTCCCTGAGATGAGATAGGAAGAAACCTTGAGAGGAACCAGACTCAGCAGGGAACCCATCCTCATTTGGGTGAAAACAGGTAGCAGGGATCATGAGGTTACATTGTGTGTGTATGAACAACTATAATCATTAGTCCTTAGAGCAGCCGAAACGTCTTTATGGCGAAGTGGGTCGTCCTAGATCGCCCGGTGATGCATCATCCGCTGGGCAGGTCACAGGGAAGGGACCCACAGGACGGGCCGGTGGTGGGGACTGGATCACCGGCAGCTCCATTGTGGCGTATGTAACTCAACAGAGAGAGAGAGAGAGAGAGAGAGAGAGAGAGAGAGAGAGAAGAGAGAGAGAGAGAGAGTGAAAGGAAGTCAAAAAGAAGGAAAACAGTTAAGTGACAATGTAATCACACGGTTTGGATTGATTAAGTGAATAATGTAGAGTGCAAGGATGGACTCCGGCAAGACTAACTAGGTCAGCATAACTAAAAGGAGAACCAGAGGGAAACACAGACATGAGGGCTCCCTGATATGTTAAGCAACCAGCCGCTCTCATCATCAACACCGTGATCAATAAGAGAGGGGAAGACAGCATCTAAACATACCAGATCACCTTAATACTCAACACCCATGAGTCCCCCGGATCTGCTCCTTTACCTAAGGGGAATCAAATACAAAAGGCTTGATTAAATAAATATGTTTTTAACCTGGACTTAAACACTGAGACTGTGTCTGATTCCCGAACATACATAGGGAGGTTATTCCATAGCATAGGGGCCCTGTAGGAAAAGGCTCTGCCCCCTGCTGTAGTTTTTATAATACGCGGTACTGACAGGCAGCCTGCATCCTTTGATCGAAGTAGGCGTGGTGGAACGTAAGACACTAGAAGTTCGCTTAAGTACTGCGGCGCGAGACCATTTAGAGCTTTATAGGTTAAAAGTAGTATTTTAAAATCAATGCAGTGTCTCACTACTGGGAGCCAATGCAGTGCGCATAGGACCGGCGTGATGTGCTCGTATCTTTTAGTTTTAGTGAGGACTCTCGCTGCTGCGTTCTGGACTAGCTGAAGTTTATTAATGCACCTAGTTGAACATCCAGACAGTAAAGCGTTACAGTAATCCAGCCTGGATGTGATAAACGCATGAACTAATTTTTCAGCATCAGTAAGCGACAAGATATTTCTTATTTTAGCGATATTTCTGAGATGATAAAACGCTATCCTGCTAATATTGTCGACATGGGCTTCAATGAGAGAGATTGGAGTCTAAAATCACACCCAGATCTTTTACTGTTGCACTTGGTGAAACAGAAAGACTGTCTAGGGTTAAGGTGTGATCAGGAAGCTTACTTTTAGCTACCTGTGGTCCTAGAACCAGAACCTCCGTCTTGTCAGCGTTAAGCAAGAGGAAATTGCAAAGCATCCAATCTCTTACTTCCTTCACACATTGCTCAATTTTATTAAACTGGCCTTTCACATCAGGCCTTGATGAGACGTATAACTGTGTGTCATCAGCGTAACAGTGGAAACTAATATCATGCTTACGGATTATGTTTCCCAGAGGCAGCATGTAAAGAGAGAAAAGAAGTGGGCCTAAAACCGAGCCCTGTGGAACACCATACTTTACAAGGAAGCACGCAGAATAATCACCATTTAAATCTACAAACTGGTAACGATCGGTTAAAATAGGACCTGAGCCACGCAAGAGCTGTTCCTTTAATTCCTACTAATTTTTCTAATCTGCGGAGAAGAATATCGTGATCTATAGTGTCGAAGGCCGCACTAAGGTCAAGTAATATAAGCAATGAGACACAACCTTGGTCGGATGCCAGTAAGAGGTCATTAGCTACTTTGACCAGTGCCGTCTCTGTGCTGTGGTGAGGCCTGAATCCTGATTGATAAAGTTCATGTATGTTATTTCTTTGTAAGTATGAGCACAGTTGTTGCGCAACTAACAGTAAATGCCATTAGTGAAAAAGGGTTGAAAGCTGTTATTTTGTGGTGAGAAGTCTGTAGCATTTTAGGGTATGAAGTTAGGTGGTGATCTGGTGTGTAGATTCAGGTTCTGGATGGTCTTTGGTCCTATAAAGTGTAAATCAATGTTTGGATCTGGTAGTGAGCCTCATGGTGCCCAGAGACATTGGGGGGGACATATGCATTATGTACACATACAAACACACACACAAAATTTAAAAAGCTACAAGTAAGTTGTATTGTAAAACATAAACAAAAATAAATCATGATAGAGAAAAATTTAAAAAAAATTTTTAAACCCAACATTTCAAAACTGTAACTTTTGCTTTCATCTGCTTCTATAAAACATTATATACATTATTATATATAAAACTTGTATTCTTCTTATTGCCTGTACTTTTTCTTCTCCTTTCAGCTGTTCTCTTTTAGGGGTCGTCACAGCGAATCATCTGTCTCCTCCGCCCAACCCATTTCTCTACATCCTCTTCACTCACACCCACTAACTTCATGTCCTCATTTATCGCATCCATATACCTCCTCTTTGGTCTTCCCTTTGCCTTCTGCCTGGTAGCTTCATTTTTAACATCCTCCTACCAATATATTCACTATGCCTCCTCTGTACATGTCAAAACCACCTTAATCTGGCTTCCCTGACTTTCTCTCCAAAGCAACTAACATGAGTCATCCTCCGATTAACTTCCTAATCCTGTCCAATCTCACAAAGAAAACCTCAACATTTTCAGCTCTGCTACTTCCAGCTCTGCCAGCTGTCTCCTACTCAGTGCCACTGTCTCTGATCCATACATCATAGCTGGTCTTACCACTGTCTTGTACACCTTCCCTTTGATTCTAGCTAATATTCTCCTGTCACACATCACTTCTGACATGCCCCCCCCATTCCAACCTGGCTGTACTCGCTTCTTTACCTCTTTTACACACTCTCCATTGCTCTGATTCCAAGTACTGTAACTCCTGTTCCTTCTTCACCTTTTAACTGTAATCCTACTGTTAATTGTTAACTGTAATCCTACTGTTACTGTAATCCTACTCTTCATTTCATTCAAACACATGTACTCTGTCTTGCTACGACTGACTTTCATTCCTCTTCTCTCCAGAGCAAACTTCCACCTCTCCAGGTTTTCCTCCACCTGCTCCCTGCTCTCACTACAGATAACAATGTCATCTCCTGTCTGACCTCGTCTGTCAACCGATTCATCACCACAGCGAACAAGAAGGGGATCAGAGCTGATCCCTGATGCAGTCCCACCTCCACTTTGAACTCCTCTGTCTGACCTACTGCACACCTCACTACTGTCTTGCTTCCCTCCTACATATTTTGCACCACCCTGACATACTTCTCTGCTATTCCTGACTTCCTCATACAATACCACAGTTCTTCTCTTGGTACCCTGTCATATTCTTTCTCAGGTCTACAAAAACACAATGCATCTCATTAAGAACAACCGCCTTTCCTCGTTTCATCCTCTTCGTAGCCATTTTACTTCATATGTACTAATCTTTTGAACTTTCACTCTACATTGTTTACCTCTTCCAACTTTTTCTTCCTCTTATTTTCCTCATTCATCAACACTTCAAAGTACTCCTTCCATCTTCTCTGTACACTCTCCTCACTTGTGAGCACCTTTTGATCTCGATCCTTAATAACCCTAACCTGCAGCACATCCTTCCCATCGCGATCCCTCTGCCTTGCCAACCTGTACAAGTCCTTCTCTTGTGTCTAACCTGGTATACAACTCATCATATGCCTTCTGCTTGGCCTTAGCCACTTCCCTTTTCACTGTGTGCTGCAAAACCTGGTATTTCTGTCTACTTTCCTCAAAAAAGAAACCTAAAATGTTTACTTTTGATTAGTAGGCACAACATATGTGTACACAATTATATAATTAAACAAACACCTTTATAATAGAAAATTATGGCAAAGGAATTGCAGGAGACTGGATGTTAACTATGATGATATATAGATCACATCCACCACTGTCACTGTGCAATGTGTCAGTAAACAAAAAGCTCAGTTAAAATCTTACCTGATAAAAAAAACAGATACACAGCATGAAGTGTGACTGTTAAAAGGCCATGCCAGCAGGGGTTGGCCCAGGCTCTGGTGGCGCCCTAGGCGAGATTGTAGATTTGGGCCCCCCTATTCAACCCTCACCCACCCTCACCCTCACCCACACACATTCCACACACCATACCACAAAAAAATCATGAAAAATCAAGTCAAGTCACCTTTTTAAAGCAGCTTTACCGAATTAAGAAATTATTAAACATTCATTAAACATTCATTACGGAAAAGAAATTATTAAACATTCATTAAAACACAACACGATTTGATTTGGTTCCTTGCAACAGCGGCAAGGAACCAAAACTCTATCTGTCAGGGCAGGAACCAAAACTCTATCTGTGACATAATGGAGAAAGAAGATACCATTGTGGATGCCATGATATACAAATGTACTGTGTGTTATTGGAGGTGTTCCCGGTTCGATTGACATGATTGTTGCAGCCTAACAATCCTTTAACTGATTTGAGTAATGAAAATGTGTGTATTATGTGTAGGCCAAGTTAAAGAGAGTCTTTAATCTATTTTTAAACTGGCAGAGTGTGTCTGCCTCTCCGAACAGATCAGCGTAAATTATTCCAAAGTTTAGGCGCTAGATAAGAAAAGATCTCTACTCGGGTACTGACTGAGGTGCTAAACAATTCAGTGATTTATAAGTAATCAACAAGATTTTAAAATCTATTCAATTTTTAATAGGGAGCCAGTGCAGTGTTAAAAAAACAGGCTAATATGTTTATACTTTTTGGTTCTAGTAAGAACTCTAGCGGCTGCGTTTTGGACCAGTTGGAGCTTGTTTATTAGGCGTGCAGAAACAACCACCCAGTAAAGCGTTACAATAATCTAATCTTAAGGTCATAAACGCATGAACTAAAATTTCTTCATTTGACCTCAAGGTGCATTTGACCCAGGGTGCACTTTCAGTACTAAAATTTTGCCAAAAATATTTTTGCTTATTGGTGTAGGAGCGCTCGATGGTCACAAAAGACGCACGTCCGACAAAAAAATAAAATTGAAAAATAAAAAAACTAATCTGCGACAACGGACTGGCCCTGCATGCAAGGTTTGTGTAGAGACCTGAAGAGGACGTTGTTCTCTGCATTACTATAAAAATGCCATCCCCTAGTGTGAGTTATTAAGACCAAGCATTTAGTCTTGCTCTACAGAATTTTGTGCTGTCTTTAAACTTTAAGAAATTTGCTCTGCAATGCTGTTGCCCTACGCTGCCAGTTAGTTACGCTGACTTACACACTCCTGGAGTCTGGAGACATTCACAGTAAAACATGCACTATATGGTCAAATGTTTGTAGACCCCCTACCAGCATACCTATACCCGTGTCTTTCCCGTACTGAAACTAAGAGGCACAAACACTGTTGCAGCATGACAATGGCCCTGTGCCTAAAGTTCCTGACGTCCATGGAGAAATGACGTGGTTGGAGTAAAACCACTTAAGGGTTCTGCACAGAGCATGGAATTCTGCCCACACCTCCTCACCCAACATTACTGTCTAATATCACTAATACTATTGCAAATAACCTAGTGTTGTGGTTGTGTATTGCATAACGTAACTGCACAAATATAAATGAAAATTTTAATGTAGCAATATACACAATATAAAGACAAAATCTGTGCTACAATTTTTTACCTTAGTTTAAGTAAATCTTAGCCAACGATTTAACTTAATGAATACAATTATGAATTCTAAATTGGTGGCTACTTTGCTACGTTATATTTTGTGTCTGCAAAATGTATATAAATAACTAATTTGAAATGACATATAACTTTTATATACACTGTATACACTGAATGCATAAGTCAAGGCAAACAATTTTTTAAAAATGAAAATGCCTTCAATAACCTCCTACCCATCATTATGTTGTGATTATGTAATTTTCTTGAGCTCGCCAGTTGAGCCTTACAAAACTTGGTTAATATAACACTTATAACTACGTAGCATGGCTTTTACATACATAACGGTAAAAGCAATGACTGCAAAAATAGAGAATTCTAAGAGGTCAGACAGTGAATAGTATTCATATAAAAAATCTCAAACACTTTTATAATCCTTCACCTTTTGGGGGAAATAAATAAGGATGTATTGAGGTAATCAGATAATAGATGTATTGAGACAAATAAAACACCAACAATGATGTTATTGTTGATATCTGAAGTAATCTTTGTCATAGCTATTAATATAATTGCACAAAAAGCACATTTCAAATCATTATAAAAAATAGATTTTGATTGTTAGTTGATCAAACCAACTCAGATAACTATAGGAAAACCTAGTCTAGAGTCACACAAAATATCAAGCAACTTTTGTGTGATATCTTTTTTAAATTAATCTTTAAAATCAATCAATTTTTTGCAGACACCCTTAACCAAAGCGACCTTTATTTACCTATTTAACTGAGCAATTGGGGGTTTAAGGGCCTTGTTCTAGAAAACAGCAGTGGTAACTTGCCAGGAATCAAACCTACAATTTTCTGGTTAGCAGTCCAACACCTTAACCACTGAGCTACCACCTCCTAGATAATCACATCATGAGCTGAATTTAAATTATTACATAAAAGCCATTTCGTATTGCTCCCATAAAACATCAAGCAGTTAGCCAATGTTTATCAACATTTTTACTTTCATGTTGGCCGTACTGTACAGAAAATACTGTTTCATACCAATGAAGAAAGATAACTCGGCCACATCTGTTCCCAACAGAAACATGACAAAGCAAATAATTTCCCCTGGCTTCATTCTCCTTCGCTGTGTCCTTATCAAACTTAAGCCGTCTGGCACCATGCCTGTTCTTATAATCTTCCTCCTTAGATTCATCTTTGCAAAATGCAAAAAGAGACTCATCTCTAAGGCAAAAGTTTTATACAATGTTTTAGGGAAAAATGTTTTTTGTTTACTGAAGTATAAATAGATCAATTAAAACAATAAAAAACCGTTTTTTCTATTCTCTCTTTTTGTTCAAAAATTTGCTCGCTGGACTCTATGCTGTCCAGGTTGCTGTTAGCAGTTAAGCTGCTAGACATAAAAGGCTTTGATCTGTTTACTGGCCTAGGTGGCCTGGAGCCATTTTTCTAGAATGACAGACATTTAAAAGTATGGCAGACATTTAATCCCTTTATAGCAAACACTGATTATCCCCAACCCTATTCACAAAAAGTTGGTGCTGGATACACATTTTTCATCTCAGCCAAATAAAGACCACATTTAATAATCTTTGACTTTTATGGTCAATGTCTATCTACAATACCTGTTCCATGCAGGTAATATCAAGAGCCTTAAACACTGACAGTTTAATGTTTTAATTTTACTCTAGTGAGATTAATATTGTTTAGCAATTTATGTATAAGATATGGAAGATAGATGAGCTCTGTTAATAATAAAAGACATCTTTCTTGCAAGGTCATTAGCATCCATATTTAAAAAACTGAAAATTTACTTAAAACTGTGTATTGTAAGTAGAGGTGTGCAATTAAAAATATATATATATATCATCTCAATCTTTTCTAGGTTTTTGCCGAAAACTAAAACTAATGTGCAGCATCGGGCTGGCCCTGCATGCAAGGTTTGTGTAGAGAACTGAAGAGGACGTTGTTCTCTTCATTACTATAAAAATGCCATCCCCTAGTGTGAGGTATTAAGACAGATGTGATGGTGTGTAGGGTCATTAGCATCCATATTTAAAAAACTTAAAATGTACTTAAAACTGTTTTTTGTTGTCAGTAGAGGTGTGCAGTTTAAAAAAAAAATATCATCTCAATCTTTTCTAGGTTTTTGCCGAAAACTAAAACTAAGAATTAGACGATTTTTAGCATAATTCAAAAATGTGGTTGTAAATTTCTTATACTGTACTAGATCTCTTTTACAATGTCCATGTCTGGGATTTAACTCTTGTGTGGATTGTGAGCTTTCTATAAATATCTTCTGCTCTCACCATACCATTGCTGTAATCTGTCGTGCACCAAACTTCATAGGTGCACACCTCGCAGTAGTACACAGCACGCAGTGAACTCGTGAACACTTTGTGCTGCATTTGGTTACTAAATAAGTGACATACTTCATAATGTGATTTGACACATTGTTAAAACAACAATTAAGATATTATCACACATGATATTATCACCAATACTAGATAACTAACACACCTTTGCCACATGACAGTTACTAAACAAGGCAAGTGGAGCAAATGCATCAGTCCACCAAAACTTGTCAAGCCAACCTTCAGGGGCCACATTTTTTCAAACTGCTGCTTTAGCAGCATTGCAGGGCAGTAAAAAAGTGGCATTTCATCATACATTAGCAGACTCTACAGAAGTCAAGTGTCACTCTAACTAACAAGGAAATGAATATTATTCCTTCAACCTAGAGGCCATGGCAAATATATATCTTGAGAATCTTGATTTGGTAATGCCAAGTCATTGTCAGGCTTCGACCTCATCATCTGACACTAAGGTGAACCATTTTCTGTTGTACCGCTTGGGTGGCTAAAATAAATAGCTTTTTATTGTCCCACAAAAATCAGTTTTACTATCATGAAAACAATCTCTTCCCAGGATGTTTGGGATGTCTTCCCAGGATTGCCTGTGTGTGAGTCTATGGACCTCTCGTCCATAGTGGTAAGTGATAGAGGAAGAGGTAGCGAAGTGGTTAAGCTAATTGAAAGATCAGGGTTTGATTTTAAGCACCTCCAAGTTGCCACTGTCAGGCCCTAAGCAAGCCCCTTAACCCGCAATTGCTCAGTTGTATAAAAGTGTTTCTGCCAAATGCCGTAAAAGTAATTTATTAAGACACTTAACACTTAAGACACTTAACACTTAACCCTGGGTTTTAGCATTTTAAACCCTAACCCAAGAGTAATGGAACTTTTTATTTGCAATTTATAAGTCGGTTTCCATCACATTTAATGCAAGATTATAAAACCCTGCTCTAAAACAGGGTTAGCAGCGCTTAGGTAAGTTAACCACACATTAAGGAGCCTAAAGTGTACATACATATATGGATCCGAAGATTGACAATACTCCAAATACATACTGTTTCACCTGCTGACTTGTGACGCATATTTTGAACAACAAAACATTAAACACATTTCATTTTAATGTAACAAGATGACCATAGTCTTCAGATTTAGAATTATTAAAAAAACGAATGACCTAAAATAAAATAAATTTAGATTGAATACTTTTTATTTGTTTTTCATTATTTTTTTCCAAAGCCACAGCTGTAGAATGAAAGAGACACATGCGGCTCTGGAGCCTTGGGTTGCCGACCCCTGGTGTTGTCACAGTTCCGCCCGCCAACCACCAGAGAGCGCCATCACCAGAATACTAGACTTCACCTTTCATTTCCTGTTGCACTTCCTGTCTGGTTAGCTTTATAACTAGCCAGTTTTGTACACACGTTGCGTAGTATTGTCTGCCATGCAACATACCAAGCATTTGTTTTCTATATCTGCTTTCCTGGTTTATAATCGCTGTTCAGTTTTCGGTTTAGATTTTTGCTCTAACATTTTGGATTTGTTTGCTCGGTTTGTTTTGCCTACCTGTGTATTGACTACTGCTTTCCTGTTCCCTGGAAATCCAAAACGCAAAGACTGGAGACGTGAAACAAAACCGAACAAAGCCAGAGAACCTTCTGAAGATCAAGAGTTAATGAACCTGTTAGGCAGGAAGTCCCTCTATCTCAATGGGAGTGGGTGACTGTGAAGGTTGAGACTCAGGGTTCAGAGAGGCATGATGAGGCTTTAGCAGTGACACATGGAAGGAAGGCGAAATACGATATGACGGGGAAGTTCTAACCTGTAGGTGACTGAATTGATCTGCAGTGATATCCAGAAGGGCTCAATGTACTTGGGGCCGAGCTTTTTACTGGGCACACAAAGCCGTAGGTCTCTCGTAGAGAGCCAGACTAACTGACCTGGCTGATAGTCTGGGTAAGGGTGTCAACGGCGATTAGCCTGTTAGACTTGCGTACTGGGCTGCATCCAATCCTCTACCGCCGGTACATTGAAAGGAGTTCCAGACCAGAGAAACAGGGGCGGTTGATAACCCAGTACACATTGAAATGGAGTCAGGCCTGTGGATGAGCGGATCAGGGAGTTTTGTGCGTATTCTGCGCAGGCTATAAACTCACTCCACCTTGTCTGATCCCCTGAGCAATAGGAGCGTAAGAATCTCCCTAGTTTCTGGTTTAGTCTCTCTGCTTGACCGTTTGATTGTGGGTGGAAACCGGACGTGAGGCTAACGTTTATGTCCAAACGTTTACAGAATTCCGCCCATAACCTGAATGTGAACTGGGGACTGTCTAATACTATGTCTTCATTTCCAGTTCCTGAATATGTGTGTGAATAGTTGAGTAGCAGTTTTCATGGCTTTGAGGGGTATCCGATGACAGGCCTTCAAGAACAATGGTACAACAATGGTAAATACAGTTGTGAAGCCATGAGAATTTGGTAGATCCAAGTCAAAATCTATGGCAATGTTAGACCAAGGCCTCTGTGGCACAGGCAGGGGCTCAAGAAGACCCTCAGGTAGGTGACTTAGGGTCTTCAACTGAGCACAGATACTGCAGGCTTAGACAAAGTTTACAACATCATCTCCCTCCTGGATCCTGATCAGATTATAGGCACTACTGAGATCGAGTTTGGTGAATATTCGTGCTTCCGGTAGTTGTTTCAGTGCAGCAGGAACCAGAGGTAACGGATAGTGTTTTTTTTTACTGTGAGTGCATTAAGGCCTCTATAATCGATACAAGGACGTATCCCTCCATCCTTCTTTTCAACAAAAAAGAAGTCTGCTGCTGCTGGAGACGTGGAAGGACGTATAAAACCAGAAGCCAGGGCTTCGTTGATGTATTCTTCTATGGCTTGATTCTCAGGTTGTGAGAAAGGATAAATGCGACTTTTTTGTGGAACAGCGTTGGATATGAGATCTATGGCGCAGTCCTAGGGTCTGTGTGGAGGCAGTTCTAGGGCTTTATTTTTATTAAACACCTCCATCAGGTCATAATATTCTAGGGAAATCTTTACTGAATCCGAATCGCTAAGGGGCTTTAACTGTGTAGTAAGGCAGGTATGAGCGTGAAGGAGGCAGTTGGTTTGGCAGTATTCAAACCAACAGGTAATGTCTGGTTCTGACCATAAAATGGTGGGGTTATGTGTCCGTAGCCAAGGAAATCCCAAAAGGATCGGATTCTTGGACGAATGGATTACATGAAATGGTAAATGTTCTTTGTAAAGATGCCCATCCGCATGATGATGGTGGTGGGGTGGTGTGAGATGCCCGAACCAATTGTCTGCCCGTTGACTGCTGTAATCTGAAGTGGTGGGACACAGGGAACAGTACTGATGTTAAGTCGTGCTACCAGTTGACTGTCGATTAAATTCAGCGCAGCCCCAGAATTAATTAACGCTGAAAACACATGGGGTACAGAATAAATAACCAGAGACATAGTTGGAAGAGCCACAATAGAAGCAGAGCTTATCTTGTGATCTAAGCTGTCGTTCTTGAGGAGAGAGTTTGGTAAATCCTACCTCAATGGGTTCGACAACTTCATGAATTGTGGAAGATAAGTTGCCAGGAGAACATGATGGCCTCTCTCTAGTAGTGTGGGGGCTGTTACGTACCAATTTATCCACCCGAACCACCATAGCCACATAATGAGAGAAAGTACCAAATCCATTTTGCAGTTTAAGGCCTTTATTGAAGACAACAGGTAAATCCAAAGGTGTAGTAACAGGCAGGCAGAAGTCGCTACACAAGGACTAGAGACGTGAAACAAAACCGAGCAAAGATCAAAACCAGAGAACATAACACACAAAGATAAAACGCTTATTATGATTGCAGGACAAAACAATACTGCGCAACGTGCTAACAAATTAGCTAGTTTAAATAACCCGCTAAACGGAAAACATTCCTGAATGGGACAGCCGGGTCAATATTCGGGGGATAGCGCCCTTTGGTGCTAGGGAGGCAGACTCATTACAGTTATTGTCTTATTACAAACTGTTTATGTTTTAACATGGTAAAACTATATTAAGCCTACCTTTGTAAATGGTTTATAACAGTGTCTGTTATGAATAAATAAGTCATTTAAAAATGATTTGAAATCATTTTAAAACAATTACAACTGCATGAAAAAAACAATAACTAACGCAACACCTGCAAATTAGTGTTTATAGTGTAGTATCGAAACACCCCACAGATAAGAGGTGTGGGATAAGCAGGGCTCCTTAGCATTTAACGCAGCATGCACTGCAGGTTGCTGTGAACAGATCTGATATAACATAAGTTGGTGTTGTTTTTACACTCCCGATAAGAATTTTTAATCAAAGTATGTTTTAGACCTTTCAGTAAGTCTTTAAGACTAAGAATCATATCAAACTTGTGGAAAATGGGTATCTGATGACTCCATTAAGGTTAGGATGCTAAAGTGTGAAATCTAATCTTACACTTTATAAACAACGGACCATTTTGGTCTCAGTTTAGAGCTCTGCTACTGTCACTCCCATACGGAATATCGCTACTAACCTGCATCAGCACTTAAAAAACACCACCAAGCCACAGCCAATAGTTGCATAACTAAAATGCTAACCACCAGTGTGTCTAGTAGGTTAAATAGCACCCGACAGGCATCACTTACTGAAATGTGAAGAACTATATATAAACCTAATTTAAAAACAGCACATTTCATCCATAGTATTTTTTATTAAAGCTTAAAATTTGAAACAGGTCTGGGTAGATTATTTTTACATTTATTGTTCTGCACTTTGCAAGTGGGATTTTTAAATGTTTACTTATTTTAAAAATATTTTACATTTTTATTTTAAATCTGATTTAATTGAAGTTCACAGACAGTGCAATCCACATGTGTACATATGTTAATACAATGACTTTAAAGTGTTAACACTGGGTTGATAAAGTAACAAATTAGTTTTTAGCTTTTTGTACTTTTGTTTGTTTAGTTTTTCTTTTCATACTTAATAATATTAATGATTACAAGTTTGGGAGTTCAATAAATCAGGTAAAAACTAAGATTGAAGTAGTTAAATAAAAATGTCATTTATATCATTTAATCCCAACATACAGGCCTGTCCTACAGGAAAGAACAATTTGTGTTTAATCTAATATTCTGTCGTTCATTTATGGCTTGTGTTTCTTGCAAAATTTGAACAATGAACAATGAGCCCTTAAATATCAGATTTATTAGCTTGGCAAGTTTTAGCCTGCAACATAAGGAATTTCTCTGTGCATCATTAGCAAGTTAATTTTTTTTAAATGTGTTTAAAATGCCTTTGCGTTAACTGTATAAAATAATGCATTTTTTTGCTTTGGATGTAGCTTACATTAAAATATGCTGTTATATTTCTGAAAACAAATTAACAAATTACGTTTATCCACCACCAGCAAAATGAAAAAAATAAAAAAATCAGACTGAACCTGAACATAAAAAAAGCATTTGCAGAACAATGGCTGGAGCAGGCTACAAACCAGTAAGGTAAGCACAGTGAATAGAATAACACACCTACAACTGGCAGGATAAACTGGAACATGGATTTACAGTGTCAGGCGATATGCAATATTTTTCTTTTTGAATTCCAAAATCAAAATAAGCACATTCCATGCGTTTCTAAAGAGGCTTAGCGTAAACATCAGGAATGCCCATCACCCGAGAGAAGGTGGTGCACAGACAATTAGTTTAGAACAGAAACTGACGGCAGATTTCGTGGTATGCTCTTTGATGGATCAGAGGACATAACTAAAATGGAGCATGAAATCGTGTCTGTGTTTAGCAACAGGGATTATACCTTAGATTTCCTAAATTAATTAATTTGAGTTTGAATCGAACTGTGCAGGACCTAGTAGATGGGCTTTTGGTTTGGAGGAAGAATAGAAACAAAGTTGGTCTGTGTGCAGCGATGGAGCTTGTTAACTTTGGGGTTTACAACAACATTGTTTACAAATTATATCAGCTGATCGTGCTGTCTCATATGGTAAGTCTTTTTATCGCTCAGTTGTAAAGCTGCCAAGCTTTTATTAACAGAAAGCGGCAAAATATAACAAAAGGTATTGCAGACATGTGATAAGAATGTCTTTGGGAAGCTTCGAAAGATGATCAATGTTAGACGGTCTGCCTAGAAACAGGAGAGTTTTACCTGCCATTCAAATTCAAATAGCCTCATGTGATAACACTAAAACCTGCACAGAGTTTTTAGTTTTCTGGCCAACATGCTTGATACTGAAAAGATTTTACAGCACACCTCTCTCAGGTACCAGAAATAGAAGATGAGTGTTGATGTACGCAAAGATAAACTTATGGTAGCTATTGGATAGCTGACATTTTTGCTTGACCAGTGGCGGCAAGTACACAAAAGAAAAGTTTGATGTACAAAAAGCTCTAATTTGTAGGTTTGAAAACAGGTAGGACTCTCCCAAATCCCTTGATCAGTTTTTTAATTTTTGATTCATCAACTTTGATTTATGAAATGCAGAGCCTCTACAGTTTTTGGCAACAGAACTCTAAGTAATAATAATAATAATATTCAATTCATTGTGCAAGGTACATGTACAGAGCCATTATTAAATGCTTTTTTTTTTCGCATATCCCATCTTAGTAAGTTGGGGTCAGAGCGCAGGGTCAGCTATGATACAGCGCCCCTGGAGCAGGAAGGGTTAAGGGTCTTGCTCAAGGACCCAACAATGTCTGACTTGCAGGTGGTGGGGCTTTGAACCCAGGTGTTTCTGGTCTTCAGATCAGCAACTTAACCATTTGAGCCACCACTGCCCCTTAAAGTAGCATGTTACCAAAATATGATGCCAGCTTATGTTGTACACATAGACTCCACTTTAAAAGAATGGATGAGCTTAAAGCAAGCAGGAAAGTGTTTGACAGCTTCATCTGTATATGACTTGGTCAACATAGTGAACACAAGGGGGTCCTATAGTTTACTTCACAAGGTTCTTAGGTAGTCCCTTACAGTGCTGTGATGTGAGAGAGGATTTGTACATCTTAATAATAACAACCAAATACAGAGCCTGTCTGTCATCCCTAATGCACATCCACTTGTACAGAATGACAGAGACTTTTGACCCACAACCAGCTGTTGATTTGTAGAGATGCAGTAACCCCATCAAATGCTCAAGCAGAAAGTATATCATCATCATCTACCATGCTTAAACCAAATGAATATGGCAGGCGAGTAGTCAGAAAAGTAGTGATGTGACAACACATAGGATCACATCTGTTAAACTGCAAACCTTTAACATAAATTGTGTAAAGGTTGGTGTGAAGCAGAAGCAGTTTCAGAGAAGAATTCATATTGCAGGAAAGCCTTTTAAAGAAGACTTACAGCAATCCCAAAAATGAGGTTGAAAAACATGCAAAGTTCGATACACAAACTAAACCAACCGGGCAAACAAATCCCAAACACTAGGCAGTAAACGTAATCCAGAGAGAGAGCAAAGTTTAGTAAACCTTTAATTACATAACCATAAATTTGAATATGAGCGCTCTGTATGTTTGACTAGCAAACAATACTTCACAAGCTGGGCTAGTACTTCCTGGGCTCAATCGACAGGAAGTACTAGCAGAAGTGGGCTAGTACCCAGGCGAAGGTGTCCTCTGGTTAGGAAAGGGTGTAATCCCCCACCCCCACGCAAAAAACCCCTCCAGGTGTTTTCGAGGGGCATACCGAGGTCAAGTAGCAGGGTGTTTAGGATGAGCAGAATGTAGGTCATGGGTGAGCATGGAATATCAGAATATCTCGAGACTTGACCTATGACCTCTCCTCAGGCCCATAACCCTCCCAACCCCACCAGACAGTCTATTTGACCTCTCCTGGAATCAAGGATCTCACTTACTTACTAAGCAGGTGCCCTGTCGATGGGCTTGTGATGTGTCCTGGTGATTGGGATAAGGTGTTTTGGCTGGCATGATGAGGCTTGGAAGCGAGACATGGAACAACATCTGGCGAACAATTTTTTGGAAAGGGTCAATGTATTTGGGCCCTAGTTTTGTGGTTGGAGATCTCTGGTTGAGAGCTATACCTTTTGCCCAGGCTGGTAATCATAAGCATCCTCCACTTTCACCACAAATGGTAGCGCAGGGTCAGGATGTTGGCAGTATAAAAGCTGTGGTGAACGAAGCCTGAGAAGTGGCTTGAATTGCCTAAAGAACCTTCGGGGGATTCAAAAACTTCCTGCAGCTGTGCCACGTATAAGTCCTCTAACACCTTAACCACTGAGCCACCACTTCCCATGTCTTTGTGATGGTTTGATGCCCACACCACAATCAGAAGCATCCATCTTCACCACAAATGGTAGCGCAGGGTCAGGATGCTGTATGGAAGCTGTGGTGAACTTGGCCTTGAGCTGCATGAACGCTTTGGTAGTCGTCTCCATCCAGTGGAACTTTGACAAATTACCCTTTGAGCAGAGATGTGATAGGGGCTGATATCATACTGTAGTTTGTGAATGAATCGCCAGTAGAAGTTTGCAAAGTTTGGAATCGTTAAAGGTCCTTGACGATCTGAGACATGAAGTAGTCAGCAAATGACTAAATCAATGGGTCTGAGTCTCAAACTGCAGAAGCCCAGTCTAAAGCTTTTCTGGTGAGCAATTTCAATAGAAATAAAAAAAAATAATTTCAGTAGGGAAAGCAGTGGGCTGTTTTGAGAAGAAAATCTGACAATAGCATAAAAATCCTTGCATGCTGTTAAACTTATCCAGAAGTGCAAAATTGCATGGTTGCTATTCCGAAGCCTCCGCTGAGGCGAAAGTTGCTGAGAAAGCTGCTGGTTTGCCGTTTGCAGCAATGCTACTTGAGCCAGGAAGGCTTGAAGTGTTTGAGCATGAAAATCCACTGTGGCTTGTAAATGAGCCAGACCCGCTGGATTCTGAAGGGGCTAGCAATCAGGCGACATATGATGTGACAACACCATTAAGCATCACTGTGTTTATAGGGGGGCGGTGTTTGTTGGATATTCCTTTTGGTTTTGCTTCGATTTTAATTAGCTAATAATTGCCATGCATATTTTACTTTCACTTTCAGATTAGCATTAATTGCTTTTCAGACAACGAAACAACAGTAAAAAAAATACAAACTTATTTATAATTAAACACAGGAATTTTATTAACATAATAAATATTTCATGTGATAAATGGAATTTGATTCCTGCTGCTATTCTGTGGCATAATAAGCATTGCGCAGCTGCATTTGCAGCAGTTCAACGTATCTCTCCAACCTTATTGAAAATAATAAAAATAATCCTAGATTTTTATTTGACACCGTCGCAAAATTAACTAGGAATAAGACGACATCAGAAATCTGCACCATAACTGCGTACAACAGTGAGGACTTCATGAACTTTTTTTGATAATAAAATTGCAAACATTAGGCAGAAAAAACAGGCTATGAAACCAGACCATTCGAATGATTCTAATAGGGCTCTGAGTTCCACAGACTGCAAAGGCTGCTTGAATGGGTCTCTCTGTAAAGCCTGGAGGACCACAGAGAGATCCCAAGAGGGAAGAATAAGGCGTGGTGCCGGAGGGCGCAGCCTTCTGCAACTTTTAAGGAACCTGACCACCAGCTCATGTCTCCCCACCGATCTGCCCCCTAAGGTGTTTATGGTAAGCCGAGATGGCAGCGACATACATCTTAATGGTGGAGGCGGAAAGGGAAAGGTTTCGAGCCCTGCTTGAAGGAAGGAGAGTATTGGCCCCAATGCCAGACCTCTGAGGGTCCTCCCCGAGGGAGGTACACCAGTCAACGAACACACGCCACTTCAGGTCGTACAGCCGCCTCGTGGAGGGGGCTCTAGCCTGAAGGATGGTATTTACCACTGCAGGTGATGAGATCTTTTAGATCCTCCTGATCCCGTCCAGAGACCACACATGGAGGTTCCAGAGATCTGAGTGTGGGTGTGCCAGATCGTGCTCCTTCCCTGGGAGAGAAGGTCCCTCCCCAGAGGAATAGGGCAGGGAGGAGTCACTGCCAACAAGACCAGCTCGGAGAACCAGGTCCTGTCGGGCCAGTAAGGCACCACGAGCAGTAGGTGCTCCTGGTCCTCCCTGACCTTGCACAGAACCTGTGCAATGAGGCTCACTGGGGGAAAAAGCCGTACTTGCACAACTCTTTGGGCCAGCTGTGTGCCAGTGTGTCCGTGCCGAGGGGGGCCTCGTTAAGGGAAAACCACAACTGGCAATGGGCGGATTCCGCCGAGGCAAACAGATCTACCTGTGCCTGGCCAAACTGATACCAAATCAGCTGGACTGTCTGCTGGTGGAGCCTCCACTCGCCCCCGAGGGACCTCTGTCGTGAAAGCACGTCCGCGCTGCACAGTTGAGGTCGCCTGGGATGTGAGTGGCACGCACAGACCTGAGCCTGTGCTGGCCCCACAGCAGGAGATAGCGGGCAAGTTGTGACAAACGACGGGAGCGTACCCTGATGGTTGATATATGCAACCGTTGCAGTGTTGTCAGAACGGACCAACACGTGCTTGCCCTGAACCCTGAACCCTGAGCCTCTTCAGGGCCAACCACCACACTGCCAACAACTCGAGGCAAATCATATGCCAGTGCAGCCGTGGGCCTGACCACACCCCAGCGGCAGCCTGCCCGTTGCACACTGCTCCCCAGCCCGTGGCAGACGCATCTGTCAGAATGACAATGCGTCTGGACACCTATCCCATGGCCTCCCTGCCCATAGGAACGCTGTGTTCCCCCAAGGACTGAACGTTCGGCGACACAACAGGGTGACGTGCACCCTGTGCGAGCCGTTGCGCCATGCCCTTTTTCGGGACCTGGTCGCGGAGCCCATGATGAAGCAGTCTCGTGCATCAGGCCCAAAAGAACCACTGCGGCCGAAGATGCAAAATGCCCTCTGAAAATGTTTGAGAGGGACCGCTGTGCTGAGCGGAGCTCACACATTTCAGCACTGCCTGGGCTCTCCTGGGAGGGAGCCAAGCTGTCATTGCGACTGAGTCCAGGTGGATACTGAGAAAATAGATACTCTGCAAGGGGGAGAGTCTGCTCTTTTCCCAGTTGACCTGAAGCCCCAACTGGGCAAGGTGGTGGAGCACCTTGTCCCTGTGTGCAACCACAATCTCTCAAGATGCCCGCATTCCGATGTGGAGCTAAGGTGGCTTCCGCGAGCTTTGTAAAGACCTTGTACTATGCCCGTCCTTCGAAGGTGGACTGCAGAAATGGCCTGTGTCTTGGGAGCATCGAGACATGAAAGTATGCCTGAGAGCTGAGAGTCAGCCATATGCCTGAGAGTCAAAAGGTATTCGGGCTCCCAAAACGTGACCCTTCGTGTCGTCACTCGACACAACATCAGAGTGAACGACAGATAGGGAACTTTAGTTAGTTCAGAATGCAGCGGCGAGCGTCGTCACTAAAACTAAAAGATATGAACACATCACACCTGTTCTATCCACACTGCATTGGCTCCCAGTGAAATAATAACCGCAATAATTTTAAAATACTTCTCTCTTGACCTATAAAGCACTAAATGGTCTCGCGCCACAGTACCTGAGTGAACTGCAAGTGTCTTACGTTCCGCCACCCCCTACTTCGATCAAAGGATGCAGACTGCCCGTCAGTACCACGTATTCCCGCGTCACTTCTGGTTTGATTTTTGGATTTTTTTACTTAGTTTTTTCGGCTCTGGGCTCTAGTTTTTGCCTGTTTGCATCACGAACATTTATTGTGGTAATTGTGATGCTTCTGGATCTTTGCCAGCTTTAGTTGTGTCTGTCTCGTCTGTTTTTTTCTCCTGACCCTAAGAGGTTCTATTTTTTTTTTTGGTTGAACTGTTTTTGTGTTTTTACATATAATATTAAACCTGCCATCTTTCTCCCATCTGCTTTTCTTTTTGTCGCCTTGCACCCTCCTGACAGAATAATCCAACTAAGATGGACCCAGCAGAACTACTGCCCTGTTTGGCTCTTACCAACAGGACCTTCAGCAGGTACACCAAGTTCTCCAATCCATCTCAGACTCCCTGCCTGCATTGCGGGGTTTTAGGGCCCTGTACCACCTCCAACATCCACTCAGGTGCCCATTACCACCCAAGTCATGCCCACTGAGCCTCGTTTACCTGCCCCCCCCACAAGGTGAGCGAAGAACCTGCCGCTTCCAAAGAAGAGTTTTCCAGATCTGTCCAAGGTCCCTTTAGTTTACTCTGACCTGCGGTTAGCATTTAGCAAATCTAGAGCATTCTCTCTCCCGCCTCATCGACCTTACGACTGTGGCATTAAGCTCCTTCCGGGTAACACTCCCTCCGGTCATTATGAATATCTTGTTGTTCTGTTTGGCCTCACCAATGCTCCCATGGTTTTCCAGGCCCTGATCAATGATGTGCTAAGGGATTTCCTGAACATCTTTGTGTTTGTTTATCTGGATGACATATTGATTTTTTCTTGTTCCCTGGAAGAGCACATCAGCCACATTTCAGGACTCTCGCGGCCCCCCTGCAAGCCCTGACATCTACCAAGGTCCCTTTTAGGTGGAACAAACAAGCCTTTAGTGACCTTAAGGCCCGATTAAAGGCAGCTCCTATCTTGACTATCCCTGACCCAGCACGTCAGTTTATTGATGAAGTTGATGTGTTTGAGACCGGAGTGGGAGCTGTGTTGTCTCAAAGGAGCCCCCAGGACAATAAGATTCATCCATGCTCATTTTTCTCACAACGCCTCTCTCTCTCTGCCTGAACGCAATTACCCTGTAGGAACTCTTAGCTATCAAGCTGGCCCTGGAAGAATGGAGACATTGATTAGAGGGGGCCCAACTTTCCTTTTTTGTGTAGACTGACCACCGCAACCTTGAATACCTCAAGTCTGCTAAGAGACTCAATGCTCGCCAAGCCCGATAGTCGCTGTTTTTTTCCAGGTTCAACTTTACCGTATCCTACCACCATGGTTCCAAGAATGTCTTATTGTGCCCTTTCTAGACAGTTCAACCCAGGAACAGTCGCCCATGAAAACTGTTCTACCCTCCCAGTGCCTGGTTGCGGCGGTCGTCCTTGAAATCGAAAGAAAGGTCAAGGATGCCCTGGAAAGAGAGCCTGGTCCTAGTCAGTAGTTGTAAGATTGGGTTTGAATAACATGAGACACACACACACAACATAAACAAACGTGGAGCACCCGGTCTACAAGAAAAACACAAAAAATCTCTTCAGTGCCTTCTGTTGGCCAGGAGTCCTGACACTATTTATTTGATAATGTCTTTCATAAAAATACATTTAAGTTGAACTTACTAGAAGGCAATAAATGTTTCATGTCATTATGTCAAGATGTTATTTAGTTCACCTTAAACGTGATGTAGAATTGCATATTAGCAGAGGCGCTGCTAGCAATTTTGGGCCCTATAAAAAATATGAGTTTGGGTTCCCTAGCTCCATTTGGATTTCTTACTTTCACTAAAGTACATTAAAAGACACTCTAAGGCTGCATTTAGACTGTAGATCTTAATGCTCAATTCTGATTTGGTGACTATATCCAAATTTTTTATGACCTGCTACATTACCTTTTAAAACTGACCCATATACGATATCTGTATTTACATCATACACGGCAAAACAATGAACGCAATGGACGAAAATAAAAGGATTATTCAATATGTTGCTTTTGCGCAATATTTAAACGTCAACAAAACAATGCCTCCTTTAGGTGGAGAACTGCTGAGAGAGAATAGAGCCGTGTGCGTGTTTCCAATCCGCCGCAACTTCACTCGAGGACTGCCTTGACCTGGATTTTGAAACACTTGTTACAGTGAACAAAATTAATAAATATCAAAATACACAGTTGTTGCAAGTTATATTTCGCTTTTGGTGTCCACCTGAGTTGACGTCAGGCGCTATCGTCACTTATTCAGTGACGTTCGACTCGCATTAACAGGTGACAATCCAATCTGCCTGCTTACACTGCACGTGCGAATGCACATATCCGATTTATTACCACATACCATAAGGTCTGAATCCGACCTTTAAAAAAATCGGAATACATGTGTTTTTTTCCCCCGAGTCATGTCCGATCTCTCTACATCGGGGGAAAAAATCGGAATTGGCTCACTTGATACGTGCAGTGTAAATGCAGTCTGTGTGTTGGTAGGATGCCCACTGCCTTATGAACAAATACATTTACATTTACATAATATATATATATTTATATGCAGTATCTATATTACCATTTCCTCACGGTTAGAAGATGGTGACCACTGATTGGTGGAGGCCCTGGTCATGTGAGGCATGGCCGCCTGGCGCCGCAACGGGTTCAGCTCTGTGCTACAGCGGCGAGTCTGGCTGCGTGTGGAAGCGCCACACTGTAAATTACTGCAGGAACACAGCGCTTCTCCCATTATGGGCGACAAGAAAAGCCCATCAAGGTATTTGTTTGAACTGTCTTTTATATGCATTTTGCAACGCTTGCGCATAAACTCGATTTGTGACAGGTTGCATCGGAGACGTGTTTGCTGTGCACGTTAAAGAGGAAATAAGCGAAGCAATGGCGGATCCTTATTCCCGGTCTCCAGATTTAGACAAAGGAATCAAGGAGACGCCTCTTCTCGATGCTTATTGCTGTTTTTTTAGTCAGTGCTCGTGTCCTTGACATCTGCGCGCTACCGATGACACAAAGCAATTATTATTCGTACGGTTGCAATGTATCGGATCTTTATTGGGTTACATTACTTTTTAATGATTTAATTTCTATCTATAATTATCATGCTGTCACCTATCATGCGGAGGTGAGGGGCACGTTTGCAACAGCCATGCATATAACACGCAAAATCCTCTCTTTAATCCCACAGGCCAAAAAGACACGCCAAGCCCTGTGCAGACGACGGATTTTGGGACTGTAGTGTCTGCACGTTCCGCAACAGCGCCGAGGCGTTCAAATGCAGCATGTGTGATGTGCGCAAAGGCACGTCCACAAGGTAAACATTTAGATTAAGCTCCTTTTAAACTTTACATTTTAATCTCTCTGTTTGCGGGGGGAAAGATATGAGGCTATTTATCTAAACCTTTTATATGCTCTAAATTATACCTTCCTTTGTCATGTGGGTCCTTAGAGATTATATAGATCCTGCAAACGCTATTAATTTTGTCTTGTGTCTTTTAAGCATTCCCATAGGACACATAATCCCATTGCAGAAGTTTATTGCTATGGAGACCTTAGTATTTGTATATAGAATAATTTTTTTCTATTTAATTAATTGGTATATTAAATTATGGGCGACAAGAACATTACTGTCACAGTTGCCATTGGTTGGTTGAATCTGTTTTGTTTTTGTACTTATTTCAAGGTCGTTTTATACATGCAATTGTTTATATCTATAATGTTTAAATGTATAATGTGGCAAGTGGAAGTATTTCAGTACAAAACAAAAGGGGATTGAAAGTGCTATATTTACAGCAAATGTCCCTTGTGGCACTGATTGGTGAAACCAGGACTAAAAAAACAGCCACCATCATGGAACATTTGGACATTTTTAGAGCCTGCAGTATTGATATGTTCAGGCATGCCAGAGCAGTATGGATCTTAAAATATAACATAACATAATTGTAAAAATATAAATTATTAACAACTGTAATTAAACAAAATTAAATTTTATTTGGTATTTAAAATATTTAATATTTTAAATTAAACACTTAATTTTTTTTGTTCTACATTCTTTTTTAAAAATACAGATTCACGTTCCCATAATAAAGTTGGAACAATAAATTCAGTGTTGAAAAATAAAACAAAAAGCAGAATTTAAATCCTACAGAAAGTAGGTTAGAGTTAATCCACAGGAAAGAGTAGATGATCGAACAAACCATTTCACCATATATGATTCTTAAACATATATGGTTTATATGTTAGATTAGCATTCCCAGCGTGTTATGCATGTGTCTAAGCGGCCTCTGGTGTTTGTTTTAAAGTATACTTAATGTAATTATGTCATGTCCATAAACTGTTTTGAGCTGAATACTCAAGAACAGTGGTGTAATGTTTTTTTGATTGAACTTAAAAAATTGAATTTAATTTTTATTTGTATTGCGCTTTTAACAATGTACATTCTTATAGAAGCTTTACACACAATGCAGAAAGAATGAATATGTAAGTTTGTTCCTAATGAGCAAGCCAAATGCGACTGTGGCAAGAAAAAATTTATTAAATGCTTAGTGAAAGTGCTACCAACGGCCCATTGCACCACTGCAGTTCAATCGCTGTTTATGATGTTGGTCTTCAGCTCAAAACACTTTTATAGACACTGGCATAATCACACCAAATATATTTTAAAACAAACCCGTGGGCAAATGTTCAACATACTGGGAATGCTAATTTAACTATCAATGTTTAAAAATCACTTGCTTCTGTGTGAATAGCGAAATGGTTTGACTTTTTAAAGATTATCTTCTTTTTCCTATAAATGACTTTCTGTAGGATCTCAATTTTGTGGTTTAAATTGTTAATTTTTAATTTATAGTGCTTTTATAGTGATTGTGTGGGTTAAAAGGTCACCTGCTGAGCTACTATCTATAACTACCTTTCCAATTCTGGTAAGTCAGAGTGACTTACATTTATCTTTTTTATTGTTTTTTTTTTGTTGTATTATCCAACTAAGCAGTTGCTGGTTAAGGACCTTGCTCAGGCAGCTTTGTGCTACTGGGAATTAAACCCATGATCTTTCAGTTAAAAATCCAGCATCGTAACCACTGAGCTTCTATTTAGTACATAAATATCTATGAATGTAAGATACAAGCTTTGAAGATTAACCCATTTTGCTGAACCTACAGAACAATTGAGTTACAGTGGTCATTGTCTCAAAGCAGCATTACACAATCAAAGATAATTATGAAATAATAAATTTTTAAAAATACATTGGGCATGAAAAGATCAGAGTCAACAATTGTACCAAGCAGAGTGTAATGATCAAATTCACATAAGTTGGAACACAGTTATTTCCTAAATTAGAAACAGCTGTGTAGGAGTCTGAAAATGGGGTGAGAAAAGATCAAACTTTTTTGCTAAGGTAAGGTAAATATTGGCTAGAAATGGTCTTTGGAGAAATATTCCAACCAAAACGCCATACTTCCAAGGTGAAAGAACAAAATTGAGGAAATTAGTTATGCATGAAAAATGTGTGTGCAAAAAATTGACAGCAGGAGCTCTCAACTGAGGCCCTTTAAATATTTTTAAATATTTGGCTGTAACAGGAGGCAGATTGTTTGCCAAAGGGCTGGAGAGCAGTACAATAATGAGTCTCTGTAGGCAACAGTAAAACATCATGGATATTTTGTATTATTGGTGTCCTCAATGCAGAGAAAACTAGGCAGATATTTATTCATCATGCAATAACATCTGGAAGGGGTCTGATTGGGACAGAGCTGTTCTGAAGCAGAATAACAACCACAAACTTTTAAAAAATTTTAAGAAATAAATTCAGAGAAATTTTGATTCCTCTTCTGTTTGTTTAAAATTTCATTTTGTTAATTAAGATATATAACACTTCTATTTTTGAAAGCATTTCATACTTTCCAGCGTTAAGTAGCTGACAGCATCTTTTGATTTATTTAATAATTACAGAAAGGCAAAAACCTTTAGGCTAACTAGTATAAATTTTAAAAAGGGGCATTCTGAAATAACCCGTTTCCATCCAAGGCCAAACAGAAATAAAAGAGAATGCAATGCAGTGTCTAGCTCTCCTCTTGAGTTTTCTTGCGAAGAAATCATTTTGTGGTCACGCAAGTTTTGCAAAATTTGTAGTTAATTCCTGCAAAAAATCTGTTGGATGTCATTTATAGCATTTACAGAACAACAGTTCATATATTTTATACAAATACATGTTTAGGTCTTCTTACAATAATATGTTTTTTACAGGCTATAAAATCCAGAGAGAGATTTAAGGTATAAGAAACATTGAAATAATCTTAATTCTGTCAAAAACCTGCAATAGACAGAAATGTGTTTTAGTATTTTGTAAAATGTTTTAATTTTTCTTCCTGTGTCCTTTGATTTTAAAAGTTTACCAGTTTGCTTTAATGTTTAACTACTAATGTGCAACTTTGGATTACTTATTGTAGGAAAATATGCATTTTAGTCAATTTAAAAAAAAACATTAAGTCCTTTGTAAATTTACAAAAATACATATTTTTCCTGAGGCTGAGTTAAAATGTCTAACATTTTTCAGTTTTTTTATATCTACATTTAATAAAATATCAGCACCAGGCTTAATTGCATAAAGCAGTCACAGGCAAAAATAGTTATGTTTTGACCCAAAAGAGTTTTGTTGGAGAAGCAGGTCTAAACCACTGAAATCGTATTAGAATAAACAAAAAAAATCCTTTTATAACTATGGGC
>VCAZ01000189.1:283840-433840 GCA_005784505.1 Bagarius yarrelli
TTTAACCTTTGCTTTTCTGTCTTCTTGCAGGCCTAAGCTAAAGAACATAGACCGAAGTTCAGCTCAGCAGTTGGCTATAACAGTGGGAAACGTCACGGTCATTATCACAGACTTTAAGGAGAAGACGCGCTCCTCCTCTACCTCCTCATCCACGGCCACTTCCAGCAGTGGCAGCTTTGAACAGCAGCACCTGAGCTCTAGCTCAGAGAGTACAGACAGGGGGTCGTCACGTGCATCTACACCGCGCAGAGACCTTATTTCTGGACACAATGAGCTACTTTGAGCATGCTGGAAGTCAGGAGTTCTCACTTGCATAGATGATGCAAACATGGACCTTTAATACTAAAAAGGATAAATAATCAATCATCCATGGGCACTGTTTCCATCTTGATATTTTTATGGCAAGGTGTGCCATATCTTTCAAAGCTGTTTTAACACACCCACCTTAACTCGGTTGGTATTACACCTGCGTTTCGTAAGTGACCACTTGGAGCACAAGATGGAGAGGATGTAGCACAACTTGGGTAAAGCTTTGTTATATGGCCAAAAGTTTGTGAACATGTGACCATCACACCCATATTTTGTTTGTCACAAAACTGGAAAAGCTGAAGTACACAATTCCATAGGATGTCTTTGTAAGCTGGAAAATTACTGTGTACCTTCAATGATACCAAGAGGCCTAGGATACAAAAAGACATTGCCAAGGTTAAAGTGGAAGAACTCAAGTGGCCTGCAGAGAACCCTGACTACAGCTGAACATCTCTGGGGTAAACTGGCATGCCAACTGAATGGGCAAATCCTCCCACCATGCGCCAAAATCCAGTAGAAAGCCCTCTCAAAAGAGTGGGGTTATATTGACCACAAAAAGGACTAAATCTGGAATGATATTTTTCAACAAGCACATATGTTTGTGATGGTTAAGTGGCCACATGTTTTGGTCATATAGTGTGTTTTCTTGATTTATAACAGTGTATTTTATTATTATGATCGATATACAGTAATTATAGTCAAACATACTAGTAAGCCAAGGGAGTGCTAAATTTCTATTATTATTATTATATGCTATTTGCTGTATTAGATCAATAAGTAAATCTATAGTTAAGTTGACTGGATTTCTTGGAGCCTTTTTATATTTTACTTGTTCAATAATATGCTGACCATGCCTCTAAGATAAGTGATTTACCTATTCTTTTTAAAAATCTGTATTGAAATGGCTTGATCGCATTTACACTGCTTCCCAGAGAGGACTGTTGAGTCAACTGTTGTGAGTTAGCATTTTGAAGTGGTAGAAATGTAAAGCCTTTGTATATTACATCTCCAGTTTACATTCTCTGTTCTCTGTTACAAAAGCTTGATTCTCCAACATTGACTATCCCCACAACACATTCAGACATTGTCAGTATACAGTAAAATAGTATTTATAAACTAGAGTAAAATTGTATTTATAAACTATGAGAACAAATAATCTTAAACATGGCTTAACTGGAACTGCAAACACAAACATATTAAAAGACTAATGTTTAAGGTGCTAACATAAATTAATATAGGTGAATGAAATCACTTATGAACAATTAGATGCCTGATTTTCAAAATTTGAAGAATAATGTTTAGGACCATATATTCAGTAAAGACCGTTTTATATTGATGTTATGTATTGTCAGTCATTGATCAAACCATGTAATCTGTTCGGGAATCAAATGCTATTGCTAAATGATGTTACTGAGCCTTTAACTTGCCACAAGGACTCCTTTATTTAACGAGAGGCTGTGAGCTAAGTAAGCAGCAAAACTTTATTCAATTCATTACTGCCTCAAAGCATTATAAATCTGTTAATGTGATCTTTATAAATAAAATGTCTTTAATTAGTGTATTTATTTTGTGCAAGCAATTCTGTTCTTGTGTATGATCAGTAACCTTAATTTACTATGTAAAGATGGTTACATATAAGGAATACTTGTCATAATATAGATTAACACTGTTTATTTGGTGTATTGAGTATCTGGCACAGCTTTTTAATTCTGGCATTATATTACAGTTGTGTGTTAAACCAGACATTATTGCTCACGATGTTTCTCAGTTCTGCTTGTTTTTTTTCTATCTGCTTAGTCTGAAGTAAATTCTGCTCGGCAAATTCTGCTTGTTGCATAGCTTCCGTGTTAAATAAAGTAACTGCATTTGTTTATTTTTGTCTTTCATACTGAATGTCTATTGTGGTATTATGTCTTGTGCAAATGTGCTTTTTAAATGCACATTTTCTATTTATTGATTAATTTTTAGTTATTTTCAAATAATACATTATAAAAGGCACAGGGACAGAATCTTATTTGTCTGTTCAAACGTGGCCTCCTAGCTAATTTAGAAGATGGAGGAATTGCAAAAATTGGCAAATACGATTACCGACTTCGTCTTTTGCTAAACAAAACCTACTGTATTTGTAGAAATACATATAAGGTTTTTATGTGACAAAGCCATAATGATGTAAAATTTTGACTGCCTATTTTGAGTGGGCATGGCTGTGACATCACCTGACATCACTATAATGCCTATAATACTCTTTACATTTCTGTGACATATCAAAACGCTCAGCATAGTAAATGAAAGTGCATGATGGGTATCACAGCAACATGTGATTTCGGACAAAAATAGGCCGAGTTAAACTTTGACTCGGCCCATTTTTGTGTGGGCGAGGCTGTGAAGTCCGAAATCACATGTTGCTGTAATACCCGTCATGCACTTCCCTTTACTATGCTGAGCATTTTGATGTCACATAGCCATATTGATCTAAAAATTTTACAACGCCCATCCATGGTATGTAAACGTGTTGCTTAAATACACCCTCAATCCACCTGCGTGAAGTTTGCCCCCCACCCAATGCAAAACGTTGCAGAAGTAGTCTTTATTGTTTGTGCTATAAAATCTTTTGTTTGTGCTGCTTTGGTTTGTTAGATATAAAATATTTAAATTGTCACTCTACAGTCTTTTAGCCCCCTCACATGCTCCAAATTAACCCGAAATAGCTTTGTTTGTTAGTATTTTCTTTGTGCCGTTTGTGCTGCTTTCGTTTTTTAAAATATATTAGGTTTCTTGGACAATTACGTCACCAGCCCCCTACACGCTTCAAATTCAACTCAATCGCTTATGCTTGCTTGTTAAAGTTTCGTTTGTGCTGCTTCCATTTTTGTAGATATCAAAATAATATTTATTGGTCATTCTGAGGTTATTCTTGAGACTTAGCCCCCCACATGGTCCAAATTTACCTGAATTTGAGTCTTGTTTGTTAGTGCTTTGTTTGTGCTGCTTTGGTTTTTAAGATATGAGACATTACATTATAGCCGATTATGTCACTAGCCCCCCCGCACACTACCAATTCACCCCAAATAGACTCAGTCGTTAGCTTGATGATCTTCCCCGAGTGTAAATTTTCGATCCCACAAGTACATTCGCTTTTTCTCAACCGCCCAAACACATGCCAGTACAAACACAGTAGAGTATTTCTGTTCAGCTGGAATGAGTAATCTGGACGCGTAAAGAAACAGAAAATTCTTGACCATCAGTGCCTATTTGAGAGAATACAGCACCTAATCCGTAAGCAGATGCATCGGTAGAAATAATTACTGGCACTCCTGGGTCAAAGAGTGCTAAAGCAGGGCTTTGAGTAGCTTTTTTACCTCAGTTAAGGTTTGTTGTGCTTCCTTAGACCACTGAAATCCACTCTCATCCTTTAGTCATGCACGCAGAGGCATCACCACTGAAGCAAATTGGGAATGAATTTATTGTATCATGAGAGGAGTTCCAGTAGAGAACGAAGCTGTATTGCATCTGAGGGAGCAGGAGCTTTGATTATTGCAGCAAGGTGTTCCTGATCCGGATGAATGCCTTTTGCTGTCACCAGGTGTTCTAAAAACTTCAAGATCAGCTTGCTAAATTGACATTTAGATTTGTTCAGCATTAATTTTTAAGACCTCTTTAAGACATTGCAGTATATTCTGTAGCGCTTGATCATGCTTTTGTTGTGAGCGTCCCCACACAATGATGTCAAGATAGTTTGCAACATTTTGAAGTCTTTTAAGAATAATAACCATCATCGTAATCGGTAAAACATGAAGTGCCTTTGTGTGTAAAGAGGTACCAGATGGTATGCTTTTTTTTAAAATCTATCAACATCTCCATCTGCGGTAACCGATAACTATCTACTATACCCTCGTAGCTCCACACACATTCCACCTGTTTTTCTTTTGCACCACAACAATCAGAGAAACCCATGGAGAAGAGTCAATTCTCTTAATCAAACCCTTTTTCAGTAGTTGATCTAACTTAGTCAAGACAGCATGTCTGACAGCAAAAGGTAAGCGACGCGATTTGTGTCTACTTGGGGTTACAGAATCATAAATGTTCACTAAATGTGGTAAATTGTCTATGTAGCCCAAAGCAGCATGCTGTGACGGAGAGGGCACAAACAGAAGCAAAGTGCGGTGGCGGCGGCAGCACAATATTTTTTTCATCGAATCTGAGCTGAAGTTCTTTAATTTAATATATGCCTAGCAAAGCTGTACCTTGGTCAACAACGAAGAAGTGTGTAAAGCAGAAACAAACACATTTAGACACTTGCCGACAAACATCCTAGTACTGGAATTGGGTCTTGGAAATAAAGATTAAAAACACATCTCTTTAACCTGGCCTACACATAATACACACATTTGTATTATTCAAATCCGTTAAAGGATTACCAGGCTGCAATAGTCAGCTCAACCGGAACCGGGAACATTAATTTTTGGAAATAAAGCCTCTGCCTGTAATAATCTAGCTCACGTTCTAACACTTGATGGCTGCTTTGTCAACCCTCCATCGTTAGTTAGGAACCTGGGTGTGCGTTTTGACAGCAATCTTTCCTTTGAGAGCCACATTTCTAGCATTTGTAAAAAATCTATTTTATCAAATATATCTAAATTACAACCTATGCTTTCGAGGTCAAATGCACACTCTGCCAGTTTAAGACTAGATTAAAGACACATCTCTTTAACTTTGCCTACACATAATACATACATTTTCATTATTCAAAAGAATTGTTGGGCTGCAATAATCAGGTCAACCGGAACCAGGAACACTTTCAACAACACACAATATCTTTGTATATGATAAGTCGAATGGCATCTACACTAACATATGTTTGTTTTTTGTTATTCTGAGCTCACCGTCGCCGCCATCACACGTGCTTCAGTAGGTCACAAAAAGACATTCCCATAGCATTTTTAATGCAGCTTAATTTCCTGAAGGGAATCTATGGCTTTATTTACTAATACAACAGAAATCAAAAACAACACTGTAAACCTAATTTTAGATCCTTATATACAAATGTTATAAATATGCAACATATTGCTGTATAGCAAATTGTTTGTACCCAATATACTCGTTTTATACCAATATGGAAAAAAATTACAAACATACTGCTTTATTTATTGCTTCACCTCATGTTTTTGCTTAATAATTTTGTAATAATAATTTCAGCATGCAGATTGCTATTGAGAAAATATTCTTGGCTTAAATATGCATTGCAACCACCCTATTCATAACATTTTGGTAAAAACAGCTTGCCACCTAACATAAAGACTTTAGCAGGTTTTCTAATAGGTTTTTCTGTAAGATGATTTACAAACTAAAGGACATTTATAATGTACACTACAGGTAATAGGCAGCAATTGAGGTTACTGTCAGGTGGAGGTGGTTGCAAGTGCGGGTTTGTAGGAAGGGATCCAAAACAACAGCCAAAAGCATAGGCTTGTGTCAAGTAAATTACAGAGAACATAAAGGAAAACAAAAACAAGAAACTAGAACAGGATAAACAAAATAGCATACACATAAAATAAAAAAACATTAACCCTTTAATAAATAATAGTAGTTTTACATAAACTTTACCTAATATATTGGGGACACTTGTTATGCTACTCTTTGCAAACCTGCACTAATCTGTTTATTCCATTTCTTCATTTTTTACTTAACCATCAAGTACACGCAGTAAACCCACCCTGCATGGCCTATAGCCCTTTCTGCCATGAACTGATGATTAATCTTCTTATTGTCTTAAAAAGTTTTAGAATGTGCATTATAAGAATTTGAATATGTTTTCTAAATTAATTACTTTTATACATACCTTGTAATATGTTACGATTTTTTTAAAGCATTTGTTCAAAACATGTGAGACATTTTATTAATTAATTGTCAAAAGCCAATTAATAAACAATAGCAAATAACAACTGACGGAAAAACATTCGTGGGACATTCGATTAATTCTAAAATAATTTATTTTAGCTTATTTCTGAAACATTAATATAAACATTAATTATATATATAAAAAGTTCACAATCTTTTATTTTGAAACATTTTGTTCCTGTTCGTGATTATGGACAGAAATGTCTCTCCTCGCTTCACACCCCGCGCGCCTGTGCTTCGGGCTTGTTTTGGCGGTGACGCAGCGGAGCAGCCGGACGAGCGGCAAATGAGTCAGCAGCTCCAAGAGCCTGGCTTTTTTTTTTAAATGTGGCAATAAAACAAGATCTATTTCTGAAACTTTAAGTGTTGGTTAACAGATAAGCACTGAAAATGGCGGTACCCGCAGCCCAAAATCTGCAGCTGAACGCAGGCAGACGAAGCAGCCCTGTGAGCCCAACTACGGAAAATAACATTCATATCGACGAGAAAGAATTGGAAAACATTACAAACAACGTCGAGGACGGGACTTCACTTCCTCTACATTCACCATGGACATTCTGGCTCGACAGGTAGGAGACTTCTACTCACCAGACAGGTGTTGATTAATGTAGTTCTGTGTGGTTTTTAGGAAAAAATTATTGGCTGCCTTTCCTAACAAAGGTTGGCTGTCCAGGCCCAGCTCAACTCGACTGCTTCTGTTTACACTCATTCAAGCGTTTTACATTTATTTAAAATGTACTCCTTAACACACATGTCGACGTAATCTGTAACAGTTTTAGACGAAGCAGAATTTTTAGAAAAACAACATAGTTTTGTGCTAGGATAAAGTTAGCTCGCTAGCTAATGTCACTAATGTTAGCTAGCAACGTCAAAAGTAGGTCGACTCGCGCGTCAGTCGCATGTGATGCTTCCAAAATCAGTGCAGTAAATGGTGTGCCAGAGACTTACTGATTTTTGCATGAACTGCTTTTGATTTTGGACCGATGTGTAATTTCCAGCGTCATTGTTTCCAATTTACCTCCTTAATCAATTGTATACAGTTTTTAACTTGTATTATGATTGTATGTCTGTTGTATTATAAAAACTATATTATGTTTACATTTTGTACATTTATTAATGATCATCTACATATTTGTTTAGTATTCATCGTTCATACTATTGTTTATGTATTTTTGTTGCAGTTCTTTGATTCCCGTCATGTTTATTTATTTTTAATTTGTGTAATGTTAATCTAAAACATTAATTCCACAGTTATTTAAATAACCCTATTGACTGAGTGTTTAAGCTGACGTTAATATAGACTTTTTAAACAACAAGGTGAACGCTGTTGACTAACTGGGGTTAAAGTCCTGTTTACACCTAGGATGAGCTACTAAAAGCTGAAAATGTATTGTTTTTTTAAATGCTTATTGTATTATACTATTTTATGTTACATATACACAATATGGTCAAAAGTTTGTGAACATCTTACCAACATGCTCACATAACAGTTGTCCAGAATGGCACAAACATTGTTTTCAGCAGTCCTTAAGCTCCTTGAAAACATGGTGTGTCTTGTGTAAAACGTAAATAAAACAGAATACAATGCAAATCCGTTTTTACCCATATTCTATTAAAAACACCTGTAATGTTCAAACTGATCAACTTTAGTGTGTCCTGCAGATATTCACTCCTTGTGAATTTGATGCCTGCAACACAATCCAAAAGAACTAGGACAGTTCCTTTTAACGTTTCTTTTAACAACACTTAGTAAGCGTTTGGAAACTAATGACACTAAAGCAAATGAAACAACCCTTCATGTTATACGCCTGCAATTGTTGTTCCAATATGCAGTCAAAATATTCCAACCTCAATATCTGTATTTTTTTTTTGAGGCCAGACCCAACTATAGCAGACCATTCATAAACATTGTCACAATCACCCATCATGGAAGTTGAGTAATCTGGATTCGACCAATAATAAGAAGACTAATATTCTACCACATACATATTAACAACGAGTTGCCAGCATAAGAAACTTTTACCATTCCCACAAACCTATAAACACAGATGGATTAAAAATAGACAGTCATGTTACTGCAGCAATAGTCATTAAGCAGTTACAGTATGGCATCTGTATCCCAGACCAAAGCTACGTTTTTTTTTAAGCTGAAGCACAGGCTTTATTTTTAGCACTAAAAAATTTAAAAAAGCTAAAGAAAACAGTTTTATTATATTTACTGACTTACTTGAAATCTTGCCTACAAGAATCCTTTAAACTGGAGCATCCTATTATTACTGAAATCTTGATTAAAGTAAATGAACTACAGAGAATTTCTACAATATAGTTTTCTGCTGGATCCCAGAACATGCTGGAATATGTGGAAATGAAGCAGATAAAGTCTCCAAAACAGCTCTTACATGAGAAATTAAAGAGTGCAAAATCCCACCCTCAGACTTGAAACCACAAATCAGCAAGTACATCCAAAAAATGGCAAGCAAAAAGGGATCAGTGTCGAATAACAAACTCTTCAAAATTCATCCTATGGAAGGAAAAAATCTATTTCTTCTTTTAACTCAAGGAAAGATGCTGCTCTAAAATGTCAGTACTATAACGAAAGCTTACACATACTTTTGCAATATTTTGCCCTATTTTTAATTTCATAAGACAACACAAAAACTGTCTGTGAAATCTTTTTTTTTTTTAAATAACAACTTCTGGTGAGCAATAAATTAGGACATCCCAACGTTTATTTTCTCTTAAAACGGCTAAAATCACACACAGGTGTTTCACATCAGGTACACATGATTATAATATTGTTACTCAGCTTTCTGGACAAGGCTGGCCCTATTTAAACCTTAGACATTTAGATTGCTGTGCTCTTGACTGTTGAGATCCAGGGAGCTTCAGAAAGAACATTGAAGCAGCTCATGAGTCTGAACGGGGGTTTTAAAGAATCCAAAAGGATTTTAAAATCAGCCATTCCACTGTTCGCAAAATAGTCTACAAACGGAGGACATTAAAAACAACTGCCAACATGCCCGTGTCTGGCCGTCCGAGCAAGTTCAATGTTCTTTGGACAGATGAGTCTAAAATTGAATTATTTGGACACTGCAACAGAGGACATTTTTGGCATAAGCCAAATACAGCATTCCAGAAAAAGAACCTCATACCAACTGTAAAACATAGAGGTGGAAGTGTCCTGGTTTGCGAATGCTTCGGCCAGCTCACCGTCATAGAATCCATCATGAATTATACTGTGTATCAAACGGTGCTTGAGGAATATTTAAAACCATCTGTAAAAAAAAGCTAAAGCGGAACTAGACCCAGCAACATGACAATGAGCCAAAACATACCAGTAAAACCACCAAGGACTGGCTGAAAACTAAGAAATGAGGAGTCCTGGAAAAGCAGAGTCAAACCCCAGATCTAAATCCCATTGAGATGCGGTGGGGCGACTTAAAATAGGCTGTACATGCAAGAAACCCCTCAAACATCTTACAGCTGAAAGAATTCTGCATTGAGGAGTGGGGCAAAATTTCCTCAGACCGATGTCAGACTGGTAGATGGCTTCAAGAAGCGTCTCAGTAAAGTTATTATTACTGGGTAGGGTGTCCTAACTTTTTCTCAGTTAGAATACATATTTTTGTTAAAATCTTTGTTTAATTAGTAAAACAATAATTGTTTTTTGTTTACCTGCAATTAAGTCACTTTCTTTTTCAAAGAAAAATTAAAACAAGATTAGCCATCGGTATGTAACATTTCTTAGTAAAGAACTAAGTATTTAATTGCGTGTTAAAAATTTTTCACATGACTATACAGGGATTGCAGAATTATTAGGCAAATGAGTATTTTGACCACATCATCCTCTTTATGCATGTTGTCTTACTCCAAGCTGTATAGGCTCGAAAGCCTATAAGCATATTAGGTGATGTGCATCTCAGTAATGAGAAGGGGTGTGGTCTAATGACATCAACACCCACCCTATATCAGGTGTGCATAATTATTAGGCAACTTCCTTTCCTTTGGCAAAATGGGTCAAAAGAAGGACTTGACAGGCTCCGAAAAGTCAAAAATAGTGAGATATCTTGCAGAGGGATGCAGCACTCTTAAAATTGCCAAGCTTCTGAAGCGTGATCATCGAACAATCAAGCGTTTCATTCAAAAATAGTCAACAGGGTCGCAAGAAGCGTGTGGAAAAACCAAGGCGCAAAATAACTGCCCGTGAACTGAGAAAAGTCAAGCGTGCAGCTGCCAAGATGCCATTTGCCACCAGTTTTGCCATATTTCAGAGCTGCAACATCACTGGAGTGTCCAAAAGCACAAGGTGTGCAATACTCAGAGACATGGCCAAGGTAAGAAAGGCTGAAAAAACGACCACCACTGAACAAGACACACAAGCTGAAACGTCAAGACTGGGCCAAACAAATATCTCAAGACTGATTTTTCTAAGGTTTTATGGACTGATGAAATGAGAGTGAGTCTTGATGGGCCAGATGGATGGGCCCGTGGCTGGATCGGTAAAGGGCAGAGAGCTCCAGTCCGTCTCAGACGCCAGCAAGGTGGAGGTGGAGTACTGGTTTGGGCTGGTATCATCAAAGATGAGCTTGTGGGGCCTTTTCGGGTTGAGGATGGAGTCAAGCTCAACTCCCAGTCCTACTGCCAGTTTCTGGAAGACCACCTTCTTCAAGCAGTGGTACAGGAAGAAGTCTGCATCCTTCAAGAAAAACATGATTTTCATGCAGGACAATGCTCCATCACACGCGTCCAAGTACTCCACAGCGTGGCTGGCAAGAAAGGGTCTAAAAGAAGAAAAAGTAATGACTTGGCCTCCTTGTTCACCTGATCTGAACCCCATAGAGAACCTGTGGTCCATCATGAAATGTGAGATTTACAAGGAGGGAAAACAGTACACCTCTCTGAACAGTATCTGGGAGGCTGTGGTTGCTGCTGCACACAATGTTGATGGTGAAACAGATCAAAACACTGACAGAATCCATGGATGGTGGCAGGCTTTTGAGTGTCCTTGCAAGGAAAGGTGGCTATATTGGTCACTGATTTGTTTTTGTTTTGTTTTTGAATGTCAGAAATGTATATTTGTGAATGTTGAGATGTCATATTGGTTTCACTGGTGAAAATAAAAAATTGAAATGGGTATATATTTGTTTTTTTCTTAAGTTGCCTAATAATTATGGACAGTAATAGTCACCTGCACACACAGATATCCTCCTAAAATAGCTAAAACTAAAAACAAACTAAAACTACTTCCAAAAATATTAAGCTTTGATATTAATGAGTTTTTTTTGGGTTCATTGAGAAACATGGTGGTTGTTCAATAATAAAATTAATCCTCTAAAATACAACTTGCCTAATAATTCTGCACTCCCTGTATGTTATTGTTATTAATAAAGTTTTATTGTTATGAATCTGTGTTTTATAAAAATGTGTTTTTTATACACTGTTTTTAAACAATTTTATTGGTTTTGCCATGAAATAGCTATTGAAGCTGATATGGCCATAAACAACAAACATGCATTCATTATACAGACCCTGTTTAAAGCTTTATACCTGGAATTCTTTCCCATTCTTGCTTAATGTGTTACTTCAGTTGGTCAACAGTACAGGGTCTGCGTTGTCGTATTTTGTGCTTCATAATGTGCCAAATGGGAGACAGGTCTGGATTGCATACAGGCCAGTCTTTTACTACAAAGCCACAAAAAAAGACGTAGATAGGATATAGCAACATATTTTGCTCCAAAACCTGTATGTACCTTTTAGCATCAATAGTGCCTTCACAGATTTGCAAGTTACCAATGCCATGTTTTGCACTGATAGCCATCTGGATGGTATATGGTTGGTATGTATGGTTGGGAAACTGTTAACTGAATGTTTTCCAAAGTGTTACTGAGCCCATGTTGTAATATAATTTACAAAATGATGCTTATTTTTAAAGCAGTGCCACAGATGGATTGAAAAGTCATGGCCATTCATTGTCGATTTTTGGCCTTGCTGCTGCTTACATGCAGAGATTTCTCCGGATTCTCTGAATCTCTGATGATGATATAGGCTGTAGTAGATGAAGAAATACCTGAATTCCACACTCACTCCATTATTGTGTGTGAATGACTAAGCCTTTTGGGGATCCTCCTTTTTTACCCCATTATATCAATTGTCGAATTTTTGTCGAACAGGTGTTTTTGGAGCATTCTCCAATTTTCCCAGACTTTTGTTACCCTTGTCCCAGCAGGGGACCCCCTGTTGCAGGCATCAAATTACAAATGAGTGAAGATCTACAAGACACATTAAAGTTGGTCAGTTTGAACATTGCACATCTTGTCTTCGTGCTCTTTTAATAGAATATGGGTCAGCAAGAATTTGCAGATTTTCTGTTTTTATTTGCATTTTACACAAAGACCCAAGTTCAGTGGAATTGAGCTTTGTAAATTTCGCTTCTTTTAGATGCCTTTTTGTGACTGATTTGCTTTTTTTTTTTTAATTGATTTTGTAATTCTAAATGTGGAACAATAGTTTTTATTGAATCAATACAATTTTGTTTTTGTTTTATTGTTTGTAACATGACAATATATTCTTAAGAGGGCAATAATAATGTTTTTTGCTTGCATTGTCATCCTAAATACAAGCCCCCCCCCCTAAATTTTAGCTTACTGTTGTGACTATCTAGTACAATTTTTGTCATTGTTATCCACCACAGATAAAAATGAAAGTCATCTTAAAAAGTTTGAAAGTCAAAAGTCTGAACAGCTTAAAAAATCCTGGAGTAGTTTGCTTAAACATACAGAGAAAAGTATGGTGAAGAAGGCTTGCATTTTAAGTTGCACTTTTAAGACAGAATGTGAAAACAATACTTGTGTTACCGCAAAGATTTGTCATTCTTGTTCATTCATTATTAGAGCTTTCCGACTTGCATTCACGTACATTCAGCTGGGAAATTATTTTTCATGTGCAGTGCCAATAATAATTCTTCTTGCGTCCATTTTGGACAACTAGCGGCTGCTTGTTGAGTCTCCTTTGCTTACCTTTACCTTTAATTAGCTTATAAATGCTTGTGTGTATTTGCCTTTTGGTTTTAAATTAGCGCCAATTCAGTGTCAATGGCTCAAATGCCACGATCCATGTAGGGGTGCTGTGGTCAAATGAGTTGAACTTTTTGGCCTAAATGCAAAGTGCTATGTGTGGTGGAAAAGTAACACTGCTCATCACCCTGAACACACCATTTCCACTGTGAAACACGATGGTGGTAGCATCGTGCTGTGGGGATGCTTTTCTTCAGCAGGGACAGGGAAGCTGGTCAGCTAAATAGAGGGCAATCCTCAAAGAAAATCTGTTGGAGGCTGCAAAAGACTTAAGACTGGGAAGGAGATTCACTTTCCAGCAAGACCCTAAACATACAGCCAGAGCTACAATGGGTGGTTTAGATCATAGAATTTTATATACTAATACTAATATTCATGTATTAGTCCAGACTTAAATTCCATTGAACATCTGTGGCAAGACGGATGTTCACGGATGCTCCCCATCCGATCGGACTGAGCTTGATCTATTTTGCAAAGAAGAATTTAAGTCTCTAGATGTGCAAAGCTTGTAGAAATGTACCCTAAAGACTTGCAGCTGTAATTGCAGCAGAAGGTGTCTCTACAAAGTATTAACGCAGGGGGGCTGAATACAAATGCACACCACACTTTTCAGATTTTTGTTTGGTTAAAATGTTTAAAAAACCATGTATCTTTTTTGTTCTATTTTACAATTATTGCATAAAATTACAGAAAATATCAATAAAAGACGTTTAAGTTTGAGGTTGTAAGGTGACCAAAGAGTAAAAAAAGTTTAAGGGGTATGAATACTTTTTCAAGGCACTGTAGGCACTGTACAGAATGTCTGTATCTTTCATTTTTATTTATTTTACTTCTGGTCGAGGATTTGTTTTGCATCATCCAAATCACGTGATTGTTTACAAGCTATATGCCAAATAGTCTGTGGCATCCAAACAAGTGAGGAATGATTAGTATTAACTCCAGTGTGTGCTGAAAATTATTCCCAACACAATCTTTCAGAGACTGCTGGAATACGCTTCATCAGATCCCTGTGACCCCAAATTAGGGAATAGGCAGGTATAGAAGATAATAAAGTTAATGAATTTTTCAGATGTTTGTAGATACAGACCTCTCCTTTTTCTGAGACCTTTTTCAAAATTCATATCGATATCAGAATGATATCATATCGACCGAAATTAGGAACTATATCGTGATTATAAATTTGGCTGTATTGTCCAGCTTTACATAAAAGTAAGATTTTTCCTGACATTTAGTGTTTGTGACTGTTACATGAAGCTGCATGCTGCATTTTTGCAAGCTTATAATATAGTAATACGCTTTATTTGGGATTAATAAAAAATCAGTTATTAAATAATGTTCAGGTACCAGCAGGCTAAATTTGGCTTTCATAGAGTCAAACAAAAATTACCTACATTCACACTTTCTGTGGTGTAGAATATCCACAGCACATGAGGCACACAACCATTTTTCTATCTGGGACATATCCTACAATGCGAATGGATTATTTTGTGTATTTATGAAGACAAATTTTAAAGTTTAGATTACTTAACTAAAGTATTGATGCCTGTGTAAACAGTTACTCTACTATTGCCTTTCAAGTAACCTGTGAAAATGGTTTTTTTCTCTCAATTTTTTTGTATCTACCTGGTCTGCTGATTTTTTCTGTTAAAACAAAAACTTGAAAAATCTTCATTTAGGGGGATAACTGAGGTAGAACATAATTATTTCAGCATAATAGTATTGATGTCCACAGGACTGTAAAGTGAATATGCACTTATGCTGATGATTTAACAATTGTAAAAAAAAAATGGACCTGGACTAGATGCTAAGACAAACTGGTTTTAGTTCTAGCGTATAAAAAAAAAACTGATACAAGGTCAGTCTATAACACTCTGTGCTTCCAAATAAATGTACGTTACATGAACAGGTGACCTAATATACGAATACGCATAGTTCTCTCTGCTGATGTGTAGCCTAATAAAATTGTGTTCTAGTTTAATAACAGTTTTATTCCTTATGTCACCTAGGTCTTTACCAGGGACAACAGCAGCAGAATGCGAATCCAATCTGAAAAAGATCTACACAGTACACACTGTTCAGGTGAGCAATATTAGAAGTTCCTAATGTCTTTGAAAATTTCTTGGTTGATGAAATGACTGTATTTATTAATAATTACAGGAAATATATTTTTGTGTATTAATATTAATACACAACATTAATATGAATAAATAGTTATTAAGATTATGTTAGGTGCATTAATATGTCCTTTGACTCTGCTGTCACTGTGATGGAAAAACAGTGAAAGTTTTAAACCTTCTAATAAAACCTGTTTTTTTTTTATGCTGTTTACTGTTTGTGTAGAGTTTTTGGAGTGTATACAATAACATCCCTCCAGTGTCCTGCCTCCCACTAAGGTGTAGCTACCACTTAATGCGAGGCGAAAGAAGACCACTATGGTAAAATTCCTGTAGATGTTGGGCATTATGCATATTGCTATTGTGTTTGTTGTACGTTTTAACTATTTGTAATTATTTCTCTATTCAAATGTAGGGAGGAAGAAAGTAATGCAAAAGGGGGTGTGTGGAAGATGAAAGTACCAAAGGAGAGCACAGTAAGATTAGTTTAAATTCTAAATATGTTCTTGTTTTCTAAACTATAAGATGTTATTCTATATATCTATATATCAATGTCTATATTTAAATAACACTTGTATTACACAAATCATTAGGATATTGTGTTATTTTTCACCCGTTCTCTCTTTAGTTAGCTGTATGGAAAGAGTTACTGCTGGCTACTATCGGTGAACAGTTTGCTGACTATTGTGCATCAGGTACGTTTTATGACGGCAAGAGAGACAATTAAATAAATCTTCGTAGGGGTTTAATCCTATCAATTTAGGGAAAAATCTCCCTGATGTTGATCTGCCTGTCTTATATAACAAAAATGGATATTTTTGTTTTGGTATAAAAAAAAAAATCTTAATTTTTTTTTCAACAGTTTTAAAATATAAGTAGGTTTAAACAAACATAATTTACACACAATAGTGCTCATACATCATACTAATTTATTAAAATGGCTGTGTGTGGATGCATTTAAGTAATTTTGGAATAAATTTTTATAATATAGCAGTGTATAATCCATATATTTGGACAAACATTGTATGTGCTTGTTGAACAGCTGATTTCAGTTTTAGTCCTGTGTTGCCATCAAAATAATTCTATTTTTTTGTAGCACTGCTGTTGGTTTTTTCAATTACCTACTACAGCGTTAATGAAGTTAGTCACTGGGTTGGGTTGCAATCATAAATTAACTGGATTTATATATACAGTATCTCACAAAAGTGACTACACCCCACTAATTTTAGCAAACATTTTAGTATATCTTTTTAAAGGACAATACTATAGAAATGAAACGTGGATATATTTTAGAGTAGTCACTGTGCAACTTGTATAACAGTATATATTCCTATACATGGAATTCACCAGAGCTGCACATGTTGTTGCTGGGAACCTCTTCTACTCCTCCATAATGATATCACAGAGGTGCTGAATGGTAGACACATGGTGCTTTGCTACCTTCTGCTTGAGGATGCACCACAGGTGCTTAATAGGGCTCAGGTCTAGAGAAATACTTGAAATACACTTCATCACCTTCAGCTTCCTCAGCAAGGCAGTTGTGATCTTGGCGGTGTGTTTGGGGCTGCTGTTTGGCCCAGTTTTTTAGAGAAGGGCATCATGTTCTGATTCAGAAGGTCCCAGTACATCCTGGAATCCATGTATCCCTAAATGAACCGCAGCACCATTCATCCAGCCACAGACCATGATGCTATCACCACCATGCTTAACTGTAGGCACGAGAAAATTTCTTGGTTCTCCTCACCAGGGTGTTGCTACACATGCTGGACACTATCTGACCCAAACAAGTTTAACATGGTTCCAGTAATTCATGCTTTTGCACAGGTTGTCTTCAGCAAATGTTTGTAGGATCTCTTGTGATCCAGCTTCAGAAGAGGCTTCCTTTTGGGATGATGGTCTTGAAAACCTTGTGGCAGTGTGCGGCGTATCGTCTGAGCACTAACAAGCTGACCTCCTTTTAGAGCTTTTGCAACCTCTAAGCAATGCTGGCAGCACCTATGCGGCTGTTTTTCAAAGATAGCTTCTGCACCTAACGAACACCACGAGGACTCAACGTCTTTGATTGACCCTTGCGAGGCCTGTTCCAAGTGAAACCTGAGAAAACCTCTGTATGACCTTGGTGACTGTACTGTAACTCGGTTTCAGTTTTGGGTTTTTCAGTTAAATTAAAGACTATTTTTCTCCTGTATTATTGACGATTTCTTTAAAAAGTCTAAAAATCTTGTCTCGTTCTTGTGAACCCGGTCTTGTGTCTCGTCTCATCTCATTTCATCGTCACATCCCTAATATATGTAATTCCATACCCTTTCAAATATAATTTGGTGGAATAAGTTCTATCCTTTATGTTTGAATCTATGTTATAAAATTCAGTTCTAAATCAAATTGATACCAATCAAAAATCTTACACATCACCTGTATAATAAACTTCTTTTGTCTGGTAAATATAATGCTATTCTCAAATTTTTTTCTTTTTCTTTTTAGAGGATGAAGTTGTTGGTGTAAGTGTCAGTGTGCGAGACAGAGAGGATGTGGTCCAGGTTTGGAATGGAAATGCATCCTTTGCTAACGAGGCAAACATTTTAGGAAGAATCTACGAGCTCCTTCCACAGATATCTTTTAAAGCAGTATTTTATAAACGTAAGTTAAAGGAGTTTCCTCATAATTTTCATATGCAAAATTTGAACAATATTTTGTCTAGCAGTATTATTCTGTGTGTATCCTATAAAAACCATTACATTATAGGTGTATCCTAAAATAACAACTTATTTGCTTTGTGGGGAAGTGGTGGCTCATGGTTAAGGTGTTGGATTACCAACCCGAAGATTGTTGGTTCAATTCTCAGCTTCACCAAGCCACCACTGGGCCCCTGAGCAACCCCCAATTGCTCACTTGTATAAATGACATAAATGTAAGTTGCTCTGGATAAGGGCATCTACCAAATGCTGTAAATGTAAATGCTTTAAGAACCTGTGGTTTCTCTTTCAGCGCACGAGGAGCACCATGCATTTGAAGGTGGTCGTTCAAGACATTAGCAAACTTTGCACATTCAGTGTCGCCTTTTTCCACTGTCTCATTCTTCAACCATCCTTAGGAAATGGACTAAAAAAATACAAGAGAAGAAGTGTTTAACTGCTTTACCCTGCAGAAACTGAAATAGTTTGTTTCAAATCAGTTCTAATTTCTGGGTATTTTAAACTTAGGCTACAGAAATCCCTGTTGGAGATAAAACTGAAATGTGGGGTTAGCTAATAATTTTCTCAAAAGAACATATTGGGCAATATCTAGAGTTCACACTGAAGTGGAATATGTTTATAACATTAGAGCAATGATGCCATGAACATTTTGTGTTCTGTTCTGTTTTTTTTCTGTTTTCCAGTGACATTGCTGCTTTCTTCTGTGTTAGAAATTGTTAGACATTTCCTCAACCACAAATTTCTGCCGCTTTTTAGGTTAGCGATTAGTACTTGAGCTTTTGTATCTTTTATGCGAAGATGTTGCACATGGAGTGTTTTTCTCCGGCTTTAGCCTGACAAGTAGTTACTTTTAACTGTATTCATTCTTTTTCTTGTTTTATCCTTTTTGGCACCTTTCTTTAAATTAGATTTCAAATGAAATGTTTTGTATTTTTGTCACTGTCCTTATCAGTAATCCTTTGTAGGAGTTTGGTCTATAATGCAATTAGAATATTTCATAGTTTTAAATGACTAATCTAGACAGACTTAAAATAATTTTGTAGTGATTTATGCACTTATTTAACAGCAATATGCTTTGCCATACTGCATGAATGTGACTTTCTGCCACCATGTTGTATCATGTTTGACAATAGCAGGAGGTCATATACTGTCCAGTTACGTTACTGATAAATACCTGTGTAAACTTTTAAGAGGATTGAATGAATGTGTTTAGTTTTTCTGCACCAAAGAGTTTTTTCCCCGCTCAGATCTCATGTAGTAAATTCGAACGTGTAAAAACACATACATATCAGTGTTTACTGGTATTGTCAGACATCTATTCAGTTTTAGATTTCTTTCAGTTTAAGTGTGGGTTATGTTTTCAACAATAATTTTTTAAATCCAAAAAACTCACTACAAGAGGACCAGGGACAAATTTCTGACCTGGGTCACTAATGTGAAAAGGCACTGGAAGCACAATTGTGGATTTTTGACCTTTGAACACGCATGCGAATATGCGAATGCAGCTGGCATTTCATATATGCTATAAATCTTTTTATGAAACACAAGTACAGAAATGTATATGTTTATTTTTCTGAGCATTCTTGTTGGTAAATTCAGGGCCCCCAGGTCAGGATGCGAGACCTCAAACCAATGGTTAGTCTTCTGGACCAGTGCCTTGTTCTCCCAGGGTTTCACTCATAGAAGATTCTGTTTTACCTTTAATGTATTTAATCAGTACAATGAAAATTGTTTTTTGCGTATAGGTTTTGAGATATTAAATAAAGATGCGTTTTTGAGGACATTAAAAAGAGTTTTTGGTTTGTTTTTGACCCTTACGTTTAAAGTAGTGTTCAATACGAAACGCTACATCACAGGGTGGCGCCAAACACCGCACTAACACCCGCCTGCTCGGCCAGGTGCAAGTTGTTATGCAAACCCATTAAAAGTTTGTTTATAAATCTTTATCATATTTTAACGTTTTTTTTATTGCACATTTATAGATTTTTACATTAATACATATTTAAATGTTTTAACTATTTTTAACATGGTAAAATGTTTGTAGCTTGCTTAGCCTTGTACATGAGGAGAGTTAATTGCATTACACTGCTCTACATTTAGCATTCATTGTGTGGTTTTTTAAACTACACACGAATATAAAAATAAAAATGTATTTTCCTTTCTGTGATTCTTGCTTAGCAGGTGAACATGACGTCACGATTTTAATAGGTCTGAAGTTGAAGTAGAAAAACAAACCCAAAGTGGATATTATTTGGTATGAATGATGCCATGTAACAAAATAGAGAAAAGGAGCACATGCTTTAAATGTGTTTATAGAAAGGGGAAAGGGTGTTGCTTTAATGTGTGTTCCTATATCCTGAAGCGGATGAACACATTTGTTTACATTGTAGTGTGTCCTGCTAGAACGCGGTTTCAGTAGCGCGAGGCAGCGCCAGCTGCGTATGAAGCTGTTCCAGCTATTTCTGCGAAACAAAATCTCTCCTCAATAAAGTTTTGCCAAGTACCTCCGTCAAACAAACTCTATTCCGGTAAGTTCGTACAGATCGACAGCGTTGCCTTATTGCTATTTTTAGCTTTTAAATCTATATTTCATGCTTCGCTAACTGGCTAATGTGCCCCAGTGTATATGCGTGCCTGGAAAGCTATGCTAGCTGAGTGTACATTGTTAGCACAGCTAGCTCATACAAAGTGCTCGCGCGCTGTTGCTCGACTGTGATATTGGAGTGAAGTGCTGAGTCGCTGTTTTGAAGAGTTATCAAATGAAATACTGTTTATCCAGCGCTTACATCCAGCTCCGTTTGGAATAACACGTGCGCACTGCTGTAGAGAACAGTTTAGAAGTTAGCTGGCTGAGTTTTCTTGGGTTGTGGATGTAATACGGGACGGAATTCCCGTGTGTGTGTGTGTGTGTGTGTGTGTGTGTGTGTGTGTGTTTTATCTTACAGTAAAGTGACTGTTGGTTTTGCACCAATTCGAAAAACAGTGGTGTGCTATTCGATTTATTTACAAATCGCCACAGCTCATGTTTTAGTATAATTATTCTTCTCCTTCCTCTTCTTTGTAACGGTTCTGGTTTCTCTACAAAGACACACTGAATTTTTCTCAGTTCACTAATGTAGCTCCTTTAAAATGTCCATTGTCAGTTTTATAGATAACCGGATGAACGTTTGGACGTTCCCTTCTGAAAGTGTTAAAAGCGGCTGTCTGAGACACTAGAAAAAATGTTTTTAAAAATACTCCAAATTAGTTTAATTATAATACACACCCGGAGAAAAGTGTAGAAATCATGATTTTTTTTCATTAGATTTTATTTTGGGGGTGAAATTAAGGTCAGTTATGCAGTTTTAAACAAGGTGACGTCACCGAGGAGGGAAAAAAGGGAGCAGGCTAAAATCCTAGGTTGATTTGACCAGCTACCAGTTGCCAAAACACACACAGATCTTGTCAAACTGGTAGGCCATCTTTGACATTTTTTTACTGTGCTGACAGAAAAGAAACGTGTTCTGAATTACTACAACAAATGATGTAAGTTGTTTTAAGTCAAATTCCACAACAGTAAGTTGCATAAAAGTTGCATAAAATGTAACTATTTGTTGAAAATGTCTGCACAGTCCTTTAGAGGCTGGTATCTGATCAGACCAAGCCAGGTTTTATATCAGTGATCACTGATTTGGTGCTTTTAATCCAGAGGGGTTTTTTTGGTTGAAATGACTTGTCTGCATTTGAACAGCTATAATCCAGGTGTTGTGTAGCCTGAGGGCCTGAGATCTTAAAGCAGCGGTTCTACCTTTAAATTGTTTTAAGCTCTCCTTTTATCACAGACAATCATAAAAAAATTCAGATTGTGTTGTCTGTATGTGCATGTGGTAGATTATAGTTAATAAAGCTCCTGAAACAAGAAGATGTTTTGCAGTGACATGCGTTTATATATTAATGCATTTTAAGATGACGATGTTGGGATAATAGTTAATTGGAGCTAAGTCAAACTTGATTTGCTTTGAAATTGCTTTATGGTCTGCCTTCAGAATATCCCAGAAGTTTTATCACAGCTTGGCAGATTGTAGTGTTTGCTTATTATGGACGTTTAGTTTTTCTGTGTTCATGTTGTGGTATGAGGGTGTCGGTTTGGCGATGGGTGTAGATCTGATTGTGTTATCATTTTTACAGTAACTGTAGTTTGTTAATTTCTTGTGTCCATGCTTTTTGTGAGTCTAGATTTCTTTTCAGTTTTGTTTGTGGTTCTTTAGCCAGCTGTTGGCAGACATTTGTCTCTGTGCTGTTTGGCTTTTTTCACATGACCTATAAATGATTATTTCAATATTTCAAAGTAATATGACAGAACTGTACTGCATTTATATTTATTTTGTTGTTAGATGTTTTATCGCTCGATGTTCGAGATTATGAATAGATGTTGATGTGTTATACTGCCACTAAGCGTATTTTATTTAAATACCAATTAAAAACCTTTCTTTTGCAAAAGTCGCAAGATTGTTGCCGTCCTGATCATGATTGTCTGCTGAGCAGCTAAATGAAAAAGCTGGTTTCTTTTAATAAGTCTAATAAAAATATGATCATGTCCTGTAATATATAACACAATAGTATACAGCTGTAAAAGGATGTTTTTGTTGTGGTGTAATCATTGTTTCATCTTGTTGGCTGGTTTAACCTCCTGGCAAAGGCACCAAGGTTTTGTGTTGAAATATTCTCATACTCAAATCCATGTGAAACAAAGCCTTGGAAACACAAGCCACCAATCAGCCACTGAGTTCTACTGATCCACCTTTGTATGTCACAGCAGATGGCATTTGTATTTGTAATGTTTGTAAGTGTGAAAGGGTGAGATTTTCTTACAGCTTGTTATGACCATGAAAGTTTAACAGTTGATTTTATAACTCGACAACCACAAGAATCAGATCAGTGGTTTAATTCTAAACTTGATCACCTTGCTTTCTTTCCTCACCATCCTCTTCACTGTCTGATTTTGCTTTAATCCTCATTGTATGTGTAGGTGTTTTATTTTGTGTTATTAATTTTGTCTCATTTAAAGTCTTTCTATGTTAAAAGTTAATATTGTACCATTTTAAAAAGGTTTTTCACAAATGACAGTTTGTGTGCATTGACTTGCATTATTAGGACTGTCAGTAAGTTGTGTATTCAACTGTGAGTTAGTATGTATTAAATTCAATAAATAAACCAATGAAATTACATTTTTTTAAATTAAAAAAAAAAACGTACCAAGATCAGAACTACTTTGTCAAATGTTAAAGAACTGAAAAAGTCTGTAAATAAGAGGGACCCAGTATTTTTTAAAACTATGTTGGAGACTACAAAGACTGTTTATAGGATTTGTTGAAGACCACAACAATTGTTTTTTAGCCCCTCTAAATGAAAACCGTGATGGATTTTTAGATCTGTGTAATGTGACGTAAGAATTGGGCATGGCTAACTAGTTCAGCTTGTTTGAGCATGAGCAAGACCAGGGCTTGCAAAGTCACTATCGTAGGCTTATCTTATAAGAAGAAAAATTTATTTAGTGCTTTTGCATTCTCGCACAGTATAGCTGGGTGGTTATGTTGTCTGTAATTTTTGGGCATTAGGGAAACACTATCAGTATGTAGGGCATTAAAATTTCACTGAGATGCTTGCTCAGTTTTTACTTTCACTTTCAATCCGCAAGCGCACAAAATGTGTGTAGAGAGTAGGGGTGGGAATCTTTAGGTACTTTAGGTACTTCAGATTCTGGGAGTCACGATCTGATTCCAAAATCGATTCTTAATCTACAATTTTTTTTGTGCTGTGTAAATAAATGTTTACATCTTTACATTTTAACCAGAATCTGAGTTTCTATGCTTTTTGTTTATAGTTGGAATTTCTGAATGACAATATCATTCATCTTAAAAAAAGTGATTTGGTTTCATAAAGTTGTGTTTAGGATGAACAAACTCTGAATGAACATCCAAACATCAGATTATTATAACAATTATGAAGAACACTTAAATTATGCAGTAAGGCTACACACTGTACCTTGGCTCAAGCCTCTGTAACAGTTTTAAAATTTGATGTTGATTGTCTATTTTCGAAATTTTAGAAATTCGCCAGCATACGTCCGTGTGTGTTAATCAGTGCTTATGTAACAGACTAAACTGTTTATTAAGTTTAGACGTGGTAATTTTGTGTCAGCAATCATTCTGTGTGTGGGGGTAAATGCATTTTTCCCCACGGGGCTTGTCGTAATTTGGTGAGCGTGTTTGTGCACAGGGGTGTGATACAGAAGAAAAAGTTGCATGTCTGTATTTAAAACCATTTCAGTACATTTTGGACTGCTTCGTTCCTTATTTTTATCAAATTCAAAACGAACCTGTGATGAACGCTCAGTTACACTTTTTCCGTTTCGTGTATGCGCAGGCCCGCACAGTCGCAATCTTATTTTAATTTGGAATCTATTCTGAGCTTTTGAGCATTGATTCAGCAATTGCTAGAGAAAGACTTCAAGCATTTAGAACCAAGAACTGTTTTATTATGCATTTTCAGACAGTTTAAATAAAAATAATTATTATTAAATGCTGTTAATTTTCATAGTGTATTTATTTTATTTAAATAAATAAAATCCCTGTGCTTTTAAATGTCTACTTGTATCCCTTTATTAAGTAAAATAACATTGTTTCATTCATTTATATTGTGCCCCTAAAATTATTTCCAAAAAAAAAGTAGGCATCAAGCACCAGTTATATGTGACATTAAAATCACTTTGGTTTCGTTGCTCTAAGTTTATTTATTTATTATTTTGAACTTGCTGGGTGGTGATGTTTTCCAGGATAAACACTGTTTGTCATGCATGCCCTAACTCTGTTAACGCATGTTGTGCTGGGACATGTTTTTGTGGGTATGTTGAAAGCTTACAGTTAAGCTACAGACCTTAAAGTAACTGTGTCAGTAAAATCAATCAAGTTGATATCGCTTATCCTTTTTCCCATATGAGTACTGAGAAGTCAGTGTAGCACTGCTGTTTGTTTTACTATAGCAGATCCCTAAAACCTTTTTTTTTACTGTCGCTAACAGCGTTTATTTGAATTGACCCTTGTGCATCAAAACCACACCTTCTGAATTAAATCTGTTCATGCCTGCTGTATCACTGGAGCGGCACCTAGCAGTCAGCCACATGTTTTTTTAGTTATTCACAAGTCTTATATTTTTAGTTGTGTTAAACTGCTTTAGAAAAAAGTTACATTCAGGCTTTAAAATCTACAAACTCTAAATGCACACATCTCACCTGTTTCTGTTTTGAGTATAAACAGCTCTGCCAAAATCCCATCGGGAACTCCCCTGAAACTAATCATACAGCAGGGCTGGGTTTATGAAATCTTCCTATAATTTTCAATGTTAATGGAATAGTTATTTTGTAGTTATTGTACTCCTGACAAGCAGGTTCAGTAGGTTGTAGGTAGAATCCTGAGACAAAAACTTTCACTCTGTTGACTTTAGCAAAAAAAATTTTGTTTAAAAAGCTTTAATTGCCACACCCTGCAAAATATTTTTCAGCACTACAAAGCAAACTGCACTGTGCAGCTGCAACAAGACCCTGGTCTGGCTGTTCATGAAAATAATTTAAATCAGTCTTTATAATTAACTTAAATGAACCCTCTGTTATCAGGATGTAGAAGCAGGAGAAAACTTTAATTTCCTTAATTTCTATAGCTTTTTTTAGTAGAGGGAGATAGTTATAGACATATCTTTTGCTTCTTTGCAAATGATCATGGTTATCTTGAGGAAAAAGTAATTCATCTTGCTGCATAGTGTCTACACTTTCACTGAGGTGGTAAAAGCAAGAAAGTAATTCAGAAGGTGTTGGAAACCTGTCCATGTGTTTATGAACGTTCCATTCCAGGTTCCCCTTTTTTTTATTATAAGTTCTACTTTTCTAGAGATGCTTTCCGACAGATTTTGAAATGTGTCTGTTGGTATTGATGTTCATTCAGTTACTTGAGAATTAGTGAGATCAGATTCTGATGTCTGGTGAAAAGGTCTGGGGTGCAGTCCAGTTTATCTTAAAGGTGTTCAGTTGGTGTGAGGCCAGTCTTGATGCATGTCTCATACCTTGCTGTCATTGTTGTATATTGCAGTTTATGTGTTTCACATATTGGCATTATGACACCCCGTACTGATTCTTTGTGGCACATGCGCAGTAGGAGTTAAACACATGTATACTAGTGGACCGTGAGTAAAGTGGCTTGTGTCTGTCGTTTAATACAGTACGCTCTCATATCTATCGCTAACCCACAACAGTGTTTAGTTCATTCAGAGTACGGATGTTTTCCTGGTACTGAATATAATGATACCATTGGGACAATTTTTGGTTGCCAAGTGCTGACGTTACTGCTACCGGCAAATTTTCTGCGCTTACTTTTGTGTTTTAATTTCAGATATTTAACTTATTTTTGTACCTCTTGATATTTTTGAGGAACAATCACCACCACCGTCTGACCGCATCAATCCCTTCCAGGTGTTAGCTTTACGAGCTAGCTGATGTAGCATAACTTTGGTATTACCAGCATAATAATAATATTCGATTCATTGTCATTGTGCAGGGTACGTGTACAGAGCCAATGAAATGCATTTTTCACATATCCCATCTTAGTAAGTTGGGGTCAGAGCGCAGGGTCAGCTATGATACAGCGCCCCTGGAGCAGGAGGGGTTGAGGGTCTTGCTCAAGGACCCAACAGTGGTTGACTGTTAGCATACTTAGTTAGCATACTAAGTGATATCACCTGTTATTTGATTTAATTATGGTTATAACCCTATGGTTGTAACCCTATATTTAACTGTTTATTGGACTATGCTTTTTGGTTTTGTTTTTTGGCTTGGTTTTACATTTTGTCGCTGCTCCTAGACTCCTCGAAAATTTAAAGTTCTGTCTTTAGCTTAAGAGTGTTTTTATGAGTACAAGTACATTATCTTAGTTTCGGGCCCGATACCAGTATCTGTATTAATGCATCCCTAAAGTTTATATCACTGTCCTTAATGCCACTTGTAAAATGTACACCCAGGTGTGGTGGTGATAGATATATTAAAAGAATAATATTCTTTATAAAACAAATAGTATATTTAACTGCGGAATATGATTTTAAAGCATCACTGTTGAACATTTTTTGGTGAACATTTTGTCGACTACATTTTAGTCAGTCACCTTGATACGCAGCCCTATTTGAGATACCTGCAATATCTGTTCAGTTCAGTGCCATTGTATACGTTCAATGCTGCCAATATGACCAACTTCTGAAATGATGACGCAATGTCTGTAAAATAAATACATATAAATTTGTTGACTAAACTGACGGAAGAGGTAAGTGCAGAAACCTCATTTGAAAACTTATGTCCACCAACCAGCTAAAGTAGCCCGTGTTGCACTATATTCCACAAATATCATTATACAGTTTTTTTTAAATTTTTATTTACAATGACAAAATCAAGGGTATTATGTTAGGCTAGCTTTTAGGTTTGCATAGTCTGTATGTGGCATTGCTTGCAACGGATGTAATATGTATAATAGAATAAAATGTTGTTCACAATCATGTAGCCATAATATCTATTATAGCTTATACATTGCACATATTTCATGGGTTTATAAAGCTGAAGCAACAATAGCTCATGAAGCTAACAGCATATTGTGTTTTACACCAAGACTATAGCCATCAATTTAGAGCAAAAAGTCAACTGAATTTCTCCATTTAAGTCATTTTTCGGAAGTTACTAAACCCACTTTCGACCAGGTGTTATGTTTTGTGTAAAAGGTGCAATCACTGCTATGGAAACAGTGTCTAGCCTTGTAACTATAGATACCGATAACATTAACGATGGTGGTTTGGTAGTCATCATGTACAAGCTTTACATTTAATTTGTAACTATTAAGAGATTATAACATGCAAGCTTTAGATACTGGCAACATCTTCTAGCTACCTTTCCTTCTTTTCTCCACTTCCTCTGACAAAACCCTCTTTTGGTTTCTATGCTTACTCTGCCATGGCGTTGTTTTGAGCCTTGCACATTGGATTGTTGTGTCTTTTTGTTAGCTGTTGGCTAACTCCATCCAGGCCACCAGTAAAATATACAGTGCCTTGAAAAGGAATTTATCCCCCTTGATTTTTGTCACATTTTGTCACCTTACAACCACAAACTTAGCACATAATTGTAAAGTGGAACGAAAATTATATAAACAAATTTGAATAGTGTGGCGTGCATTTGTATTTGGCCCCCTGTACTCTGATACCCCCTAAATAAAATCCAGTGCAATCAATTGCCTTTATAAGTCACATAATTAATAAGAGTCCACCTGTGTGTAATTTAGTCTTAGTATAAATACACATGTTCTGTGAAGGCCTTAGTGGTTTGTTAGAGAACACTAGTGAACAAACATCTGTCTAATCCATTAAGTAATACTTAGTCTGTGCATCTTTGCCCACAACAAAGCTATACATTTTTTTTCATACAGCAAGCTGAGGTCTATAAATACTTGTTCACTTTTGCTATAGTTTTGTTTCTCTGGATATAAGCCTAACAGAAAGAGCTAAGGGGTCCAATAAAATGTGTTTTAAAATGATCTTTTCTATAATGACTCTTACCTCCTCCCAAAATAATGTAATCTTTTTGCATTGCCAAATGCAGTGAAAGAAAGTTCCTCTATCTTTCATACATTTTGTACATATGTCTGGTGCATTTTTATTATATCTGTTCAATTCCACTGGTGTTACATATGTACACATCAACCACTTATACTGTATAAGTTTGAGAGGTGTATTTATAGACATAGTCTGAGCCTTAATACAAGCTACTTTTCAATCCTCATCCGAAACTTTAAATTGCAAATCTTCCTTCCATAAGTTTAATTTATACTGGAAATTCTCTAATGAGAAGCTAGTCATCAACCTATTAAGTTTAGAAATGATGCCCTTTCTCAGATTATCCTTTATCATCATTTTTTGTAGAGATGAGTATGGGGGTCTATGGAGAGCATTATCTTGATTTGCTTTAACAAAGCTTCGCAATTGTAGATATTCGAAAAAATGATTCCTATTGAGGCTAAATTTAAGCCAGTCAGTGCAGTAGAGATCTTGAATCTTGAATCAATTCCTTCGTGTCCCACAGTTGAATGTTGCATCCGCTTCTGATTACCCCATATCGGACTATATTGAGATAACGAATGTGAATCTAATTTTTGGTACATCATTTAATAATTTTGTACATCATACCATATTATTAACATATTTTTACTATTGGGTTTTTGGTTCGTTTCCGTAGTTGTTTTGCTGTGTCTGAATATATGTATGAGGGAAAAGGCAGAGTCAAACCGCAAGATTAAATTTCTATCCAGTGTGGAGACTTACTTGTTAAGAAATAGAACATAATAGACCTCAGCTGTGCAGCCCAATAGTACCACAATAAATTTGGCCATTTCAAGCCTCCTCTATCAAATGGCAAATATAAGAAAGACAAGTCTTGCCCTTCTATTGTTCCATAAAAATCTAACAAACATAGTTTTGATTTCTGAAAATACATCTGAAGGTGGGGTAAAGAAATATTTTGAAAGAAATAAAGTAGTTTGGCTGGTACGTTCATTCTTAAAATATTAATCCACCCAATTACAGATATTAGTAGTGGCATCCATCTATCAATTGATTCGTTAATTTCTATCATTAAAGGTTCATAATTAGCCTGTGCAATGTTTTCTAGTCTTGGCAAAATCCGAACACCCAGTTATCTAAACTGCTTTACCACATTAAATTAAGTTAACTCAGAATTTCTTTTTTCATTTGAATTTAGAAGTAATATAGAGGATTTCGTGTTATTTTCCCTATACTCCGAGATCTCACCAAATGTTTTAATTAGCTGTAACACGACTGGATTTGTTTTACTTAAATTTGACAAAAATAAGATAACAACCTCAGCATACAAAGATATTCTGTGTTCTGTTGGTTCTATTGTTATTCCATAGAATTGCTGATGTGAGCGTTTTCCAATTGCAAGAGGTTCAATTGCTAGTGTGAACAACAAAAGAGAGCGGACAACCTTTTCTAATTAAAAAAACTAATTTTTATTGGTTTTCATATATTTCTATTAGTCAAAATTTTTGCTGTCAAATTTTTGTATATTACTTTAACCCATTTCATGAAAAACATTGAAAAGATAGGGCCATTCGACCCTATCAAAAGCCTTTTCGGCATCCCTAACATTACGGAACGCCTGCCTTCCTGTTATAAGTCCATTTTGATCTTTATTAATAATATTTGGCAATACTTTTTGAAACTGTTTTGCTAAGAGTTTACAAAGTATTTTAAGATTGTTAAGATTGTTAGAGGCTTTACCTGGTTTTGGCAATAAGATAATTACAGCCCTATTTATAGATAATGTAAAACCTCCTTTTATACAAATCTATTGGGAGACTTATCTGGTCCTGCTGTTTTCCCTGATTTCGTGCTATTAATAGCGTTTCCTATTTCTTCTTTAGGTCTTCTTTAAGTTCATGTGGGAGTATAGGCAGTTCGTCTAAGAACATTTTTTGCATCAGGATCCACTACAACCTTTCTGTTAGTTTTAACAGTTGTGATTGGAGTTTTGACCTCTAATTGTTTAATTTGCCATGCTAATAATTTACCCGGTTTGTCTCCCTGTTCAAAAAATGATTGCTTTAATCTTATAAGACTGGAGATAAATTATCATATTTATCCCTCAAAATCAATAACTCGCTTTGCATTTATGGATCACTTCCATGGCTTCTTCATTGCCTTTCTGTGCCTCACCGCTAACACAGTAAACAGTTAACTTCGGCTGTTTTACCAATTTACTGGTTTCTTTACTTAATTTGCCAGATTTTGACATTGAAGTACCCACACCAAACTTATTCTAGAAAAGTATAGTAGTTAAGACAGACCAGCGTAAAGCACGTCTTCTTAGGTGGCTGCCATAACCCGGAAGTCCAATTATTTTTGTAATTTGGAAAATGTCTTAAATGTTTCAGGATGCCAAGGATGTAGCTAAACCATATGCCAAAACATATATGATATGATATCAATATATGATTACACCTGATTATGACTAGTTTGAAAATTATATTCTGAATTAATGGCTGTAATCTGGAGCTGCCTTTATCTATCATCCTATAACAGTGTCTGTTCTCTGGGTAGAATTTAGATTTTGAAACCAGACTGTGGGAATTTGCATGTTCAGCTTCAAGAGCAGTCGGAATAGATGTTTACTTGGACAACCAAATTACTGGACTAGGCTAGATTCACCAATATATATATATATATTTTTTAAAACTGATACTGATATAGATTATTTGCATGTATGTGTTTTTAAGACAATGATAACAGTAGAGCACAAGCATTTTTTTATACAACTGTTGATACTGTAATTTTACGCCCTTCTTGCAAGCATATGTTGATGTATATAAATTGTACCAAATTAACTTACTTTTACTACTACTTTTTCCCTTCTTGTGCTGCAATTCCACTACGCAATGCTAGTGGTTGTGCATGCAATTCGTCTGCAAGATGGTGGATCTGATAAAACAAAATAAATACCCAATAATAGAAGAAATGTCTTAAACAAAAACTGATTATCAGCTTTCATATAAATCTTTTTCTAGGGTTTATAATGCGATATTCCATATGCAATACGGTATATTAGAATGATATAACCTATGTTTTTTCTTTAGACACGTTTATGTTTTCACATTCAGATTCACATTAATTTTCTATCAACCATAGCTGATACAAATTGTGCATTGTTTTGAGGTGACTATAAATATTTGTAGTGTTTCATAGATAGATATCTCCTGCTGGTTTTGTATTTTTCTAATAGTATATCATATAATAGGTTTATTCTAACAGCGAGGGACAGAACAACAAAAAAACGTCAAAAAAGGAAATTGATTTGCATGTTAAGTAAATGCATTTTATATGCAAAATATGACTTAGTACTTGGTAGCAAAACCCTCATTGGCAATTACAGAGGTCAGACTTTCCTTGTATTTGGCCACCAGGTTTGCACAGTTTATCTCAGAAGCAATATTTTTTTTCCCTGATCCTCTTCAAGTCATTAAGGTTTTAAGTCTGACGTTTGGCATCATGAGCCTTCAGCTCCAGAAATGTCTTTTTCTGGATGTTTTGTTGTTTTGTCTCTCACTGTAATAAACCCACTATTAAAATTATAGACAGATCATTTCTTTGTCAGTGGGCCAACATCCAAAATCAGCAGGGGCTCAATAATTGCTCAATAATCACTGTATGAAAAAATCACAGCTTGTTGATTGTCTTGCATCAAAGCACATGCACACGTCCCCAATTAAAAATATATTGTACAGACCTAATCAGAAATCAACTGATTATATGTTTAGTTTTTTTATGGGGAAGTGGTGGTTTAGAGGTTTCGGTGTTCAGAGTTCTGCAATGGTTCATAACCAGCTGTTTGTGGGGCATTCCCTAACACAAATTTAATGTCATGATTTTTACAATTAGATCACATTAGTTCATATTACAGCTGCAGCCCTAGTTTATGTGTAGCTGGTTGCATTTCTAAAAATGCATTACGTTTTTTTTATTTATTTATTTTTTATATATATTTTGTTTTTTTAGGTTTAAACTATCATACATGCTGTATATTTTTTATTTATTAACTTGATTAATAACTAAAATTATTTATGTTAATTTACACACAATGCAGTTATTTTTACTTTAATTAAAAGTTATGCTACTTTTTGAAATCTTAATATGCAACGACCATTTATGTCTGAACATCCTCTGTCCGTCTGTCTGTCTGTCTGTCTGTCTTTGCACTGTTTAAATGTTTCCACTCTGGTAAGGCATAATACAAAGATTTTGTTTTTAATTTTTATATTTTGTAAAATCAGATCCTGTTTGTAAGCACTATAGCTAAGTAACAAGTTGGCTGTTGCAAAGTGCTCTGTCGTCTAGGCAAAAAAAAAATCTTGTTCTGGTTCACATTCATGTCAGGAGGAGGGTTGGTTGTTTGTCTAGAGATTTTCTCTACTGTTTACTCTAGCTGTGTTGCTTTTTGAAACGCTTCCCCGCCCCCACCATCTGTTTACATAAGGCCCTTCCAGTGTATTATTGCACCTGCCAGATCCTCAGAACGTACCACCTGGTTAATGTTAAATAACTCCAGAAGCAAGATGTGTTTGTTAATAAACACTGGATCTAGGGTTCCTTTGTTTACTGTAGTCATGGTGGCAGTCAGTTATTTAAAAAATATCGGCTCAGGCGTCCTTGTGTGGGAGCAGGCTTAACCATTTGAAGACCGATAGGAAGTAAGTTGCATTGCTGCCACAGAAAGAACAGAAAGGTTGATTTTAAAGATTTGGAATATATTCTTATTTTTGATATTGTGTGTAAAGTTTCTGCATTGTCTTTTTGGATGGACAAATCACAGCAAACTCCATTTATTTGAATGTTAAACTTTTTGTTTGGGGCTCATGTAAGAAAAAAGTGTTTTTAACAAAGACTTTTTTTCTTGTCACTTTTTATTTTGATTTTATTTGTTCAAAGGCATGGAGGAACATTTATTTTACTTTGGCAGATGGTATATAGCTGTTTTTAGTTTCACTCTTTAGGTTATGCAAAATTTGTTATAAAATTTAATCATGTAATTAAATTATTGCGTGTGTGTGTGTGTGTGTGTTCTTGAAGCGTCATGCAGGAATCCAAGACAGATCAAGCAACCAACAGCAGTCCAGCTGGCCAGGAGCGACTGAACTTGAGTGTGGAACAAGTGACCAATGAGACACCAGTAAAAACATCTATACCCAGCCTACAACAGGTTAAAATGCCGACTATTATAATTGTTCTGTTTATATTATTATTATTATTATTATTAGTAGTAGTAGTAGTAGTAGTAGTAGAATTAAGGCCCACGCCATGTTATGGCACAGGGCACTATTCTTCTAAAGATTATAAGAGCCCAAGCTGTCGGCAGTGGCACAGCTTTATATAAAGTTTTAAGTTTTAAGGGCCTCTATTGCACACACCTTTCGAACTGCAGTCACTAAAAATTAATACATATATAGATCTTATCAGGCCGAACAACTTTCGTGCTGACGGTCAGCAATCTGCCCAATGGGAAGTGGGCTTTTGAGGGTTTGTGAAAAACACATGCTATGGAATTTGCAATACTCCTTCTAGGATTATCAACTGAATGTCATCAAACTGGGTCAACATCATCTCAAGACATTGGGGATGCAATATTGGCAGGGAATTTTTAGTATCTCAAACGGTTTGGCCGTGGCAAGACAACGAATTATGGTGAGGAAAAAAACCCGTAATTTTTATCAAACTTTTTAATCAAGTTTTGATCAAACTTAACCAGGTTGTTTGTTGTATGATGCTGCATCAAGTTTTAGCGCCACCAACTGGCAGCAGAAAGGCTTTAAATTCAATGTCTTATTTTTAGTCAAATTAATTAAAATTTTTCAGAATAATGTTAAGACATGGCAAATGTAAATCTATGTAGGGATTCTTTATATCTTTAATATTCAACATATAATTACATTTATTTATTTGTAAAACTGACAATTCACCTGACATTTCATGCTATAATACTAAATTTGTTTAAATCTAACCAATATATTAAGCCTGATGCTGTCTCAAACTTCCTGCTTCCTGTGACACACTTTATTTACATTAATCATGGTTACAAACTGTCAACATCTTATCCTGGTAAGTTAGCATTCAAAGTTAGCTGTTTAGCGCTAAAACTTTTACTGTCAAGGATTAAACTTCCCATTGTTTAGAAAATAAGCTAAAGTAAAACCAGTCAAGGTATCATGATTTTGTGATGTGTGAAGTCTTTATATTGTTGTAATAAGTTAATTTTATGCTTATTGCTACACTAGCATGATTTATATAAGTGCTTGTCACGCTGGTTAGATATGTTTAGTCCCTGGAAAAAAGTCTGTCTTTGGAAATTCATGGCTAAGGCTGCAATTACTGTATAAAACAGTTCCCAGAGTTCTTCTTTACTACACCTCAACACACAGGTGTCTTTGATCAGCAACACACACATACACGGTAAATGTGATTTTTCAAGTAGGATGTGATCCTGGATTAACATCCTTTATTGATTGTAAATCAACATTTAAATCAACCAATCATAACCATCTAATGTCATAAGTGTCTGTCATCCAAATCAGCCTCAATCCATTTTTAAATCTTTTGCTTTTTTCTGAGTAAATGCTAAAAAATATCTTATTAGTAATTCATTGATTCTTAATTTACTGACGATGATGATTTATGGATTACCGTTGAATTCTTCTCCTTTTGGCTTTTCCCTTTTGTCGTCACAGCGAATCATCTGTCTCTACCTAACTCTATTCTCTCCACTTACACCCACTAACTTCATGTCCTTGTTTATCGCATCCATTTACCTCCTCTTTGGTCTTCCTTTTAGCCTTCTGCCTGGTAGTTTCTTTTCTAACATCTTCCTACCAATATATTCACTATCTCTCCTCTGTACATGTCCAAACCCCCTCAATCTGGCTTCCCTGACTTTTTCCCCAAAAACATCTAACATGAGCCGTCCCCTGATGAACTCGTTCCTAATCCTGTCCAACCTCGTCACTCCCAAAGAAAACCTCAACATCTTCAGCTCTGCTACTTCTAGCTCTGCTACTTGTTTCTTCCTCAGCGCCAGTGACTCTAAACCGTACATCATAGCTGGTCTCACCACTGTCTTGTACACCTTCCCCTTGATTCTAGCTGATATTCTCCTGTCACACATCACTCCTGACACGTTTCTCCATCCATTCCAACCTGCCTGTACTCGCCTCTTTACTTCTTTTACACACTCTTCATTGCTCTGAACTGTCGACCCTAAGTACATTAACTCCTGTACCTTCTTTACCTTTTCACCCTGTAATCTTACTGTTCCACTTCCCTCCCTTTCATTCAAACACACTGTCTTGATAGAACTGACTTTCATTCCTCTTCTCTCCAGAGCAAACATCCCCCTCTCCAGCTTTTTTTTTCCTCCACCTGCTCCATGCTCTCACTACAGATCACAATGTCATCTGCAAACATCATTGTCCAAGAAGATTTCTGCCCGACCTCGTCTGTCAACCAATCCATCACCACAGCAAACAAGAAGGGGCTCAGAGCTGATCCTTGATGCAGTCCTACCTCCCCTTCGAACTCCTCTGTCTGACCTACTACACACTTCACCACTGTCCTGCTCCTCTCATACATATCCTGCACCACCCTGACATTCTTCTTTGCTATTCCTGACTTCCTCATACAATCCCACAGCTCTTTTCTTGGTACCCTGTCATATGCTTTCTCCAGGTCTACAAAAACACAACAAAAATTTCGACCATCTCTGTACTTCTCTGTGACCAGCTATACTGCTGGTCACAAATATCTACTACCCACTTTAACCTAGCTTCCACTACTCTTTCCCATACCTTAATTGTATGACTCTGTAGTTGTTGCAACTCTGCACATCACCCTTGTTCTTAAAGATAGGCACTATTACACTCCTTCATTCCTCAGGCATCCTCTTACTCACTAAAATCCTGTTAATCAATCCAGAAATTCCACTGCTGCCTCTCCTAGACATTTCCACACCTCCACCGGTATCTCATCAGCACCAACCACCTGTCCTCTTTTCATCCTTTTCAAAGCCATCCTAACTTCGCATGTACTAATTTTTTGAACTTCCTGCTCCACATTGTTTACCTCTTCTACCCTTTTCTACCTCTCATTTTCCTCATTCATCAACACTTCAAAGTACTCCTTCCATTTTTTTCGGTACACTCTCCTCACTTGTGAGCACCTTTCCATCTCGATTCTCAACTACCATAACCTGCTGCAAATCCTTCCCATCTTGATCCCTCTGCCTTGCTTAAATGTACAAGTCCTTCTCTTCTTCTCTAGTGTCGCTTTCTTCCTGTCTCCCTGATCACTTCTGCTGTAGTTTGCCGTTCATCTAGAAACACTAACTGACCGCCTAGAGCCTGTTTCTAAATTCTTTACAGTATTCTTCCTTTTTCAGCTTTCACCATTTACCACAGCCATCTCCATCCTCTTAGCAAAGTCTATTATTGCTGCCCTTCCACCTGGTCTCCTGTACACACAACATATCTACCTTCCTTCTCTCCATCATATCCACCAGCTCTTTACATTTCCCTGTCATTGTCCCAGCATTCAGCGTCCCTATTCTCAGTTCTACACTCTTGCCTTATCTCCTCTCTTTCTGTCTATTCACATGTCCTTCTTCTCTCCTCCTTTGACCAAGAACGGTGCCAGGCAAGCCGGGCCTCAACCGATCCGGTATGAAATTCTGAAAGATGATTTGCATATTTCGATTTGGCAAAGTTTTATGTCGGATGCCCTTCCTGACACAACCCTCTCTATTTATCCAGGCTTGGGACTGGCCCCGAAGTCACTGGCTTGTGACCCCTGTGGCTAGATTCCTGGATTAACGTTAAATCACAACATGGAATTAAACAAAATATATCAAATATAAATTTTTTTAGGCATTTTTTCTCCCTTTATTTATAGAACCAGGGGATAAAATAGGGAAGATAGAGAGAGAGAGAGGTGGTACCGGAAAGGACGCTGAAGCACAACAACTTGCTTGTGTGGTTTCCTGCGCCTCAACCCACTACACCATGGCGCCGGCCAACAAAATATATTAAAATAACTTGCGATAGTCTAGAGACAAACATTTGTGAATTCAGACTGTTTATGATGATTTAAAATGACCATCTCTAATACGCAATGAAATGTAAAAATCTCTGATACGGTGAAACGCAATAGAAGAACATTCTTACTGTAAAACAGATTTTACAATTATTTAATTAAATCACAACCGTTCAAAATGTAACATTTACAAGCCATATGAATTTAAAAAAAATCTATCTATTTACTTTTTATTCATGCATGCACACTTAAATACATTTTACTGCACACACACCGATTTTTGGTCACAAAGGCGAGAGAAATGCTCACACATTAGCACATACATGATGACGTTTTTTTTTTTTTTTTTAATTTTGTCAATAGACAAAAACAGTAATTATTTCAACAGAATACGAGATGCATAAAAAGGTAAAAACATTGGTATAATGTAAGAAACACAGCTTCAGCAAATAAAATTGACAATCAAGTTAGATTTTATATTGTGCAAATACTCAAGGATTGACTAAGTATTTTTGAGGAGGTTCTGTACCTGTTAGTTCATTTTGTATTAACCAGCAACGAATGCGTCCAACATGGGCTGGGGTGCCGTGTGCAACGGGCAGGCAGTTGTGGGGGTCTTGACAGTATCAATTTCCTCGAACAGTTGGCAGTGTGGTTAGCCCTGAAGAGGTTTTGGCCAATAATCCAAGGCAAGCACGCGTTGATCCGTTCAGACAAGACTGCGACAGTTGAGTACATCAACCATCAAGGTGGAGTACGCTCCTGTCACGTGTCTCAGCTTGCAACCATCTCTTGGTGTGAAGCCAGCATGGGCTCAAATCTGTGTGTGTCACTCATGTCCCTGGCAACCTCAATTGTGTAGCGGACCTCTTTTCATGGGTTCCGTCTGGGGCGAGTGGAAGCTCCTTTAACAAGTTAAAGTTTAAGAAGCTTTATTGTCATTTCCACTATATATAGCAGATGGAGTACACAGTGAAATTAAACAACGTTTCTCCAGGACCATGGTGCTACATGAAACAACACAGACTTACACAAAACAACAAGAAGCCACAAAACAGAAGAAAGACTAAAGAATAGTGCATGTGTGCAAACTGGTGCAAACAGTGTAAAATAGACAGTGCAAATAGCCTGTGGAGTACATTCAATAGCGCGAACCGGATTGTAAAAGATGTGCAGATAGACAAAAAGATGTACAAGTAAGCAGCAACATTAATAGTGCTGTAAACATCGATTTATGTTGTGTGTGTCAGTTGAGGTTGTTCAGTGTGTTAAAGAGTCTGAGTAGAGAAGAAACTGCTACACATTTGGGTTGAAAGGGCCCCAATGCTGCGGTACCTTTTTCCAGTTGATAGGAGTGTGAAAAATTAGTGTGAGGGGTGTGTGGGGTCGTTCACAATGCTGTTGGCCTTGCGGATGCAGCGTGTGGTGTAAATGTTCGTTATAGAGGGAAGAGAGACTTCGATGATCTTCTCAGCTGTTCTCACTATCTTCTGCAGGGTCTTGCGGTCCAAAACAGTGCAGTATCCAAACCAGGCAGTGATACAGCTGCTTAGAAAGCTCCCAATGATCCCTCTAAATCCCTATAGCCAGGTAAACACCAAGGATTTTGGTGCTCTTGATCTCTACAGAGAATCTGTTGATGTTCAGTGGAAAATGGTCACTCTTTGCTCCTCTGAAGTCAACAACTCTCTCCTTAGTCTTGTCAACATTTAGAGAGGTTGTTGGCTCTACACCAGGCTCTTAGCTGGCGCATCTCCTCTCTGTAAGCTGACTCGTCGTTCTTGCTGATGAAACCTACCACGGTTGTGTCATTGGTGGCCCCAGTGCTCAGTGTGGTGGTGCTGAAGATGCTGCTTCTAATCCGGACTGACTAAGGTCTTAAAGTCAGAAAATCCAGCATCCAGTTGCCGAGAGAGGCCCAGCAAGCTCAGCTTCTCAATCAGGTGCTGAGGGCTAAACGTGTTGAATGCTGAACTGGAGTCTATGTATGTTTTCTTATTGTACAGGTGTGTGACGGCCAAATGGAGGGTTGTGGCAAAGGCATCGTCTGTGGAGCGGTTTGGACGATACGCAAACTGCAATTAGCCCAGTGTTAGAGACAGCAGGGTCTTAATGTGCCTCATGACAAGCCTTTAGAAGCACTTCACCACGTTGGGTGTGAGTGCGACGGGATGGTCATTAAGGCAGGAGACTTCTTCGACACGGGGACGATGGTTGCAATTTTGAGGCATGTGGGAACAACAGCGGTGCACAGGGAAGTGTTGAAGATGTAAGTAAAGACATCTGCTAGTTGTTCTGCACAGTCCCTGAGCACTTTGCTGGGGATGTTGTCCAGTCCAGCAGATTTCTGTGAGTTATCTTTGCTTAAAGTTCTCCTTACATCAGGACTCCCTGGACTTCAATAGTGCACGCACCTCTACCATCATCCTCATCCATGGTTTTTGATTGGAGAGTGTTGTGATGGTTTTGGAAACAGTCACATCGTCAATGCACTTGCCGATGTGGCTGATCACTGATGACGTGTACTCTTCCAGGTTAACAGACTCGCTGTTGGTCACAGCCTCCCTAAACTTCTGCCAGTCAGTGCATGGTTGAAATCTCCGATGATTAACAGTTCATCGGGGTGTGCATTCTGCAAATCGCTATAGCCCCATAGACAAGCCAAGTCACCTTTATTTATATAGTTCTTTTAACAATTGAGATTGTTTCAAAGCAGCTTTACAGAATCACATCAGAAAAGACAATATTAAACACTCACTTACACACACAATTAATACCATAGAGTATTTAAAGTGCCTTCTTAGCATTAGCGCTGGGTGGAATGTAAATTTTGAAAATCTGAAAAAAAAATTCTCATAACACAGCACTGAACTGCTCCTGGGGAGTTGATGCATTCAGCTCCTCAGCACAGAGGGCTTGGCCAAATATGCAATATCAGTTCTACCAATTTCATTGACCTTTCAAAACATGTCAGATGTACTTTGGGCTCCCAAAGGCTACCCCTAGTGTCGTATACTCTTTTCCCTCCATCACGGAATGAGGATTACCATACATAACCAAGAGGTTTTACATGAATAACAAGTACCCAAATGTTCCATTTAAGATCTTTCTTTGTTTTTAATATTATCGTTGTATATAGTTTCCTTTATATTTTTGTGTGTGCACTAAGAGATTTGTGGACGCTCCAGGATTACCCTTACCCTTTTTCCAATAAAGTATATAATATAAAACGTGTTTTGTAACCTTAACAAAGTCAGAAAGTTGTTGCCCAACATTTGATCTGTGAGCTGGATTTGCTCTTCTTGCATTGCACTTTAATTGTATTATTCCTGCCTGGCTGGTATGCAGGTGACTGCGGATTTTGCTGGTATGCAGGTGACTGCGGATTTTGCTGGCAGGTAAGTTGTGAAAGAATTACACGGCTCAGCTTTGTTAGTGTTTCCATATAGCTTTGTTCTTAATTTTGAAGAGATTGCATATCATCCGCGCAAAAACGGTAACATGTTTAGTGAAAATTATTCGGTTGTTAACCAGATGCCATCTTAGCCCATGTACAAATCTATAAACGGGCCAATTTTAGATTTTCTAGATTGAAACAGAATGAGGTATAAGGAATTTGTATTATAAGTGACCGGTTGATTCAGACTGTTATTAGGTTAAGTTTTCTTCATATGTTTATATGTATTTACATATTCTATGGAAGAGATAGGACCAACAAATGTTCATTCAATCTAAATGTTTGGTCTGAACATTATGATAGGCCTTTCTACCTGCCTGTCATATTGTTCGGACCAAATGTTTAGATTGAATCAGCAATCAGAGTGTCTTCACAAACTGTGTAAAAAGAAAAAAAAGGGTATCAAAACAGCGAAAACCTGAATTAATATCTATATTGCGTTTCCATGCTGGAGTCGACTTCATGACTCAAAAGGACTGAAAGATGATGTCATGGTTACAGGATTTCTTTTGGACAGGTAGGAATATGGTCTGATTGGATTTTGGTGTGTGCACAGCTATGTATAATGAATTAGCTTAACTGCAGCAGTGTGTAATCAAGTACTATTTTAATGTTTGGGATTTTAATACTGTTGCTTATTGTACTGTAAAATTTGATCACTAGTAAATGACGTGATGTACTAACGTCGTTTTTGGCCTTTCATGCGTTCATGAGGTGTTGGCTTGGACAGTGATTTGCAACGAGAGTAGGATGTACACTTTAAGTGCTGTAAGGCTACAGTAAGCATTGTCTAAGATGCCCTACTGCAGCTTTAAGTTTTACAACACTATACCCTAATGTACAGTATAACCAGCACTGAGCTGCTGTTTTAAAGATTTTTTTGAAAAACTTTTTTAAGTAATGCTAAGCCCCATAAAGGTCAGACACGCTTGCCTTTTAAAGATATCATATATTTAGTTTTGATGTGCTCAGGGGTAATAATCATTTAAATCATTAGGTTTCAACAGATAATGTTGCACAGTCAATTTACAAATATTCCTGTTGGGGCTATTTTCAATAGCAGCCTCCCTTACTTGAATTTCATATAGATTGAGTTAAAATAATACAAACTAGGGCTAAAATGATATTCATCATCAATGTTATCGACAAATGTTTTCTTTGTCCAGTAGTGAATTAATCCCATGTGTTAATGTAATTGCCTACAATAATGTGGTTTAATTAGTGTGGTACTGTAGTGCTGTGTGCCAGACTGTAATCCAGCTTTTATCTAGTCCAATAGGTGAAAAAACGTTACTTATACGAAAACGTTGGGGCAAGGCAATTTTAACAAAACTGCAGAAAAAATATACTATATAATATTGTGCTGGTCATTTATCGCTTGTTTGTGTTAAAAATACAAAAGATCATTAATTGGATGATATATTGCATAACAAATCACTGTTGCAGTATTGTTTAAAAAATGGCATTTAATTTTTTTTTTTTTTTAAATCGTTCAGCTTCGTTCAGGATCAGTTTAATTTGCTGCTGTCACTTCTACGTGCAAACTTGTAGTATATTTATGATTTGTAAAAAATAGGGGGGGAAAAGTGCTTTATAAAAAAAAAATTCGGGAAAAATTTTGATTGTTTTACAGCTTTGGCAGAAGGGTTTGTGAATAATAAATAATCTTCTGTTATGTTCCAGTATTTGCTTGGAAAAAAAACCTAAATATTAACAACATTTGAACCTTTGCTGTTGCATATGCTCACCTGAGAAACAGCTTTGTGGTAGCTATAAAGTGATTTGATTATGGTTTTTGATCTTCGATCCCATAATAAAATTTTGCTGTTGGTCAAGTTAACACAGTAACATTTTTACAGAAACTGTCTACAATAATTGAGAATAAAAAAAGAATTCCGCCTTTCTGTAAACCTAAGAACGCTCAAATGCTCAAAGAACCTTCATTAATTCTACCAGACTGGATCTGTTCTGTCTAAGCCTAGCAAGACTAAATTTGTTTAAATAAACTGCTGTAGAACCTGTAAAGATACCTACAATCAATGCAACAGTTCCCATTTTATATAGCATGTTTCTCGCAGAAGCCAAACTGACAGCATGCTATTTATTCTAACACTTTTCATGTGGTTTGCAAAAGGAAATATATAAATAAAAAGATAAGTAAGGTAAAATGTAACATGAAAAGATTGAACATCCTTTGCTGTCCAAATCACCATTTGTTTATGAGCATGAACATCCATTGTCAGAGGATTCAATTCAATTCAGTTTTATTTGTATAGCGCTTTTTACAGTGGTGATTGTCACAAAGCAGCTTTACAATTGAAGAAATTATGAAACAGAATTAAACAGAAATCAGTTTGTCCCTGATGAGCAAGCCGGGGGCGACGGTGGCAAGGAAAAACTCCCTGAGATGAGATAGGAAGAAACCTTGAGAGGAACCAGACTCAACAGTGAACCCATCCTCATTTGGGTGAAAACAGGTAGCAGGGATTATGTGGTTACATTGTGTGTGTGTGTGTAAACAACTATAATCATCAGTCCTTAGCGAGCAGCCGGAATGTCTTTATGGCAAAGTGGGTCGTCCTAGATCGCTCTGGTGATGCATCATCCGCTGGGCAGGTCACAGGGAAGGGTCCCACAGGACTGGGTCGGAGGTGGGGTCTGGATCACCGGCAGCTCCGTTGTGGCGTATGTAACTCAACAGTGAGAAAGAGAGAGAGGGAAAGGAAGGCAAAAAGAAGGAAAACAGTTAAGTGACAATGTAATCATGGTTTGGATTGATTAAATGAATAATGTAGAGTGCAAGGATGGACTCCGGCAAGACTAACTAGGTCAGCATAACTAAAAGGAGAACCAGAGGGAAACACAGACATGAGGGCTCCCCGAGCAACCAGTCGCTCTCATCATCAACACCGTGATCAATAAGAGAGGGGAAGACAGCTCTAAACATACCAGATCACCATAATACTCAACACCCATGAGTCCCCCAGATCTGCTCCTTTATCTAAGGGGAATCAATACAAAATGCTTGATTAAATAAGTACGTTTTTAACCTGGACTTAAACACTGAGACTGTGTCTGATTCCCGAACATACATAGGGAGGCTATTCCATAGCATTGGGGCTCTGTAAGAAAAGGCTCTGCTCCCTGCTGTAGTTTTTATAATGCGCGGTACTGACAGGCAGCCTGCATCCTTTGATCGAAATGATGATAGTTGCAGGTAATTTGTAACTTTAGTTAGGACAGTCTCAGTACTATGATAGGATCTAAATCCTGCCTGGAAATCCGCACTGATGCCATTTTTCTCTAAGAGGAAATTTAATTGTAATGATACTACCTTTTCTAGCATCTTGGACAGAAATAGGAGTTTTGAGATCGGTCTAGATCTTTGAGGTCAAGTTGTGGTGGTGTGTTTTTTTTGTTTTTTTTTATGAGCAGCTGAATACCAACCAGTTTAAATGTTTTGGAGACATCCTGATGACTGATGAATTAATTATTTTTAAAGAGTTTTTTTTTACTTTTAAAGTAGACCTATGACTTCACAAATGACCTCTTTTAGGAGCTTAGATGGAATAAGATCTAACTTTCATGTTGTTGGTTCAGATGATTTTATGAGTTTATAAAGTTCTTCCTCTACTATAGTAACAAATGAGTCGAATTCTTCCTTGGGGGATCTATTGCGCTCTATCTGATGGAATACTGCGACTGTTTGCTGCATGTTCACAATTTTATCTCTAATACTATTGATCCTGGAATTAAGAGGAGTAACTGTTTTTAAAATACTAGAATAGACAGAGTGTATATTTTCTATTACATCATCAAATTTTTCTAAGCTATTGGATATGCTGGGGAATTGGGAAAATCAGGAAGATTACTTACAACCTCTTACTTACAACCTCTTACTCTAACTCTTTTGAGGTAGAAGTGATGGTTCTAACATACTGGTAACAGGGAGCGGAGTTTACAGTTCAGAAATTCTAGAAACGCTGATCCCAAAACATTTTTTTCCATTTTTGACATGGATATCAAAATCTATCTTTTATCTGCAGCCAGCACTAACTCTGTTAGAGAATCACCAAATTCTGTAATAAAGTCTGTATGGTGTCCTGGTGGTCTGTATACAGTAGCCAGTGCAAACATCATAGGGGATTTATTTTTATCATCTATTTTTCCGGATAATGTTATATGAAGCACCATTTCTTCAAATGAGTTATATCTGAAACCTGCTTTCTGAGAAATACTGAAATTATTATTATAGGTTGATGCAACACCTCCACCTTTACCTTTTGGACGCGGCTCATGTTTATAACAGTAATTTTGGGGTGTGGACTCATTTAAAGTAATGTAATTATTAGGTTTTAGCCAGGTTTCTGTCAAACGGGGCACATTTAGATTATAACTAGTGATCATCTACTATTTATCAAATATATATATATTGCATGAATATTTCATTCTTAAATGTTAATTAAATTGTTTCAATTAAGCTGGTTTGGATGTTTATTGTATTTTCTAGTTGTTTAGTTCATTTACCTATGTAAAAAAACTATATTGTGAAATGTATTGTTACTCATATCATGAAATACTCTGAAATAAAATTTTGGTCATACTGCCCGCCTGTAATTGAGATTCTTTCTCTATGAAAACATGTGCTTGTTGATAGTCACATGGTAATAGCACTGGTTGGTGCTTTAGCCACAGCAAACCTGTAGTACTGGTTTTGGCATGTTCTAGGTAAAATGTATCAAAAATAATGAAGGGTTAATTGTTATATGCAGTAGTAAGTTGACAGTACACTTGCATGTGCAAGTCTCCGTGGAGACTTTACAAAGCCAATCAGCATTTTGTTATTGTTTTTTTGCATCTTCAGGCACTTCAAGTTGCTCAACAACAGCAACAGCAGAGTGCAGAGAAGTCCCAGAAGACCCTGGAGAAGGAGCCAGAAACCCAGGTACAACTGTAATTGTGTTTACTTCTTATAATATTTACACTGTTACTGTATATGCCTTACATTGAATCTTGTGACTTAGACCTGGAAATAATATGTAAAATAAAATGTGCTGTGTACTGTAAATTATTTTATTGATCTGTAAAAAGTATTTTATTTGGTTCTGCCCTGCTTGTATGTTGAGTGGGTTGAAAATAAATGGACTGAAATCAGAGTTGGATTAATGGGTTAGGTCATGCCAATAGGTTAAGTGTAAGGCGGGCTGTAAGTACATGATTGGACACGTTTGACGCTCTGTAAACGGTGAAAGGAAACACAGCCAGGATGTGCCGGCCCATTGGGAGTCGCACTCTGTCTAACTACTACCAACAGCATGCACAGTACAACTGAAACAACAAATAGTGCTGGACACACAGATGCTAATGAAATTGACCAGGTTTGTGTTTGCTGAGGTGTTTATGTATGGGCAGGATTTGGAGTTTGTCATCTGTGAGCGCTAGTTAATGGGGATCTGGTTTCTGGTTTGTTTCCCTCATGTGCACACTTAAACTAAATATTTGTAAAATAGTTTTTTGTTTTATTAGGAATTCTTACAGACTCTTACAGATTTTGTCATGTACATTAAGTTGGCAATTTCAGTTGGTAAACCAAATGTAATTGGATTGATTTAGATCGAGCTGTGATAATGTTACTTTATTTTCTGTCTAAAGATTGATTGGGTCCTAAGCAGATGCCCCAAATCACTGTAGCATTGTCGATTCACTGTAATTGAGTTGTGTATTTCAGAGAAACATTGTTTTTTCTTGTCATAAGGAAATAATAAGCTAAAAAAAAATAATAGTAAATGTAAATAATAGTACTGCATTGCTAATAGGTTTTCTTGACTGTGGTTGGTCAACCTAAACCTAATCCTCTCTTAAAGAGCTGTAATTAATACAACACTGTGTGTGCTTCGTCTGCATTTTATATTCAAGGACCCAGGTTTGGGGGGTTCATTAAAAAATAAATAAATGAATAGATTTTTATAATTTGTAAGTTTCCCAAGTCCTAAATAGTTAACGTTTTTAGAGCAAAACAGCTGATTTGCTTTTGGAATGTTGAGGCTTGTTGATTTTATGGGCTTGTGTTTTCAGAAGCGTTTGCTTGTTGACATTCTCACTCACAGGGAGTTATTCTCTGACACACTAGAAGGAACAATAACAACAACAAAACACTGTTTGGACTTGCCTATCGTCATAGAGACAGCACACATTAACGTTTTGGGAGAGTGCAGGATTATTGCTTTTAATTGTTTGCGTGCTCAGATAGACCAGACCGCTCAGGGGTTACGGTCATGTCTGAGACCTGTTTTAATGTTGCCAGTCTCTATAGAGGGCTTGCTTAAGGGTGTCACACAATATTTATTTATGTTGAACATAGTTAGAGCCATACCCCTACGATAGCATGCACCCATACACTCCCCCAGAGTGTGTGTGTGTGTGTTTGAAGGTCAGCCGTTATATTTCACTCACAGCTGCAGAGAAATGGTCTAGCGGCATGTTTACTTGCAGCCCAGCACAGCCGGCTTTACTGGCCCTTGTTTGTTTGGGTTGTTGAGTTGTAATTAAAATGTAATCCCCGCTTTGTTTTCACAGTTGCTGTGTACCCTGCTGAATTTATTGTTTAAACAGATCCATAAACGTACTTTAAAACATTGTTTATTGTAAAAAGAAAAATTTTAAATTGTTTGTGTTTGTGTACCTGGATTAAAAACAGTAATTGCTTCTGACGATACATTTTTAAAAATCAGTTTCATTGCACTAATTCTGTTTTTGAATAGATGTTTTAATGTTATAAGTTTACATTTATAGCTGTTTTAATTAGAGCGTGACTATTATTGGTTTTTGCGGGGCAGATGGCGATACTGATATTAGGAGGTAAAAAAAACGGCTATCGTTACATCGGCCAAATAAGAGACCAAGCAGCGATAATAGTTCATCCTCCACCGCTGGTAGGAAGTAAAGTTTTCGGGAATATAAAAAAGGTTGAATGTCAATTATTTGTCAAAACTGTTAGTCTATTACATTGTTATTCTATAAATAAGTACAGAAAATAGAGATTTATTGTGACAAGCTGATGTTTTAAGAACACTTCTGGCTGAGGTGCAAAAAAAAATCGCTAATAGTTTTCCTTGCTTTACAAATATTAAAATAATAGAAATCCCCTTGGGGAAACTGTTAACACCGTAAACAAAATTTCAGCACTGCATTGGATTTTTTTTCAGTTAATTGAAAGTGTCAATTATGTCAGCTGAATGTGTGTTTTTGAGCACAATTCACACCTATTTGTAATTTGGAGGACAAAAATTTTAAAATTTGTCTGCTGTGTCCCCTACATGGCTTGTGGCAAACTGCAAACATACTTCTTATGTCTGTCTTTCAACAATGTCTTTCTTCTTGCCACTCTTTCATGAAGGCCAGACTTGTGGAGTACACCATGTCCTGGTAGGTTTGCAGTTGTGGCATACTTTTTCAATTTTTGGATGATTGATTGAACAGTGCTTCTTGAGATGTTCAAAGCTTGGGATATTTTTTATAACCTAACCCTGTTTTAAACTTCTCCACAACTGTATCCCTGACCTGTCTGGTAAGTTCCTTGGCCTTCATGATTCTGTTTGTTCACTAGGGTTCTCCTTTACAGCACAAGTGTATTTATACTGAGACTAAATTACACACAGGTGGACTCTATTAACTAATTACGTGACTTCTGAAGACAATTAATTGCACTGATCCCAGCTGATGTTTTGTGCTCTGACCAGCACATGACGGCTATGATCCCATATAGTGCGAGTGACACTAGCATGCTCCTCCTCCCCTTTCTCGCTGTTTCATATACTATGCACATTCACCCATGTACTAAACATAATCCTTTATTTATGGTCTAATTCAACAATCATTAATCACAATTTTATTGTATTTTTAACAAACACAAATAACATTTAAATGAAAGTCAAATGTAAGATTAAAAACTAAAATAAAAATATACAAAAATGTAAAAATTATATATATTACCATTTTGCTTACAGTAGTATGTCACACATAACTTCTTTTACATTTTTATATATAATTTTTAATATCCTATGAGTATAGTCTTTCATTAAGCATGCTATTTTGTTGTTTGTATTTGTTGTGTAGGTGCCTATATCACTGGCTATGATAACTCCTCAGGTAATCACACCTCAGCAGATGCAGCAGATCCTTCAGCAGCAAGTCCTGAACCCCCAACAGCTCCAGTTGCTATTACAGCAACAGAATGCTCTGATGTTGCAGCAGGTTTTTATACTCCCAAAAAATTTTTTATCATCAGATACACTATATTGCCAAAAGTATTCCCTCACGAATCCGAATAATTGAATTCAGGTGTTCAAATCACTGTTATGGCCACAGGTGTATCAAGCACCTAGGCATGCAGACTGCTTTTACAAACATTTGTGAAAGACTACAAGCTAGGCCTTCTCGTACAACATCAGTGTCTGACCTCACAAATGCGCTTCTGGAAGAATGGTCAAATATTCCCATAAACACACTCCTAAACCCTGTGGAAAGCCTTTCCCAGAAGAGTTGAAGCTGTTATAGCTGCAAAGGGCTGGCCGACGTCATATTAATCCTTTGAACACCTAAGTTCATATGCCTCTAAATACAGATGAGCAAATACTTATATATTGTAAATTGGCAGATGGGTTAATGATTGTTGCTCTGTATGTTTTGGTATTGTTGTAAAAACATGAGATAATAGTGTGTTCATTGTAACTGATTTTTTCTTAGCAACAGCTCCAGGAGTTCTACAAGAAACAACAGGATGAGCTCCGACTGCAGCTCCTCCAGCAGCAGCAGCACACTGGCAAACCCAGCAAAGAGGTGTGTAGCTCAATGTATTTCACACAAACTTGCATTGTATTTTTGAGAATTTTGTGTGCATGATATTTAAAATGTTGTATGTGTAAATGCATTCAAAACTTGGTTTGAACATATTTCAGTCAAAATATTTAACCATTTTAGATCTGGACCCCATTTCAGCCAGACTCCTTTATTTATACATGCATCAGTCTCTCCAAAAAACAACTAAATCCCTTGATGTGTTCTATGACTAGTAATGCCTGTGCCTGTAAAACACCATAGAAAATTGTGATCTTTGATGCGGCAACCGTCTTTTGCATGAAACAACTGGAAACAAGAAGCAACACAGTTGGAGGTTATGATATGTTGTGTTTGGTAACTGATTTGTATATGAAGGGTGATTTGAGTCAGGTTAACTGAAAATACATTTGACTTAAATTTACATTTGCAAAATTTGGCAGACGCCAAATCCAGCTTGTCCAGAGCTACTTAGATTTACTTTATTTATACAATTGAGCAATTGGAAATTAAGGGCTCAGGGGCCCAGCAGTGATAACTTGGTTGTACTGGGGATCGACTGCTTACTTCTGGTTACCAGTCCAGTGTGGTTAATATAGTATCTGAATGCTTTTCAGAAAAAAAAGCACATGAGATCATCAAACTTAAGCAGGATGAAAGATTTGATTGAAGTCCTGATCAACCTGACTTATAGACATACAAACCTCCTTTCTGAGCTTTTTTGGTAATTGCATCTGCACTGATGCTGTGCTGTGTGGTTTTCAGCAGCAGATGCTTGTCCAACAGATGGCTGTCCATCAGCAGCTCCTCTCTCTTCAACAGCAGCATCTACAGAGACAAGGATTGCTGACCCTACCAGCCACAGCACTCAGCTCACTGCCCCAAAGTGAGTACAAGCACAGATTCCTTCCCATTCTTGTACCTAAACTATTGTAGGCAACTTTCCTTACAGAATTAATATCTTAATACCCAAACACATATATTTTGCACATACATACATGTAATACTGTGTATAGAGATTCTTAACCTAAATAAGGAGCTTTCTAAAAGCACAGTCATATCTGATCTGTTAAACAGGTCTGATTCCTGCAGAACTGCAACAGTTGTGGAAAGATGTGACGGAGATCAGATTAGAAGAAAAGAGCAGCGGTGACAAGTCACCCTTTTCTTCTAAATTGCCTACTGCTAACCAGAAATCCAATACCAATGGACACCACACACCCCGGCCAATCAGGGGGGAAAGGTTTGACCACTGCTAATACAATGCCTAGTTTCATATCTGAGCAAAATAATTTACTCTCTGCCTTTTTTTTAATTTAACCCAAACTGCTTTAGATAAATTTAGAATTTTAATAATGCATTTAAAACAAATTCTAATCGTATTAATTAACTGATAAATATGTTCTTTTGTGTTACTCTTTTTTTTTTTTGTCCTCAAGGCTGAAATCATGAATACTTAACAAGTTAGGCAAATGTTTGCAGACGACTTTAAAATTTGGCTTGTCTTTACAGGCACAATTGTTTTTAGTAGATGTGTGACAGTGACAGAATAATTATTAATACCCTTCGGCCTGCGCACACATCTGTTTGTTGAGGTTTTTTATTTATATATTTGTATCTCGAACCCAAATGAAATGTGTTATTGAAAATTGCATCATATCTTTGATTTGATGTCAGACACAAAACAGGACAAAGGGGAAAAGATCATAACAGCAGTTGTTATTCCTAATACAAGGTTTTCACATACCTAAAAAACATAAGTTGTACTGGCAAACGATTATTGTCCTGGAATTTTTTTTAAATATTTTTGGTTATTGAAGAACAGTTTACAAATGTTCTAAGATAATTATCGTTAGTTTAAGAAAGCACTTTGTTTAGGCACAGTAAGTTTTGACACATCTCGTTGTGACGTAGTGATGCTGTTTTGTGGCGGTTGCAAGTTCTAGGAATTAAGTGCTATAATAGTTTCAGTAGCGTTGTCTGGTTAGCTATCTTTTTAATAGTGGTTAAATAAATCATAGTTGACCCATAAGCCGTACAGACTAGTCCGCATAATTTCACCATGCATGTACAGTAATTTACAGATCTTTGTTTTAAAATTACCCATCATAGGGTAAAAGTTTATTAGTTGTGCGTGGTTTGTTCTGGTATTTTACATATTTTAACAATTTTAAATGATTCTATCTTAAAAAGAGTTATAATATTAGTTTTCTGATGAAATGGCAGTCAGAACCCCACCCCCTCTGAGGGTTGTCTGCCCTAAAAATAAAAACCAATCAGGTGTGTATTGTAAATAACAATCTTTTATGTTTTCTATGTAAGTAAAATAAAACAAACAGGCCAAAAATACATTTTGAGTTAAGTAGAAATATTTTGAGTCTTCGCCTCCCTTGCCTCACAGTGCTTTGGTGCAAGTCATAGACTGGTTCTAGTAAGTTTGGTCAGTGCTATTTTAGTTACTTGGGATCAAGTAATTTTCTCTTTAATACAGATAATGAAAATGTATTTTTCAATGAGTCTGCTATGTTTGCAGTATTAACGTTAAGCTGCTTGGCGGATAGTAATGTCTAGAATGGACATGACCGCGAAGTGTCCTGGCGTGACCACAAAAGCTTGAATTTTTCTACACTGAATGTGACAAAGTGGCCCTTGCAAAAAACTTGTGCTACAGGGAATCCAATTCCTGTCCCGAATTCGTCGCAGTGTTCCGCAATGTTCCGCATCCAATGTAGGCAAATATCAGTGATTTTAATAAGCTTTATTATTGCGTCTTGTCAAGCTCCTCATGTTTAATGTAAATAAAACACTAGAACAGGGCGATAGGCCTGCGTGTGAACTGACAGTATTAGACTATTTACCTGGTTGGTTTTTGCTCAATATGATATACACAATAAAATACCTCTTTGCTGGGTTTGCCACAATAACATAACATTACATTTAAATTCTAATTTTTATTGCATTTTGATGGCCTTTATTGTAAACAATTTCAAAGACATTGCAATAAATAAATAGTTTTAAAGAAGAATATTTTGGTCAATTTAGTCAGCTTTATTATTGAACTAGAAAAAATTCTGAAAGAAGGCTAATGGCTGGTCTTCCTTCTACACTAGTAGTAAGGTTTTCCTCTGGGTATACATATTCTTACAAGTACAATTTTAGCTGTATTATTTGTGTCCCTTTCAAAAGTTTTGTTTTATTGCCCCCCCCCCAACTGTTGGACACAATATATGCATGTGAGCAATATCAACTATATAAAAACAAACATCGCTCACGCCTCACAGACAACAACTTACAATCCTTTCAATCCCCAATGGCTTTTTAAGTGTTAAAGGTTGCCGACCCTTGCTCTAGGAAGTCGTTGAGTGTTCATAGGCAAATGAACTGTAAATCTGTGATCCATGTATTTTATTCATCTCATAATGAAATTTGAAATGTTCTGGAAAATTAACTCTGAAAATAAGGGCCTGTAATAGTATGCAGACAAACATTAAAAAAAATACATTACTTTATCTACAAGTTGTGCAAATGTGGAAATTTGGATATTTCAAAAAATATCCAAAAAAAGTGTTCATCATCAGTTTAATCTTACTTTTTCTTAAGTGTAAACTTGCCTTAACATTAAATAAAAAAATAAAACTTTTTAGTTCTAAAAATAACTTCTTTTTTTTTATTTGTCTGTCAGCTAGCAGCAAGGATAATGAAAAAGTCAAAAACATGTTCATGAATAATTAACTTATTAACTTTTGCCCGTCCCTGATTTAATTGTTACAAAACATGATTCCTAGGTTAAAACCTAGACTTATTTAATTATAATAATAATAATAATAATAATAATGATAATAATAACAATAATTAGTCACATGCTTCTTCTTTGTCTGGACAAAGTATGCTGTCTTTTCTAATAGTTCAAAATGTTGTTTTTAAATCTGCATCTCTACAAGTATGCTGAGTCTATTTCAGTGTCTGTTGAATTGCATCACAGGCACACCCCACTTTGCTTATTAAAGTACTAATTAGGTGATCAGCCAGACCAAATCTTATTTACTGAGCCAAAGTATATGAACCACTGTTGTGGTCAACACTATCCTCCTGCAATAAAACCAGCTGCATATCAACAGTGCTGGTAGTACTGGATAATTGAAATTGATTTAAATACTAACTATTGATTATGCCAAAATAGTAAATAATTAAAAATAGATTTAAGTAAGGAATATAAGGATTCTGGCTTTACTAGAAGAGAGATACAGTAAGCATCAGTTTGCAGCTATCCTTAAAAGACAGAGCAGTTCATGAGCTGCAGACAGGGAAGAATGCTACACTTCACTTACCAGGACTGCTAGCTTGTTCAAATGACACTTATCTATTGTAGACTGACCTAATAAATAAGACCTAATAAAAGAATCAATGGCCCATAAAGGACTGACCTTTAATGTAAAGTAATTTCTTCTGATAGTCCAGTTTTCAGTTTTGCCTAGTACCTGATTGTCTGATGGTTAGAGGGAGATCTGTAAAGACCTACAAGCCAAGCTTACATCATTCAGATTTCTGTTTGTAAAGGTTGCATAAATTAAGGTTATTCTGGAAAAAAATCTTCTTTTGTTCTGCTCTGATAATGTTCCTCAGCTGTTAGGATTGATTTTTTTCAACAGTCCAGGGCTCCATGCCACACAGCCTGATCAGTTAAGGTGTGAATGATCACCCACCAGATCAAAACCCTGTGATCGATCAAGACCATTGAAAACCATACGAATGTGATTAGGAGAAAGGTGGAGAACATCCCATTAAACAAAGCAGATCAGGTGGAATCTTTGCACCATAAGTAGCATAAAATTAACCAATAGCAATGTGAATGACCAGTGGAGCATATGCCAGGACGCAAAAATGTTATAAAAAAAATAAGGGTAAATCTAGGAAGAAAATTAGGATAAATGTTGTATGTATTTTACAGAATAAAACTAAATTGTTTTTGTTTAGTGTACAGGTATGAACCTGTAAACAGCAGAACCAGAAAAAAGTGATAATTTTGCAGTTGACTCTTAATTTTTTCCATGACTTTTTACTAGTCTGATTGTCCTCTGCTGTGTATCTTTTATTGTTTAGCTGAAATTATGGTAGTGTAGGGTGACTGCTCAAGGACTGTGTCATATGTCATGTAAATTTTGCCCTGGCAAAGTGGTACCTGCATTTTAAATTAATCTTTGGCTGCCTCTTTGCCTGTGTTTTCTTTTTAAGATATAGATCACTAATACATAAGCATATTTTCCTTTTAAATATGCCACTTTTTCCCTAAGTCCTTCCTTTTGTGTAGTAAAATAGTTTACAGTACAGCACAGTCTATTTAGTATTTAGCATTTCTTGCATGACCTGAAAACTGACTTCCATTTCGGGAGGGAACTAAATACCTACATACAGTTCACAGTCTGACCAGTTTCACTGATCATAATTGTCATTTACCCACTGATCATTTTGAACACTGAATTTCTTTGCAAAATTGGGGGGGGGGGGGGGGGGGGAGAGGGGGGGGGCCTAGTTAATTATGGTTAGGATTAAACTATTGATCTGCTCCAAAGTGTGTTATTTTCTTCTGCCACCAATCATGATGAATTTGATTAGCAGTATTTAAAAAGCATTTTATTTTACTTAATAATCTGTGTGCATGGCAGTGTCCAAGATCAGATAAAGAAATAAAGCTGTACATGGCTGCACCTGCAGATATGACAGTCAGTGATTATTGTTATGTAATTGGCTCCCCATGAGCCTGCTTGTTCTTTAAGCTCATCTGCAATGCAATCTATAAGCTTGACTGACGTGACTTTGTCATAATATTTGTACACAAGTACCTTTTTATTTATTTCTTTAATTGAATGCAGTTCTTTATGCGTGATCATATACCTTGTGTTGAATTTTATTTTTCAACTCTTTCTGTTCTTTTTGTTACAGTTCGCATGCATGAGGCACTGCACACGTTAGCAGCGTTTTCTGCGGGGTGCCATGCGCTAATACATCATAACAAGCATTTTTATGCCTTTGAATATCGCTGTGCTTTATTAGTGCCTGTTTTAAAATGGTTTGTTCCAGTGATAAAATACATTTTGCTGTTGCTCTGTACACTTTAGTACTTTTATTATCACACCTTTGCTAGAAATACAGAAATAGAAATACAACACAGGGTAATGTAAAAACTCCTAGAACGGCAGCAAATATAATTAGTGTCTGTGGCATGTTTTTGGTTTCTGATTATAAGTAAGGCTGTATGGTATCAACCGCTTTTCCATAGACAGAAAAAAAAATCTTTGCTTTCATGTCATCATGAGTTCAGAAACTGACCTAAATTTGCTTTTGGCTTTGTGTTGCAGTTCACAAGAGGCTCAGAGCAACCACCCACTTTATAGCCATGGTGTGTGTAAGTGGCCTGGCTGCGAGGCTGTGTTAGGAGACTTTCAGTCGTTCCTCAAGTGAGTCTCTCTTTCATGCTTTGTCTCTGTCCTCACTAGCAATGTCTTGTTCTTTTCCTTAACAATGGAAATGAAATGTACAATAGGAAAAAACAGCATGACTTAATCTTCTTTGTTGTTGAAAGGCTTGGTTAACTCACGCCCTCAAATTGAGCTCGGTGTTTATTACTAGGAATTTGACTTCTGTTGAGAAAAGTAAACATGGAAACGCTATCCAATAGTTAAAATAGCCTGTTTTAATAAACCATTGGACAGATTTTCAATGTATACAGTCTTTACATCGTCAAATTCCTAGGATTTTTACAAAGAGAATTAAAATATCTGCCCAAGTCCGTCTGTCTGGTTTTTTTCAGTTTTCTACTGTTTTTTTCCTTTTGCTTCTCTTTGTCAGATCATTGCAATATTCTTTATTTGCTTTTTCCAAAATCCCCTATTTCCCTCTCTCTTTTCCTTCTCTCTCTCTCTCTTTCTCTCTGTTTCTATTTTTCCCTCCTTCCCCCGTGGTGGAAGAGTGGTGGGCCCCTCAGGGTTGAGTCGTACTGCTCTGTGATAAACAGTGTACCCATGGTGATGCTAGCCCATCCCTCTCAAAACAAACAGCGGGAGGATGTTTATGCGCGCCCCTTGTGTTGACCCTAACCCCTGCCTTTCTGTGTCTCCGCCCTGCCTTATTGCCACAACACTGCCTTTGTTCTTCAGCTACACTTGTCAGGCTATTAAAAACACACTAAACTAGCACACACCATCCTAGCCTCGCCCTGAGCACTCAATATCTACATTTAAATTGCTCCTTTGTTGTTTCCTCTTGGAGTTTATACTATTAAACACAGATAATAGGCACTGGTATCAGCAGATATCTTTTGGAACAACAATCAGTACCCTCTGTTCTGAAGGAAATGCCTTTTCTGTAGGTGTTCTGTTCAGTGTTTCTGTTGTAATCTGACCCTAGGTATACTAATTCTAAACTTATTTTTTTTTATGTAGTCAAAGGTAATGTACTAGATATAATATAGTTGTTTTTTAATTGTTAAATAATTAACAATTCAAGTGTTGTGTTTTAGTCTGGCTGTACAATCAGACGTGTGCCTTTTATCATATCTGAGTAATGATGCAAGAATGGGAGTTTTTCAATGAGAAACTTTATCTCAAACAAATAAAATGCTACATATAAGGTTGTAGCACATCTTAGACTACCCTGCCCTCTAGCGCTTATTCTAATAATTATAATAATTATACTTTTAGCAAGATCACATCATGTATATAATTTAATATAATATTAAACATTAATTATTATATACATCTATATATTATCTTAATATATTTCATTGACAGCCAATCGTCATTGGAATAAGTGCTTGTTTCTGTTTATTTTTAGGCATTTAAACAGTGAGCATGCATTGGATGACAAAAGCACAGCTCAGTGCAGAGTTCAGATGCAGGTTGTTCAACAGCTTGAGCTACAGGTATTCTTGCTAAACTTAAAAATTCCCTTAAATCTTTTGTCAATGCCATCATTCTTTTTTTTTATTTATATTAAGTAGTGAATATGCGTTGTTTTATTTATACAAAGATTTAGCAGTAAAGTGCCGTGAGCAGGTAATTTATTTACTTTGTTTGCCAAACAGTTGGCAAAAGACAAAGAACGTCTTCAGGCCATGATGGCCCATCTCCATGTCGAATCTGCTGAGCCTAAACCAACTCCTCAGCCAGTAAGTACACAATTGCATCATATAGACCAATTGTCTTTTTGCTTTTAAGGTACTGCACTGTACACAACATTTTCATACTTGTCTGTAAGGATGGGTGCAGGAACTGATATTTTGGTCAATAACGGATAATCAATAAGCTTGAGGACAATTAATACTGTTATTAGTACTTGTGTTTTTCAATTTCTGTGTACTTCTGTGTTAATGTTGAATTAGAAGTTACTGCCTGGCATTTTCCATCTCCGTGTGAGATCACTGCGGACAATCAGTCATAGTGGCATGGGTAAATCATTCGAAAGTGTGGGTTCAATTAAGCCATACCACAGATACAATATATAAAGTAGTGTAACAGTAAATTAGGGAGGCACCACTAGTAATATAATGAAACATTTACAAACAAAATGTAAAGATTTACAAAAAATACATTTACAATGTCTGATGCAATTTAGGTCAGGACCTTTCTGCAATTGAATAGTACAGCTACTGACTTTATTCCTAACTTTATTCTATATTCATCTATACCTGTAATTTACAGTGCCTTGAAAAAGTAACCATACCCCTTAAAATTTTTCATATTTTGTCATGTTACAACCACAAACTTAAATGTATTGTGTGTGGTGTGCAATTGTATTCAGCCACCTGCGTCAATACATTGTCGAGCCACCTTTCGCTGTAATTACAGCTGAAAGTCTTTTGGGGTATGTCTCTGTCAGCTTTGCACATCTGAAACTAAAGTTTATGCCCATTCTTCTTTGCAAAATAGCTCAAGCTCAGCCAGATTAGATGGGTAGCATCTATAGGTCATTCAAACACATGAATATTCTTTGATCCAAATCATTCCATTGTAGCTCTGGCTGTATGTTTAGGGTCATTGTCTTGCTGGAAGGTGAATCTCCTTTCCAGTCTCAAGTCTTTTGCAGCCTCCCATCAACTCTAACCAGCTTCCCTGTCCTTTTTGAAGAAAAGCATCCCCACAGCATGATGCTTCCACCGCCATGTTTTGCAGTGCTCTGCATTTAGGCCAAAAAGTTTAACTTTGGTCTCATCTGACCAAAGCACCTTCTTCCCAGTTTGCTGTCCCCTACATGGCTTGTGGCAAACTGCAAACGGAACTTCTTATGTCTTTCTATCAACAATGGCTTTCTTTTTGACACTCTTCTCTTAAAGGCCAGATTTGTGTAGTACACGACTTATAGTTGTCCAGTGGACAGATTCTTTGCATTTCTGCAGCTTCTCCAGAGTGACCATGGGCCTCTTGGTTGCTTCTGTCTTTTAGTTTAGGTGGGCGGCCATGTCTTGGTAGGCTTGGTGGCTTCCTTTTTTTTATTTTTTGATGATGGATTAAACAGTGGTCCTTGAGATGTTCAAAGCTTGGGATATTTATAATAACCTAACCCTGATTTAAACTTTTCCACAACTTTATCCCTGACCTGTCTGGTAAGTTCCTTGGGCTTAATGATGCTGTTTGTTCACTCGGGTTCTCTTACAAACCACTGAGGCCTTCACAAAACAGGTGTATTTCTACTGAGACTAAATTACACACAGGTGGAATAATTAGGTGACTTCTGAAGGCAATTGATTGCACTGGATTTTATTTATTATCAGAATAGAAATGCACGCCACACTTTTCAGATTTTTATTTGTTAAACTTTTGAAAACCGTATATCATTTTCGGTCTTCACAATTATGTGCTACTTTGTGTTGGTCTATCACACAAAATCTTAATAAAATACATTTAAGTTTATGGTTGTAAGGTGACAAAATGTTTCAAGAGGTATGAATACTTTTTCAAGGCACTGTATGTTATTTTTCTTTCTTTGTTACAGACTTCATTAGTGGAGCTATTAGTTTTTGCTATAGACGTACCTAAAGTAATCAGGGTTTCCACATGTCCTGGAAAACATGAACTTCTGCGAAAATTAATGATCAACTTTTCAGTCCTGGAAAACACAAGCAAATGAGGGAAAAAACATATTTTCCATAAAATGTGTTTATTAGGTAGAGTTTATCATCATAAGCTTGGTGCATTTTTGATTGTGTTGTTAAGTCATAGCCACAATGTGTACTTTTTATAACTTCTGGAGAGAGGATTATATTACTTTAGGCTGTGAATCTGTATCCATGTCTATTATTTTTATTGTGATAAAATTTAAAATGTCTTGAAAAATGTAATCTGAAAAAGAGGGAACCCTGATCAAGATTTCAGAAATAGTAAAAAGGAAACTGTTTCTTTTGCTTAGCCCAAGAGTAATCCCATCCGTGAATTAAAATGTATAATAGAACTGTAAGTTTTGTGATCCATTGCACCCACAATTGTAAAATACACCACAATTGTAAAATACAATACTTGAGAAGATATCAAAAAGGCAACATCTGCTCCCTGAAAAAGGCAACATCTTCATTTTGTTAAATAAAAATGGATAGAGTCCAGAATACTTTTTTCATTTTCTTGTGCTTCTACACACGATATTCAAATATATTTTGCTAATTTATGCAGTACATCTCTTTTTAAAGTAATGAAATGTACTTTATGGCCTTTTTCTGTTTGCTTTGATGCCATCTTAAAATTCATCAGTAATAAAATCACTTGAGAAATTTGTGAGAAAAGCTAGTGCTTGCTACGGCAGTGCATAAACCAGAACTGGAAGGAAATTTTCAACATTTTTGTTTTTCTGCTAAATTTAAAAGTATTATTGAGAATACTATAAGTACTGGTAACAATAAGCAGTATCTGTATAGATAAAATGTAAGCAATACCCATCCTCACCTGCCTGTAATAGTTAACTGAAATGAATTGTATTTTTGGGTAATATATAGTCCTTGTAAGTTTTAAAAAAGACATCAGTTTGTTATTGTCTTTAGTTAAGTGGCGTCACTGCAATCACAACTTATATAAAATTGATCAAGTCATTGATTTGCCTATGTATTTGATGTGTGTGTGTGTGTGTGTGTGTGTGTTGAAGGTGAATTTGGTTTCTAACCTCACACTGGCTAAGGCCACTGCTCCCAAGCCCACACCCTCTATGAGCCTCTCCCAGACTGCCACAGCGCCATCAACACCACTGACACCACACCCTCAGACACCTAATGTCATCATCCCTAGTGGCCTGCATGCTGTGGGGCCCATTCGCAAACGTTACTCTGACAAATGCAACCTGGCCATGGACCAAGGTCAGCTCTCCTTCTCAATAAAGTGTCTTTTATTTCAATTATCAGATATAGATTTCTTTTCAAGGTTACATCATAATTAAAGAAGCTGCATTTATATCTGATTAACTGTTTTTAGGTAGTGCTAGATCAGTTCAAATAATTCAATGTAACATAACTGTTGACTAATTTGTTAGCTTTTGTTTTTTAGATATTGTAGAAAATAAGGAGTTCTATTTAAGCACTGAGGTCCGACCCCCATTTACATATGCAGCGTTGATAAGACAGGTAAGGAGCATGTATCTGGCATATTTTAGCAGGCTTAAACCTGTGATGTAGCACCTTGTGTTGTATATTCCTATACCATCTGTCCTTATACAGCTACATTGTATTGTAAGCGTCTTTAATAATTGTGTAATTTGCCTAATTACATTATTCTAATGTAACTCCTATGGATGTTTGCACTGTTATATATATAACAAAAAAGAATGTAAATCTTGTACACATACATAAAGTCATCTTGACATTTGTTTGTAGAACGTTTCTGTATTGCATTTGTGTTGCGACATGCTAACAAGATCAGATTAATATCTATGAAGTCAAATTAGAATTCCTGTGATTAATAACCATTTAAATTTGACTGTACCTTTTTACTTTGCATTATTTACCCTGTAGATGGACCAACCCAAACATAAGTGGTGGCATCCTATAAAGCCTGTAGATTCACAACTAGAAAGAAAAGTTTTGCTGACAGTCCTGTTGTGCTGTTAGCTGAACTTTCAAGGTTCAGCTGTGTAAACCTAAGCGGAGCTGACCTTAATGCATGTATAGATTTTCACCATGCATAAATTGAGGCCTATTTAATACCGCTCTGTATTTGTGATCACGTACATCATGTGCATACAATCACAGAGGTGCCACCAGGTGTCCTCTAGGGGGCATAAAATGAATACAAACAAAAATAAATCTCTCACTTCTCACTAAGGAAAAAAAATACCGGATGTGTCAGGATGACGTTTCCTACTACTTGTTTACAGATCTAAATAAGTAGTCAATGTTATTTAAGACTCTTATTTTCTAGTGGCCCTTATATTACTGGATTTTGTTTAGTGGGATCTGATTAATGTAAAAGTGTATTCATATAATTGCTTTGATATTAATGTATAATTTAAATAAATTATAAATGTTACATTTGTTTTTTTAGGCTATATTTGAGTCTCCAGAAAAGCAGCTAACACTAAATGAAATTTACAATTGGTTCACTCGAACCTTTGCATATTTTAGGCGCAATGCAGCTACATGGAAGGTAAGTTTTTGCATCTTTTCTGCATTCATGTTGAAGTATGTTGTTGTTTTGGTGCTTGATCGGTGTTGTGTTTTTATTAGATCAGTTAAAGAAAATGTGACAATTAGATTATAATGCTTTAATATCTTTAACTTGCAGAATGCAGTACGGCATAACCTCAGTCTCCATAAGTGCTTTGTGAGAGTGGAGAATGTTAAAGGAGCCGTTTGGACTGTGGATGAACTGGAGTTTCAGAAGAGAAGGCCTCAGAAAATCACTGGGTAAGCAGAACTATTCCACACAGGGAGGCTTCAGCCAGCAACACACCTTGTTATTCTTGTTTTGTATTCACTATACAAGAAATATTCTGGAAATAGCCTTTAAAGACCAGAGGGATTCTGTTAAAGAAAGAATCTAAGATATTTGACTTTGTTGTGAACTTGTCGCTGTTCAGATATATATAATAATATAAATGTAACGTTTCTGCCAGTTATACATGAATGCACACCTTCAAAACACATCTTAGTGCCAGCATAAAGACTGTTGTTAATTGTTTTCATAATTATTGTACCCTATTTCTTAAGGTTAACCTGTTTTTGTTTCTGTAGATCACCCTCACTAGTGAAAAGCATACAATCAAGTCTGGGCCAAAGTTCTGCTCTGTCTGCTCTCCAAGTAAGTCTGTTTTTTCCTTTGTTGTAAAATTTATTAAAGTGTCAAGATAGAAGCCTTTCAAACATGCATCACTGTAAAACAGGATCCTGTGTCCCAAACGGTGTCATATGCCAAAGAGTAGTTACACTAAAGGTTTGGTGACCTGCTGTTTGCTAGAGCATTACACAGTTGCAGGGATTCTGAAAGATTCAGCTTAATAAATAAACCTCTGGGTTACTGATCAAAAGATCTCCAAGTAAAGTTGAGCACATAATACTGTAAATGTAAATGTAGGATGAATAAAACCATAAAAGCATAATTCTTTGTAAACAGTATGAGTCAGTCTTTATTGCACATTTAATATTATAATAAATCTAATATAAGTGTTTTTATTGGGTAGTAGAGAATCAGTCATTTTCCTTCTATTCTTCAGCCTTTTACTTTTATTGTACCTTTTTGGCTGTCTGTGCACCTAATTGGAGTTTTGGCAATGCTTTTTTACACAGCTGATTAACATAATCACGTTATGAGAAAAGGGAGGAAGAAAGACAAAAAAGAGGGAAAACAGTTGACAAGTGACATTGTAATCACAGGGTATGGAGCGATTGAGTATTTAATGTAGAGTGCAAGACTAACTAGGACAGCATAACAAAAAAGGAGAACCAGAAGGAAACACAGACATGAAGGCTCCCTGATATGTTGCAACACCGTGATCAATAAGAGAGGGGAAGACAGCATCTGAACATACCAGATCACCATAATACTCAACATCCATGAGTCCCCCAGATCTACTCCTTTATCTAAGGTGAATCAATACAAAATGCTTGACTGAATAAAAAAAAGTTTTTAGCCTGGACTTAAACACTGAAACTGTGTCTGAATCTCGAACATCCATAGGGAGGCTATTCCATAACTTTGGGGCTCTGTAAGAAAAGGCTCTGCCCCTGCTGTAGTTTTTATAATGCGCGATACTGACAGGCAGCCTGCATCCTTTGATCGAAGTAGGCGTGGCGGAACGTAAGACAATTGAAGTTCACTCGGGTACTGCGGCACGAGACCATTTAGTGCTTTATAGGTTAGAAGTAGTATTTTAAAACCAATGCGGTATCTCACTGGGAGCCAATGGAGTGTGGATAAGACAGGCGTGATGTGCTCATTTCTTTTAGTTTTAGTGAAGACTCTCGCTGATGCGTTCTGAACTAACTGAAGTTTATTAATGCACCTAGTTGAACATCCAGACAGTAAAGCGTTACAATAATCCAGCCTGAATGTAATAAACACATTAACTAATTTTTCTGCATCATTTAGTGATATTTCTTATTTTAGCAATATTTCTGAGATGAAAGAACGCTATCCTGGTAATATTATCAACATGGGCTTCAAATGAGAGGTTGAAGTCTATAATCACACCCAGATCTTTTACTGTTGCACTTGGTGAAACAGAAAGACTGTCTAGGGTTAAGGTGTGATCAGGAAGCTTACTTTTAGCTATCTGTGGTCCTAGAACCAGAACCTCAGTCTTGTCAGGGTTAAGCAAGAGGAAATTGCTTAACATCCAATCCCTTATTTCCTTTATTACACATTGCTCAACTTTATTAAACTGGCCTTTTACATCAGGCCTTGATGAGACGTATAACTGTGTGTCATCAGCGTAACAATAAAAACTGATATCATGCTTACAAATTGTTTCCCAGAGGAAGCATGTAAAGAGAGAAAAGAAGTGGCCTAAAACCGAGCCCTGTGGAACACCATACTTCACTAGGGAGCATGCAGTGTCTTTGACAAGTGCTGTCTCTGTGCTGTGATGAGGCCTGATATCCTGTATCCCTAAAGTTTGTGTATGTTATTTCTTTGTAAATATAAACATAACTGCTGCGCTACTACCTTTTCTACGATTTTGGAGATAAACGGAAGGTTTGATATCGGCCTGTAGTTCGACAGCTCATTGGGGTCAAGGTCAGGTTTCTTAATTAAAGGTTTAATAACAGCTTATTTAAATGATTTCGGAACATACCTACTGCTGAGTGAAGAGTTAAACTATTTTAACAGGGGGTTCTGATACTGCCGGCACTATCTAATCTGAACGGTTAGTTTATCATTAGAATCATTCGAAAGGTCTGGTTTTAAGGCCTGAATTTTCTGCCTAATGTTTGCAATTTTATTATCAAAAAAATTCATGAAGTCCTCACTGCTGCACGCTGTTATGGTGCAGATTTCTGAAGTCATCTTATTCCTAGTTAATTTTGCAACAATGTCAAATAAAAATATAGTATTATTTTTATTATTTTTAATAAGGTTGGAGAGATACATTGATCTAGTTACACTAAGAGCTTTTTATATGTTAGGATTCTCTCTTTCCATGCTGCCTGGAAAACTAACATTCTAGTTTGGTTTTTTTTTTTTTCATTCTAGTTTGCGCGTTTGCGTTCTAGTTTACGAGAGCTCTGTTTTAAAGAGCGTGTGTGTTTATTATACCAGGGAGCAAGTTTCTTATCTTTAATAATTTTTCTTTTAACTAGAGCCACATTAGATAATGTATAGCGGAATGCGGCATCTAAATATTCAGTCGCCTGCTCGAGTTCTGTTGGATCAGACAGTGATCCATTCATAGAGGACAATTCTGGGAGATAGCTGATAAAGTTCTGAGCAGAAGTTGATGTACGTTTAAAGCGGTAGCGCGGCGCTGTGTGTACATTATTATTATGACACATTTTAAATGATATAAGATGGTGATCAGAAATAATTTCGCACTGAGGAATTGTTACTATATTACTTATACTTATTCCGAAAAGTAATATTAAATCTAATGCGTGACCAGCTTTATGAGTGGGTCCTTAGATTATTATTATAAATAACGGCGACACCTCCTTCTCTACCAGTTGGACGAGGTTGATGTATGTAGCTGAATGCTGGAGGACTAGCTTCATTTAATGCTACATACTCATTCGGTTTAGTCCATGTTTCTGTTAAACATAAAATGTCAAAATCCTGATCCAGGATCATTTCATTAACCATGAGTACTTAAGAAGTAAGAGATCTAATGTTTACCAAATCCTAGCTTCAGATCAGAGGTGCAGGCTGTGTGTACAGTATGTTCTGAATTACGGGTATCTATAATAATTAAATTACTGAAGCAAACTTTTGGGGGTTTTCTGTACTTATATTGTTTAGCTCGGGGAACAGACACAGTCTCACTGTTATATACCCTGAGTGACGACTCTGTGCAGCTAGCAGACGGTCAGATTAGCCAGTTGGTCTGCTGATTGGCCTGGGCTCTGGATAGTCATCGATTAACTAGTCCTATTCTAAGTCCTATTCTTGAGCTCACAATCTTTAAATCAGCACTGCAACACCTTTACCACTGAGCAAAATGTGTTAATATAATAAAACAACTATTTAATATGATTCCAGGTGAAATATCAGTTTATTACCAAGAATATAATATTAGTTTGTTGTGATGTCCTTTTTGTTCCAGGCTGTAATGGTGGACAGCAGCTTGCCTCTGTATGGTTCTGCCTCTGTAGGAAACTCCAGCCTCAAGACCCTGGCTGGTGTTATGCATGATGAATTGTGTGCCCATGAGCATGAAGATGAATCCCACAGTGACTCCAGCCTTGATCTGTCTCCAATGTCTGCTTTGTGAGTGACCGTTCCTCATTAACTAATTCTGTTCCACTCACCTTTTTATGCCAAAAATTGTTAATTTTTCATGTATTTGGTTTCATGTTTTGGTCATTATCTTTATTAATATTTGTCATTTTTGTTCTTTTTATTTTTCTTAATTCATTAATTATATTCTATAACTTTTTTACGTGCTAGAGTTTTTGAACTGATCAATGCTGTTGCTTTTCACTGTTTAGATTAAATTACATTCAGCTTAATTTTCATTGTGCATGTTTACAAGGCAACGAAATGCTGTTAGCATCTAACAAGTAGTGCAAAATAGCAGTGCCATATAAACATATTCAAATGGCTTTGCTTTGTTTGTACAGACAACATGCTGAACTTAAAGGGCAGCATATGGAGAGGGAGTATTTGGAAAGTTCCATGTCCCCAGAGATGGGTGATGAACACAGCCCCGAAATCCACCACGATGCAGATTATCCTGATGAGCACGGACCACACACTGCTCACCCCATCGCTTTTTCTTGAAGTCCAACCATTCCGTAGCCACTTAACCTTTTAATCAGTGTATCAACAAACTCAGCGAATGCCCACATGGGAACAAACTATTTATTCTTGGAGATACTTGTCATTTTGTACGCAGGGAATCGACCTCAACGGTACTAAAGATGTGTGCTGAGCTCGTATATGTAAGGGTTAGCTTAATGAATAGCTGAATAGTCCACAAGCTCATCTGCTATTCTATGTCTTAAGTCTACATTTTAAAGTAAGCACTACACATTACCTAGAAATAGAACTCAATTACTGTAATCAGGTGGTTTATGTTCTAATTATGACAAATCCTCTTGTTGACACTAGAAGTGTTTAAGACCAGACGACTTTCAGTTTTACTGTATTACCTGTAGTTACCCTGGGAACTTTGTGCTGCGTATAAGTTTCACATCTGCTATATATTTTTTAATCACCACTGCCTCAGTCCATGCGGTTAGTCACCACTCAGCAAGTCAGATCTGACCTAAATTATGTGTCTGCCCATTCTGTCTAGGTCTGCTCACTGAAAATCTAAATGTCTTTAGAACTTTACTTTCTGTTTTCTTTTCCTAGTAATGAAAACCAAAGTGGAACATTTTATAACCAGCACTTGATGAATGTTTTTTTTTTAATGACTTGATAGATTTTTTTTTATTTGTATAAAATATGACAATATAAACTTATACCTACGGATCCCAGCAGATTAGCTGAAATGTTTGTTTTATTGATTCTATTGGTTACAGTGATTGTCTCTGTATTTGTGTAGAACAGAATTTCTGGGTAATCTTCTGGTAAATGTTATCACCCTGCTATAGATGTTCAGCAAGTTACCAAAGATTGTACATGGCTTTTTACAATATGTACTTTGTTTACATGGTCCCTTTTGATATACCCACAACTGAAACGTTTGCCGTACAGCAAAGTGAGACTCGTTGAACTGTGTGGTTTTCTTAACGTTGCATGGAATGTGTGATGTTTAAACTTGATTGGAGATAAAAGTATACAAAGTAAAAAAAAAAAAAAAGTCTCATCTTTTCTCATATTTTGTAAGGGTGTTAGTGCTTTCCTTCATAAATGACTGTTCTAAAGCAGCCATGATTCTTATGACCTCTTGTGGTTTATACTGTAGGTGGTGGTGAAGGAAACATTGGTGATGGCTGTAGATTTTTCAGTTGAGTTGTAGCAGTAAGTCTTCAACAGTGCATAACCTCAAAGCCCCGTCCAGTTGCCTTTACTTCTAAACTGTTGTAAACCCAAAAATCCAGTCACTGTTTATGTATTTCTGTTTAGTAGTTCAGGTTTCTGTAGCTAAAACATCTAATGCGTATTGGGACAATTACCTGTGGCTTAATTAACTTTAAACAGGTCAAATGTTTTGTAAAAAAAAAAAGTGCAGATTTTCTTTTTTGGCCACTTTTGAAACCTTGCAAAGCTTTTAATGTGAACTGGCTAAAAAGCTTTATTTAGTTAAAAGTAAATATTTTTCTGAAAATACAATTCTATGTTTAAAATTAGCTTGAAGCAGGTCAAAATAGTTGACTGTCGATAACTGAAAATATTGGCTTGACACGATGACACATTATATGATAAAATTAAATTTTGACAAAAGCGTCTTGGTACCACAGCTTTACATTTATTAAATATATTTATGCAAATATATATTGAAAAAATAGCACTTATATAAAATATTTTATATAAAAGTGTCCTGCCATCTAGTATTTTACTTTGCTTTCTGAACTGCATCTGAGTGAATATATTATTACATACAAAGATCAACAAGAAAATACCAGTAAAATATATTAAAGATGTTAAACACAGTTGTCTAATAAGAAGCCTTAATGACTTGAAAACATGCAGAAAAATACTTTTTAAACATGTCTGAATAAAGGTTATATAAACACGAGTGCACAGCAAAGCCTTTTTCCTTAAAACGATAAAGCTCATCTTTACATAAACGAGGTGTAGAAATGAACAACATTTAATATAACTTTTGTAATGAATTATTTACATTTTAAAGATTTTAAACTTGTATTGCTGACAGGTTAAATATGCTGCGACTAAATACGCCATGTTAAGTACTATACTGAAAGTTAAAGTTACATGGAATAATTTCTTATTCTGTCTGAAAAATATAACAATCTTTTTCATTCTACATAAACCTAATTCACTGTTGTTTGACTCCTCTGTTATCCGAACAGCCCCACCCACTTCCTTTCCCAGCACTGCATTTCCCAAATAACCTCAAACTGTCTCCAACATTCTGCTGCACTCTCTTACACTGCAAGTTAGCATAGCAGCTAGTCTACATTTAGAAATATGATTATTAAAATACACCTAGAAAGTCTAGACCAAGGATGTCCAACTCAAAGCCCTGCAGAGTTTAGTTTCAGCCTTTTTTACATCTAGTCTTTCTATACGGTATAGTAGAAATCAATATTCCTTAATCTATTCCTACCTGTTGATTGTGATTTTTAATAGTGTGGTATTAAACCTTACATATTTGAGTATTTACATACATTAGTTTCTCTGGTAATGTCTGATAAGTGCTGCAAAATAAAAATTAAAATGATATGAACTATAGTTTTGGTGCCATGATAAATATAGACATGCTTTCTAACCATAAGCCACACTAGTGCTTTCTCTTTCCGTGTGTGTTGGGGGGAACTTGATGTTCTTTCCCCCTTGTCCTCTTAGCGCTGCTGTGGCCCCAGCATGACTTTGTTAATGAAGTTAACGATAGCAGTGGCAGGCTGCTCTGGGTCAAGTTCAGCAAAGAGGTGACACGCGTTTTCAGCCGTGCTGCCTGGTTTCTTGGCCACAAACCCAAAAACTCTAAAGAGGAAAAACAGAAGTGAGAATGAGAATTAAAGACAACTGGCAGTGTACAGTGAGAGTAAACATTTACAATTATCATCCATAAACCCAGTAATCTATTTCTTTCTTTCTTTAACACTGTGTATGAGAGGTTTTACAAAAAAAGTAGAGAACAGGGTTGCTTTTTAAACACCCCCTCATCTTTTTTGAAGCAGAGCTGTTTTATATAATTTAATAGATCACAAGTTCAAATTCCAGTGAACATTTCAGGTAAAACTTATTTTAAGGGTATGACAAAACATTTCTCTTTCCTTTAAACGTACATATAAACAGCACTCCATTAACAACAGCCAGAATCAGATGAGCCAAAACTAAAGCAACAACAGTGGTGGAACTGTAATAGAAAGTAATGGGCATTCTGATGGGTTGGTATGGTGAAAGACCCGTGATGTTCAAAAGAGTACGTGATTTAAAGTTTGAGCGTTGTGGTTTTCTGATGCTACAAGTGCGCTTCAATAACGCGACCCAATCTCTAGCTCAACTTGTTAGCGACCCATAATGCAACTACATAGAACATAAATTAGTTTGTATGTTGGTAAACAGATAAACAGCACTGACAGAACAAAATATGGATTTCCTTAAATACTGTTATCTCTACTAAAGTATTTACAGTGGAGTGTTAATAAGGCACAAATTGGAGCAATTATTAAATGCTTTTGAATGCTTAATTAGAGAGGGTTAGCAAGGAAGCGATTAGCTCTCCTGTAGCGGCGAGTCTGGATGCTACAGGCGTAGCTAGCCAGCCCCCGACACACAGAGCCCTCACAGCGGGGCGAATAGGTGATGACTCGGTGGCATACTCGCACAGCCAAAGCTACGGCTAAGGCTTCGGCTAAAGCTAAGGCTAAACCACCGGAGCACGCCACTACGCTTCACATGCCCAATAGATTTGCCCTCCTCAGTGAAGCACCCACTGAGAAACCTGATGGTACTCTGGTTATTGGAGATTCCATAGTGAGTTCCATTAGCTAGGCCTCTAGGGGCGCCAGCAGCAGTAGTTAGATGTAGCACCGGACATAGCAGATAATCTTAGGGCTGTAGGCCAGCATAGGTTTTCAAAGATAGTGGTTCATGCTGGTGCAAATGATATATGCCTTCGACATTCGGAAACTAGTAAGGCTCACTTCATAGAGGTGTTTAAACGAGCGAAGGCGATGTCTGATGTCGTAGTATGCTCTGGCCCCATACCAATGCGAAGTGGTGACATAGTTTACAATGTGGGCTACATTGACAATTGGAAAACTTTTGAGGGCAAAGCTGGTGTGTTAGGACAGGACGGTGTCCATCCCACTCGGGAAGGGGCCGCTCTCCTTTCTTGCAACGTAGCTCATAGTCTTAGAATAGGATTAGTTAATCGTTGACTACCCAGAGCCCAGGCCAAGCACCAGACCAACAGGCTAATCCGACCGTCTGCTAGCTGCACAGAGTCATCACTCAGGGTTCATAATATTGAGACTGTGTCTGTTCCCCGAGCTAAACAATATAAATATAGAAAAACCCCAAAAGTTCGCTTTAGTAATTTAATTAATATAGATATTCGTAATTCAGAGAATACTGAAGACACAGCCTGCACCTCTGATCTGAAGCTAGGATTGTTAAACATTAGATCTCTTACTTCTAAAGCACTTATAGTTAATGAAATGATCTCAGATCTGGAGTTTGACATTTTATGTTTAACAGAAACATGGACTAAACCGAATGAGTATGTAGCATTAAATGAAGCTAGTCCTCCAGCATTCAGCTACATACATCAGCCTCGCCCTTAATGGTAGAGGTGGAGGCGTCGCAGTTATTTATAATAATAATCAATACAATAACTATCGTACAGAAACATGGACAAAATTTTAATTCATTCGAAGCTCTCTACAGTAACCTTACATCTGCAGAGACAAATAATAAGCAGAGTCAGTCGATTTCTCTAGTTCTTATTTACAGACCCCCAGGACCGTACTCCGAATTTCTTAGTGAATTTGCAGATTTTCTGTCTAACCTGGTTGTCTCCGTTGATAAAGCGTTAATTGCTGGAGACTTTAATATTCATTTTGAAAACTCAGACGACCCGCTGACAACAGCATTTAAGTCCTTACTCGACTCAGTGTGTGATAGGACCCACTCATAAAGCTGGTCACACATTAGATTTAATATTATCTTTCGGAATAAGTATAAGTAATATAGTAACAATTCCTCAGTGCAAAATTATTTCTGATCACCATATATATACGTTTTTATGTCATAATAATAACGCACACGGAGTGCCACGCTACCGCTTTAAACGTACACTTATATCAACTTCTGCTCAGAGCTTTATTAGTTATCTTCCAGACTTGTCTTCTGTCATTGGATCACCGTCTGATCCAACAGAACTCGAGCAGGCGACTGAATACATAGATGTTGCATTCCGCTATACGTTAGCTAACATGGCTCCAGTTAAAGAAAAATAATTAAAGATAAGAAACTCGCTCCTTGGTATAATGAACACACACGCTCTTTAAAACAGAGCGTAAATGGCGCCAAACTAGATTGTTGGTTTTCCAGGCAGCATGGAAAGAGGGAATTCTAGCTTATAAAAAAGCTCTTAGTATAACTAGATCAACGTTACTACTTTCTAACCTTAATGAAAATAATAAAAATAATCCTAGATTTCTATTTGACACCGTCGCAAAATTAACTAGGAATAAGACGACCTCAGAAACCTGCACCAAAACTGCGTGCAGCAGTGAGGATTTCATGAACTTTTTTGATAATAAAATTGCAAACATTAGGCAGAGAATTCATGCTTTAAAACCAGACCTGATGAACAACTAACCGCATCAGATAAGAACTTTAAAAATTTTACTCCTCTAGAAGAGAACAACCTATTTACACTCATCTCTTCCACAAAATCGTCAACTTGTGTATTAGATCCTATACCAACAAACTTTCTTAAGCAGATTGTACCGGCAGTATCAGAACCCCTGTTGAAAATAGTTAACTCTTCACTCAGCAGTGGGTGAGAAATCTTTTAAATTAGCAGTTATTAAACCTTTAATTAAGAAACCTGATCTTGACAATGAGCTGTCAAACTACAGTCCGATATCTAACCTTCCATTTACCTCCAAAATCCTAGAGAAGGTAGTAGAGCAGCAGTTATGTTCATATTTACAAAGAAATAACATACACAAACTTTATCAATCAGGATTCAGGCCTCATCACAGCACAGAGACAGCACTGGTCAAAGTAGCTAATGACCTCTTACTGGCATCCGATCAAGGCTGTGTCTCGTTGCTTATATTACTTGACCTTAGTACGGCTTTTGACACCATAGATCACGATATTCTTCTTCACAGATTAGAAAAATTAGTTGGAATTAAAGGAACGGCTCTTGCGTGGCTTAGGTCCTATTTAACTGATCGTTACAAGTTTGTTGATTTAAATAGTGATTATTCTGCTGCTCCCTTGTAATGGTGTTCCACAGGGCTCAGTTTTAGGCCCACTTCTTTTCTCTCTTTACATGCTGCCTCAGGGAAACATAATTGGTAAGCATGATATTAGTTTCCACTGTTACGCTGATGACACACAGTTATACGTCTCATCAAGGCCTGATGCGAAAGGCCTGTTTACCGCATTTATTTTAAAATACTACTTTTAACTTATAAAGCTCTAAATGGTCTCGCGCCGCAGTACTTAAGCGAACTTCTACTGTCTTACGTTCCGCCACGCCTACTTCGATCAAAGGATGCAGGCTGCCTGTCAGTACCGCGTATTATAAAAACTACGGCAGGGGGCAGAGCCTTTTCTTACAGAGCCCCAAAGTTATGGAATAGCCTCCCTATGTATGTTCGAGAAGACACAGTCTCAGTGTTTAAGTCCAGGTTAAAAACATATTTATTTAATCAAGCATTTTGTATTGATTCCCCTTAGATAAAGGAGCAGATCTGGGGGACTCATGGGTGTTTATTATGGTGATCTGGTATGTTTAGCTGCTGTCTTCCCCTCTCTTAGTGATCATGGCGTTGATGATGAGAGCGGCTGGTTGCTTAACATATCAGGGAGCCCTCATGTCTGCGTTTCCCTCTGGTTCTCCTTTTAGTTATGCTGACCTAGTTAGTCTTGCCGGAGTCCATCCTTGCACTCTACATTATTCATTTAATCAATTCAAACCGTGTGATTAGTTTGTCACTTAACTGTTTTCCTTCTTTTTTGTCTTCCTTTCCCTCTCCCTCTCTCTCTTTCTCTCTCACTGTTGAGTTACATATGCCACAACGGAGCTGCCGGTGATCCAGACCCCATCTCCATCCCGGACCTATTGGACCCTTCCCTGTGACCTGCTCCAGCGGATGATACATCACCAGGGTGACCAAGGACGTCCCACTTCGCCATAAAGACGTTCCAGCTGTTCTTTAAGGACTAACGATTTAAGTTGATCACACACACAATGTAACCGCATAATCCCTGCTACTTGTTTTTCACCCAAATGAGGATGGGTTCTCTGTTGAGTCTGGTATCTCTCAAGGTTTCTTCCTATTTCCATCTCAGGGAGTTTTTCCTTGCCACCGTCACCCCCGGCTTGCTCATCAGGGACAAACTGATTTCTGTTTCATTTTATCTCATAATTTCTTCAATTGTGTAAAGCTGCTTTGTGACAATCACCATTGTACAAATAAAACTGAACTGAAGTAAATTGAATTAATTGTTTTTCACAATTAATTGTAAAAGCCTTAAAGCAAACAATTAATTGCCCAAGCCCCAAAACAGACAATAAATCATCATAATCGCAAATATAATCATGACACCCCTAAAGAATGTACTAAATACTAAAGTGATACGTTAAAGCTGACTGCAAATTGCTAGAAATAGCTTTTAAAAATAAAATAAATATCTAGCCATTTTAAAAAGTTTACTTTTATATTTTAGCATTTGGCAGATGCCCTTATGCAGAGGGACTTATTTTATTTATCTGAGTGGTTAAAAGCCTTGATAAGGGGCCCAGCAGTTGTAGCCTGGTAGTGCTGGGAATTGAACTCATGTTCTTCCATCAAGCAGTACCACCAACATACAACTTAACTACTGAGACACAGCTTCAGTATGTCCAAGAAGATGATTAAAGTGATAACATTTTATAAACATAGAAGAAGCCAAGACCTGTAAGAAGTTGGCCCCCTCACCCAACGCAAAACATGGCAGAAATAGTCTTAATTGTTTGTGCTCCGTTTGTGCTATAAAAAATTTCGCTTTTGCTGCTTAGGTTTGTTAGATATAAAAGGTCATTCTGAGGTCACTCAGCCCTCCACACGCTACAAATTCACCTGAAATAGCATTGTTTGTTAGTGCCTCGTTTGTGCTGGTTTTTATTTTGCTTTTAGGGTCGCCACAGCGAATCATCTGTTCCCACCTAACCCTATTCTCTACATCCTCTTTACTACTTACACCTACTAACTTCATGTCCTGGTTTATCGTATTCATAAACCTCCTCTTTGGTCTTCCTCTTTGCCTTCTGTAGCTTCATTTCTAACATCCTCCTACCAACATATTCACTATCCCTCCTCTGTACATGTCCAAACCACCTTAATCTGGCTTCCCTGACTTTTCCCCAAAACATTTAACATGAGCTGTCCCCCTTATGAACTCATTCCTAAAGAAAACCTCAACATCTTCAGCTCTGCTACTTCCAGCTCCATCACCTGTAAACCATAGATCATAGCTGGTCTCACCACTGTGTTGTACACCTTCCCCTTAAATCTGATATTCTCTTGTCACACATCACTCCTGACACGTGTCTCCACCCATTCCAACCTGCCTGTACTCGCTTCCTTACCTCTTTTACACATTCTCCATTGCTCTGGACTGTTGACTCCAAGTACTTAAACTCCTGTACCTTCTTCACCTTTTTACCCTGTAATCTAACTGTTCCGCTTCCCTTTCTTACATTCAAACACATGTACTCTGTCTGATACGACTGACTTTCATTCCTCTTCTCTCCAGAGCAAACCTCCACCTCTATAGGTTTTCCTCCACCTGCTCCCTGCTCTCACTACAGATAACAATGTCATCTGCCAACATCATTGTCCAAGGAGATTCCTGTCTGACCTCAGCAAACAAAAAGGGGCTCAGAGCTGATCCCTGATGCAGTCCCACCTCCACTTTGAAGTCCTCTCTCTGACCTACTGCACACCTCACTACTGTTCTGCTTCCCTCATACATATTCCTAACTTCCTCATACAATACCACAGTTCTTCTCCTGGTACCCTTTCTCCAGGTATACAAAAACACAACGGAGCTCCCTGTGACCATCTCTGTACTTCTCCATCAGCATTCTCATAGCAAAGATTGCATCTGTAGTATTCTTTCTGGACATACTGCTGCTCACAAATATCTACTACCATTCTTAACCTAGACTCCATTACTCTTTCCCATACCTTCAATTGTATGACTCATCAACTTTATGCCTCTGTAGATGTTGCAACTCTGCACATCACCCTTGTTCTTAAAGATAGTCACCATTACACTTTTCATCCATTCCCCAGGCATCTTCTCACTTGCTAAAATCCTGTTAAACAATCTAGTAAGAAATACCTAGTAAGGTATCCATCCTCTTCAAAGCCATCCAAACTTCGTTTGTACTAATCTATTAAACTTTCTGCTCCACATTATTTACCTCTTCTACCCTTTACTCCCTCTCATTTTACTCAACACTTCAAAGTACTCCTTCCATCTTCTCTGCACACTCTTGTGAGCACCTTTCCATCTCGATCCTTATTAACTCCAACCTGCTGCACATCCTTACCATCTCGATCCCTCTGCCTTTCTAACCTGTACCAAGTCCAATCACAAGTTCTAGTGTCTAACCTAGTGTAAAACTCATCATATGCCTTCTGCTTGGCCTTAGCCACCTTTCATTTTACTCTGTGCCGGAAATCTTCGTATTTCTGTCTACTTTCCACAGTCTTTTCCATGTCCCACTTCTTCCTGGCTAACCTCTTCCTATGTATACTATACTTAACTTTCTCAGTCTACCACCAAGTTTCCTTATCTTCCTTCCTCCTTCCATATGATACACCTACCACCTTTCTTGCTAGGTGTCTCCCTGATCATTTTTCTGTAGTTTGCCATTCATCTAAAAAAATTAACTGACCGTCCAAAGCCTGTTTAAACTCCTGTCTACATTTTTCACAGTATTCTCCCTTTTCGGCTTCCACCAACATCTTTATTCTACACACCATTCAGTGTCTGGCTCTTTCTCACCACAACTTTACAGTCTCTTTTAGATCACTTTGTCATTACATAAGATTTAATCTACCTGTGTGCTTCTTCTTCCGCTCTTATAAGTCACTATATGCTCCTTACCACAGCCATCTCCATCCTCTTAGCAAAGTCTACTATCATCTGTCCTTTTCCTCACCCCAAACCTGCCCAACACGGCCTCATCACCTGTGTTTGGCCTATCACTACTCTCTCTTCTCTAGGAATACCCACAATTACCTCATCCTACTCACGCCAAAACCTCTCTTTTTCTTCTAACTCACAACCTACTTGTGGGGCATAACCACATACAACATTATCCATCAGCCCTTCAATTTCTAACTTCAGACGCATTACCCTGACTGACACTCTTTTCACCTCCAGGACATTCTTCACAAACTCCTCTTTCAGGATCACCCCTACCCCGTTTCTCTTCCTATCCACACCATGATAAAACAACCTAAATTCCAATCCAATACCAGAGCCTTGCTATCCTTCCACCTGGTCTCCTGTACACACAATATTCCTTGTTTCCATCATATCAACCAGCTCTCTTCCTCTCCCTGTCATTGTCCCAACATTTAGCGTCCCTATTCTCAGTCCTACACTCTGGCCTTTCCTCCTCTCTTTCTGTCTAATCATGTGTCCTCCTCCTCTCCTACTTAACCAACAGTAGCCCAATTTCACCCAGCACCCTGTAAGTAAGCGGCACTGTTAGCGGTTTTTGTTAACCCACGCTTCAACCAATAAAATTAGGATGGATGATTTGCAAATTTTAATTTGCCAATGTTTTACATCAGATGCCCTTCCTGACACAACCCTCTCTATTTATCCAGGCTTGCACCCCTGTGGCTAGATTTTTTTTTTTACCAAATAATATAATGTATAATATTTAAAAAACGGAAGCATCCCAAACAAAACAGCAACAGGCACAAATGAAGCACCAACAATTGAGTCTATTTGGGGTGAATCTGTGGGGGGGCTGGTGATGTCATCGCCTATAATGAAATATCTCTCATATCATGTTTCAAAAACCAAAGCAGCACAAATGAAACTTTCATCATCACAAACCAGCACAAAGCAAGCACTAACAAATAAGACTATTTAGAAAAAATTGGAGCATGTGGGGAGGGCTGAGTGACCTCAGAATGACCATTAAATATTATTTTAATATCTACAAAACCTGAAGCAGCACAAATGAAACTTTAATCGGCACAAACGAAGCACTAACGATTGAGTCTAATTTGATTGTTTGGAGTGTGTAGGTAAGCTGGTAACATCATTGACCGTAAAAATTTCTGTGTAATATTTTAAAAACAGAAGCAAAACAAACTAAACTTGCATCGGCACAAACCAGCACAAGCGAAGGCCAATTTCACGCAGGTAAAGCAGAGCACATGAGCAACACACAAAGAGCACTTACTTAGATGTTGTGCTGTCTGAGTTAGTCCACCTATAGCAAAGGAAGACGGAGACAAACACTCAGAAACACACGTGCATACAAAGCTACAGGCAACTACAGAAACATGCTGTCACACAAACACACACACTTAGACACACACATTTTTACGCATACACTTGCTAGACCTAGTAGCTAGTAGTTAACTGGGTATCAGTAGCAGTTTGGTGGAGATGGAAGTCTGGTTAACTTTCAGTTCATGCAAAAAAGTTTACAAAGAACAGAACCAAAGAACCAAAACAACAGTCTGGATGAATTTGTGTCTATAAATGTTTACTGTCAATACCTCTCGAGCTCACAATGAACATACGAACAAGCCTGCTAATTCATGCACACTCTGAAACAACCGAGATCATACACTGTTTAGAAAATCATCTGGGAGACTTCATTACACATAAAGCTATGACATTTTTATGTTGTGACTTTTCATGTATGCATATGACAAGTGTAACCAAATGTTGGTAAAAGTTCAGAACTGACTGTATTAAAGACTGCCCAGAAACTCATTTCATATCAATTACAATAAACAACACCCTGGCAAAATCTTTTTCCCTACATCAGTATATCGAGTGAGTGTTAAGCAGTGTGTAAGCACTCTCACCTCCTGTCCTGTGGATCTATGCTGCTAAAAGTCACACTATTAATGGGGTAGTGCCTCCTGAAAAACACCCTGGGCAAGAACATTGTGCAAAAACAAATGACCAAAAAGCTAATAACAATACACATTATTAAACAACGGAAAACAGCACTGCATGTGTAGACAAAAGTGTTTGTGTCATAAACAATGTACCGGCGCTGGTTGTCGGTCAGAGTGATGCCCTGTGTCGACACTTTAAAGTGCACTATGGTGGCCAAGGGTCGAGGGCTTAGTGACATGAGAACTCCCGTCGCTTTAGCTACTGCCTGTGGTCCTGTCAGAGATTCAGTCTCCACCGAGTTCAGGTACAACACATTACACGCTTAGGAGAGAAAACCACTGTGCATAAAAACTAATAAAGTATAGTGACAAAATGTCTCAAAGGAAAGTAAAGAGATAAAAATGACAAATGACAAAAGATAAAGAAAGATTGCATTAGTAAACTAATGTATGACATGTAGAAGTGCTGACCTGCTCCCTGTTTTAGTAAGTCTGCTGCTGTGCTCATGTTGCTGACAGTCTGCATTTCCTGGCTCTCCTTTGTAGGATCTAGGCAGAGTGAAGTAGAGAGATATAAACAGATAAGACAAATATTCAGGCTTAGATGATGATCTTCATCAAACTTCCTTGAGCCTGGAAATGCCACATAATGTTGGATTTTTTAATGGGTTGTTAGTATTTTTTTAGTGTGTATTTCAAGATTTTTTTAATTTGCGCTGCAAGTGTTTACCTTTGTCAGGGATGCGGAGAGCACAGGGCAGAGAGATGGGTGTAATAGAATGCTGATAGACGAGTGCTGAGAGACTTCCTGTGAACCGCAGATACAGAGATTTGTAATGTTATACTTTGTCATAATCTGTGCATTTTTTTCCAATATAGACGGTTTAATCAAAAAGCAAACTAAAGAGCAAACTGGCATTTCATGTTTACAAAATAAAGGTGTATCATGACATTGAATTGATCTAAGTTTGGAATTTTAGAACAACCAATAAATGAAGTAAAAATAATTAAATATACTGCAACCTTGTGTCATATTGCTTTAGCCTTATAACAGGTTATAAAACTAGTTTATAGCTATTCATTCCCTTAAACATTTAATCATTAATATTGTTTAGTGAAATACACGTCCTCTTATAGTCCTCTTAAAGTGTAAAATCCATCGATCAGTTTTGTTTAGTTGATTAAGATGTGTTGATTAAGACCCTGTTTCTTACCAAAGTGGGGTTCATTTTGACAGCCTTTGATTTTCACCCCTCGTGGTCCAGTCTCAATTAGAAAATGTCTCACCAGCTGTTCCATAGGATCTCCTACTGCTCATAGAAGATGGAAATATAAAAACCTGCTGTTTACACATAGACAACTATAAGTGTCTTGTATTTTTTGGTTATTCTTAATATCAAGAATAGTATTACTCTCTTTTTGACTAGTTTTTATTTACAGGGATATAAATGATAGCATAAACTCGCTATAGTTTCATAGAGTATATACACGAAAGTGCATTTTTATTTATTTATTTTTTTGTGTGTGTTGCTGAAATATAACTAGTAATTTTGTAGTGCAGAAATAAGACTAAATCAAATGTCCACTTGGGGGTGCTAGACACAAACATAGATCTGAGCTTGCAACTGATCATATGCAAACCAAATTAGAACTAATCCTCTAAAGTCATTCAAAGAACACATTAACAAATCTTAGAAATAAGCTCTGGTTTTTATGTGTATTTCACTTACAATGACTCTAATACGTCTCTAAAAAAGTTGAACAATTTTAATGATATTCTGCTGCAGTACTTCATGTTTAGATTTAAGGGTTTTTTATAAGGGCAGCTATGCAAGTAAATGGAGAGACTTGTATTAGAAGTGACTGCACAAATAATTACTACCTTTGCTGATGTTTGCAGGTGGTAAAGCCACTTTAAGAGCCAGACCATAGGCCCCCTGGAAAGAGTTGCTGTCCCTGACGAGAAATGCACCTGGCTCCTTTTCCTTCAAAGCTGCAATGGCTGTATAGGAGGAGAAAGCAGGAGTGTTTTAAGACATCATTTAAAACAGATGTTCTGAACATTTGTATTTTAAATATGTTTGGTTTTTACATAAACTATAAACAATAAATAAATGAATAATTAGATTTGTATAACAATTTAATCATACAACTAATTCCTGTTATATTTAAAAAAAAAAAGTAATGTAAATGAATTAAATGTACAATTGTTTTGAAGCAGTTTAGATTATAGAAACCCTAATAACATGCATATTTAAATAAACAGGATATTCTCTGAGGCATTATGCCATCTGACCTACCTTGTTCTCTGGAAATTCCAGGTTTGTACCAGAACCGAGAGCTGTCCTGCACAAACTTCACACTGACCCTAGTGCTTGTTTCCCCTTCTGCCAGCTCTTTCTTCTCTCCACCAGGTACTGTCACTGATCCTACCATTGGTGAAAAGGTAACATGGTATTGGCCAGAGGGGAAATGCCCTGGGGACGCTCTTAGTGTGCCTGACCTTCCATTGGCTGAGCCTTGCAAGGTACCCTGGCGTCTTTTCTCTGGCAAAGGAGGGTGGGTCGCAATACTGTCAAAAGCTGTGGTAGACGGGAGGGCAGAGGTGGATGTTGAGTAAGCATCAATGGCACTGCAACTAGTATCAAGATCTCCAGACCGGGTGGGTCCTGAGTCCAACATTAGCTTTCTGCCCAGAGTGGCAAATCCTGGCACAGGCAGTTCAGGGGAGGAAGAGTTATTCAGACTGCTCAGTGTTGGTTGAGGTGAAAGAGGAGAAGAAGAAAAAAAATTAGGATCAGAAGCTGGTGGCATTCCATTGCTCTGAGAATAAGCTGGAACGGACTCTAATATTGGAATCTGATGAATCTGCTGCAATGACTGAGAAGAAACAGTAGGTAGAACTGCCTCATTTTGAACTGGCTGAAGAGCTGAGAGGGGAAGACGGGCTTCCTTAATTGGCTGACAGGTGCTCTGTTGTTGGTTTGTTTCAGGGAGAGACGCTGGCATAGAATGGGTAGATGAGGCTTGTTGGTTAGTAGTGGATGGGGGTATTTCAGGCGCAGAATGTGAGTAGTTTTGGTGAGAAGTAGAACAGTGTGTGGGACTCTGTTGAGAACATGGGTGGTGTGTGGGGCTCTGGTGAGGAGACGGGTGGTGTGTGGGGCTCTGGTGAGGAGACAGGTGGCGTGTGGGGCTCTGGTGAGGAGACAGGTTGTGTTGGGAGCTCTGTTGAGGAGATGGATGGTGTGTGGGGCTTGGTTGAGGAGATGGGTGGTGTGTGGGGCTTGGTTGAAGAAATGGGTGGTTTGTGGGGCTTGGTTGAGGAGATGGGTGGTGTGTGGGGCTTGGTTGAAGAAATGGGTGGTTTATGGGGCTTGGTTGAGGAGATGGGTTGTTTGTGGGGCTCTTTTGCAGAGATATGCTGTGTGTGGTATTTTGTTGCGGAAGTAGACAATGTGCAGGGTTTTGCGGGCAGCATTGTATAGAGTTCTGAGGAGAGATGGAATGAGAAAGGATGCAGTGTTTTTCTGAGATGTACGTGCATGAGTTAGGAGGCTCTGTGGATAGACTTTCAACTCGTTCAGGCTCTGGCCCAGGGTTTGTCATATTTTGCTGAAAAGATTGGTTTGTTCTCTGCTGGTACAAGGTGCTGTCTGTGCTGATCTCTGATGGCTGTGCCTCCAGATGCTGACCAATCAGACCGGGGCTGAAAAGCAGGTTGGGTAAATAAAAAAATATTTTTAATTGGTTTAACTATGATGGTTTTACATTATAATTCTTTATATTTATTTTCACTTCTGTATTATTAGTAAGAATATAACAGCAACTTACAATTTGGCCTGAAAAATCTATCAAAGCAATATTATTGTCATCACTGAGTTCATCAATTGATTGTTTATTCAACTGATCCACCATAAGCATTCTCTGAAAAATACCCAGTTACCTCTCATGTGTATGCACTGGGCTGCTGGTGTGGACTGGAGTGGGTGGTCCAGACATGTCAGAGGGGGTAGAGCATGGACCATGTGCTTCACGGTGTGGTCGTCTTAAAGAACAGTGGATAATATGATCCCGCCATCCTACATTCTCACCTGGCACCCGAGAACCATCTAACCAAAATGCAGAAAAAACATAGCCTTGACACTAAACTTCTAAATATAGCTTTCAGAACTGGGTAAAATTTATGATATTTAAAAAACACTTTTTTACATTTTAGTTTTAAAAAATTCAATCACATTTTACATAGTATTTCTTACAAAATATGTAATACTGTAATACTGACACATCAACACTTTAGTAGTGAACTAATGTAACACCCTCTTTGTTTCAAATAAATATTCTGATCACTTGCTTTTATTATGCTGGTGAAGGAGCTCTGTGGTATCTGACCTGAATGTGTGTTGGTGGTGTAGTGCAGGTGGGGGTCTGTATGGCTATAGCAAGAAGAGTAGCTTTGAGGCAGTGGAGAAGTGGAGTCTGATTGGTAGCCTGAAGCGTAGCCGCGGCTCTCAGAAGGAGATGGCTGGTAAGATGAACAGGGGCACATCTGGTGAGATGTCTGGTAGCTGCTGGAGCCACTGCTATACTTTATATCCAGGTGAGCATGACTGTGTGATTTTGATGGTTCTGGCAATGCTGGGTGACCCTGAGGCAGTGGGTCAAATGTGAAAGCAGGCTCATGATCTGGGGGACCATATGGTGACAAGGCAGTTCTTCTGTGCCAGTATTCCGCTTCTTGTTCTCTCTCCCATTGTAGTTCTGCCTCTCTGTCCCTGTCCCAATGCAGTGAGAGCTCCCGACCCGGCCTCAACCCTGCTTTTCGCTCCCAGTGCAGTTCTGTTCGTCTTGGAAGCTCGGATCCTCTACTTCGCCTTAACCGCTTTCTTGAAGGAGTTCTTCTCTTTCCCAGTGCAATCCTTCATGTTGGTTAAGCCCTAAAGCGTGGAAGTCCTCCCTTCTTAAGCAACAGTCCCGGCATTGGCAGCTAAAAGGTGGCAGGATGCCGTCTACAAGCATCACATCATGGTAGGTTCCAGCAGCATTTGGCTGAGGTGGATGACTATGTTGTGATTGGGTGTAGGAAGGGAATTCCTCTGACCTACACAGCAGACGTCCACTAGGGGAAAGTGTATGGGGGTGAGGACAGAAATCTTGTGATGGATAGGGACAAACATGTCTGGGACCATGCAAGTAGTGCTGAGAGCCTTGCTGTCTGTCCCAGAGCAGGTCTGGAGGTGGGAGTGGCTGGTGCATGGGACCACTGTGGTGCTGGCACAGCCCTAGCATGTTTGGCACAGGTACTCCTGTGTGAATGTTGCTGGGAGCTGAGTGGTCCACACAGTACCCATTGGGCAAATGATGGAGTTTAGAGCAATGCTGTGATCTATAACCCATGCGGCAGGAACATGAGCGAGCTAAACGCAGAGAAACATTTTTTTCTGGTGGAAGTGAGTCTACATCATCCAAAATCGCTGTCTCCCGTTCAAGGTCTCTGTTAGTCCTCTCTCCTTCAATCCCACCTAGAAGCCGCTCCAGCTCCTCACGCTCTTGCTGAGTGGGTGACGGCCTTATGGGCGAATCGTCAATGCATTGAGGTGGAGCTGATGAATGCCTGGAGTCTGTATTGAATAACGGGGAATGATCTTGTCTCTCATCAGAGATTTGCCCTGAACTAACGTTGGTAGATGGGAAAGAAGAAGAGCAAGCAGCACGGCGCTTTTTCACCTGAGCATACAGACTGCCATCTAGAGGTCCTCGAGTATGTGCAATATCTAAAAAATGGCAATATAACTGACATTAAATCTTTTGTTGGAAGTTAATCCAATAAAAAATAGTTTAAGAAGAAAAAATGTCAAAATATTGTTTTCATACCACCCAGACTGTCTTCATGTCTTAGATTTAAATTGTCATAGGAATCCCAGCGCACCACTTGATCAGCGGTATTATAGTCAACTGTGACTGCTGGGTCATTCCGCTGGTATTCCCGCCCTAAAAAAATACAGATTCACTTTATGATCATGTTTTAGTGTTTTTTTAAAGAAATGCATTTTGTATTAGTTTTTCCTAATAATGTGATTAAGTACAAACCTGCATTTACTCATGGGATTAAAATATATTAAACAAGCAAAACTAATATTTTATATAAATATTTTAACATATAATACTGTATCTCTGCATTACTAATACTGTTTATGTGAATTTCTGAAGCATTTCAGACACATATGAAAAATATTTTGTTTTTAAAGTAAAGTTTTTTTGATGTTACGAATTATATATAAAAATATTGTATAGAAAAATGCTAAATTTTAAATGACTAAAATACCTTTCATTTTCTCTGGTCCAGAGGAAAAGACAAATTCCACAGTAGCATCAGGGGGGAATCTGTCATCTACCGGGATCAATATGGCATTAAAAAGTTACACAACAGTTACACAATGTCACAGGATAAAGGTTCTATACTATAAGCCTTTATAATCCATGATTTATTACACTACAACTAAACAGACAATAGCGTTAAATCAGTAAAAGTGACATGCTCGGCCAGGAGAGAATAATGGGGTATCTGTCATTGCAATAATCCAGCTGTGGTAGGCAGGTGTTACTCACTGAGGGTGGATTTGAAACAGTAAATTTTTATATTTTCTCAATTGGGTATACAATAAATTTATTTAAACTACAGCTTTGTTTACACTACAGCTAATACAGATTCCCAAGAGCTTTTCCTAAACAGTCACACATAAAATTTTTGACAGTATCTGGCATTTCATCATCATATGATGTGACTCAAAGCACTTTGTACGTCGCTCTGGACAAGAGCGTCTGCTAAATGCTCTAAATGTAAATGTAAATGTATCTCAGTCAGACTGAAAGTAAAACATACAGGGTAAAACAGTATAATAGGCAGGATACTATTATATTGGAAAATTAGTACAGAGTCTAACATTTAGGATGGTTGTCTTCAGTGTTGAAGAGGCGGTGTACCTGAGCAAGCTTCATCAAGTTCTCCCTTTCCAAACCAAAGCTGTGATCCATGAATTGTGCATGTATGAAACTGGAGTCGGAACACTGTGTCCCTTTCAGTTGCCTGGAGTTGTCTATGATAGCACTTTACCTAGAGAATGAGTGGGACAGAGACATGCATACTTGTGAATTGTCATTGGTGGGGTCTAGTGGGCTGTACACTAAAAGAAAATGATACTAGTTATGTTATAGTGAGTTTTATGGGCAGCTCTACACACCATAATATCTCCTTTAAGCAACAGAGCAGGCTCAATGGTCACACACAGTTTTCTGCCTGTTGAACCATGCAAATCACTGCAGAAAACACAGACAACAAATGGCATAAAGTGCATAAGCTGTTTTTTCATTTAAAAAATGCTTAATTTGGACATAACTCACTATATGCCAGAAGTGTAGACCAGCTGCATGGACTGATAGATCTTTAAGAAGGGCAAGTACCCTGTTAACACAGGAACGAAAATGAACAACAATAAAAATAAACTGAGAACAACATAGATTGATAGTGTCTCTATCCTCTGCTGCACCAGAATAAAAACAAACACACTCTGTTATGGGTAAGTGGTGGCTCATTGTTAAGGTGTTGGACTACCAACCCAAAGATTGTGGGTTTGATTCCCAGCTCCACCAAGCCACCACTGCAGGGCTCCTGAGAAAGGCTCTCAACCCCCAATCAATTGTATAAATGAGATAACTGTAAGTCACTCTGGATAAGGGCATCTGCCAAATGCTGTATATGTTTGTGTTTTCACAAGGGTGGTTACTGACAAACCAGTGTTAACTGGCACAAACACATCAATAGCAAAGCATTCCTATCAATGTGATCAAGCTCAAGCTAGTTGTGAGGTCATCCACTCACCTCCATCAGCATGAAATTTAGGGATGGTGGGAACAAGGACCTGATGAAGAAAGAGGGGACTGCTGTTCATTTTTATGGCCCCTGACAGAAGTCCACCAAAATAATATATATATCTGTAACATAAAAGAGAACGAGGGATGATAGTGTCATGGAATGACATAACCCTAATTGTTGCAACATTCAAGCCAAATAATGTAGACCATATGGGCAAAAATTTGCAGAAAGCTGACCAAAGACTTTCCTTTACTGGAAATAAAAGTCTTAAACATGATCCTGTACGATAATGCCCTTGTACACAAGCAAAGTCTATATTTTGGGTGGATTGTCCTGCACAGAGCATTGACCGCATCCCAGCTGTACACTGTTAAGATTAGCTGAATGAACAAAAACAATCCCCACAGACAATTTGCAAAATTTTGTAAAAAAAAATGGTCTGGCGTCCATAAACTTCTGTAATTTTAATCGGAGTGCAAAAGAATGTCAGTAATGTATAAAAAGTACAGTATAAGACAAAAAGCAAAAAAATACCTGTTTTGTGAGGGCTGGAGATAAGATGACACTTTGTCCTCACAAAATTTCCTCATAGCCAGTGTGCTAAGAGCCTGGTCTGCCCTGTATAAACACACACACACACACACACACACACACACACACACACCAGGTGTATAAATGACACACTAGGTTGTTAATATTAATTCCTAAGTCTCAGCCTTGCTTTAGAGAATATTATCCCGTAGACTGAGTATATTTAAAGGATATACTTTTGACTTGTTGGTTTGTTTTGACTTTTATTACTTTTAATTTAGCCACTTAGTTATTTGCACCCACTAGTACATTTAAGGTTCTACTTAACCAGAGGGACTTACTTTTATTTAATTTATACAACTCATTTGGGGGTTAAGAGCCTCGCTCAGGTAACTTGGTGGTAATGGGAATCGAACCCACAATCTTCCAATCTGCAGTCCAATTTAACTACTGCGCTACCACTAGTTAGTTCTGCCTTGTAATGAAACCACCACTATAGTTGGTTATTGCATAAACAGGATTCAAATCTGTGCTACGGATCAGCACTTTTAAAGGCTGTGCCATTTAATAGACCCAAATTGATTTGGAGATTGATATGAACTTGGTATTAATTTATCCTACGCTGTATATTGCCTTTCGATAACTTTTATGTGTTATGTTTTGTATGCTACATATATCAGTTGTGTGTGGTTAATAAATGGGGAGTCTCACCCTGCTGAGATCTTGCTGTAGTGCATGTACGCAGCGGTGATAACTCCTGTCTTTCCTTTATTCCCCTGTAAAAAACAATTTTACATGCACTTGCTAAAAATAATTAGATTTAATTATAGAATTGTTGGAAATATAATACAATTATTTTTATTATTTTCCATAATTATTAACTATTTTTATTATTTTTCATAGTTTTTAAATGGCACATTCATGTTTTTAAATTATAATTGTAGCATTTTTATACAGGGTTTCTCAAGACATTTCTAACCCCTGACCTTGCAATGCAGGACAACTACATGCTGCGGGTCAAAGAGAAGCCAGGTCTCCATGGCTTTGCAGATGGAACAGATTTTGTCCAATGGGGGTGCATGTAGATCTGGCCAACCAAAATCATGGACCTGAGAGAGAGACAGATAGAGAAAAAGAGAGAGTGAGAGAGAGAGAACACGAGAGACATAGAGAGTTAAAGAAAGAGAGATAGCGAGCGAGCGAGCAAGAGAGAGAGAGAGAGAGATGGGAATGGAAAAAAAAAATCAAGGAAATTGGCACAGTTTTGACAGAAACTATTTACACTAAATGTTTTGTTTTAAATGGATAATAGTTAGTGTACCTTGGGGTTAATCCGTGTGATGTCATGTCTTTTCTCAGACAGGTTTAGTAACTGCACAGGACAGATTAGTTATTGCAATAAGGATTGAAAAGAAAATGCTTAAATTACACATTTATGTTTCTGGGTACTAATTAAAAACCTGAGGTACTTACAAAATATTTGTCCTGGTGTTTGGATTTGAGCATAGCTGCCACTTCTTTGAGATTAAGGCGGTAACGCTGCTCATCCAGCAGAGGGGGAAAGAAGACAGAGATAATACGCTCAGTGATGTAGGTGAGGTCAAAGTCATAGTGTCGCTCCATTACCCTGTCCATCACCCGATCCACACTTAGACTCCTAAGACAGGGGGTTCAACATGTATAGAGTTGAATGTTTTGATTTTTTACATTTGTGACAGAAACTTTGGCAATAAATAGTGAGGCATAAAGGTGGAGGGATGAAGACAGCTGAAATAAAGGTAGGAATAATTCATCCCGCCCACAAACTTAATCTTCAGTTTTTTGAAAATGTGTTAAATCATATGCAGTGTTTTTTTAATGAAACATCCAAGCTGTCAGTCTGTTCCAGCGAAAATAGCCACATACTTGAGTGATGACTCCATTTTAGCCCACACTCATAGACAACCAACCACCCGCCCCAAAAAAAAGAAAAAAAAAAGAAAAAAAATTTATTGTCCAGAATGTTTGCCGCTAAAGGATACAAACTTCCGGCTCTGTTGCATAGTAAAAACTTATTTACCTGGGTAAAGTACTTCTCGGTTTGGTGTATGTCAGAGATTTGGTTGAGCCCTGAAAAACAAAAGCCAAGACTGGAGACTATTATTTCTATAATAATTTGGACAACACATAATAATGTAGCAGTGTACTGTATCTGGTTGGGTGAACACACAATGAACAACAGTTGGCAGAATTGTTCCTACCAGATGCTGGATGTGTCGAGAGGAGTTTGTTCCCCTTCGCTGCTGTAGATGAGAAGCAGGATAAGACATGATAAACACAGCGGTTTGGCATCAATTTTACTGAATGCTAAAAGCCTTTAGAGAAATTTTCTGATAGTTGGACTCTCTCATTATAATTTCCAAAACAGTAATGCCTAACTTTTTACCTGTTATTGAACATTTTTATAAGGAATCTTCTGTTCTCTTTGAAAAAAGTACTAAACCATAACTTTCTTATGGATTAAGTTACATAGAGTCCTTTACATTGTACACTACATGCAATTTTCTAAGTGAAATATTTTTTACAAAAGGTGTATTGAAAATCCCACCCCAGAGACAGGGCATGGTACACTTTAGTAGCTTGTAGTTTTTTTTCCTGGAAGTATGGAGTGAAACTGTACTAATCAGTTTCTACCACAGCCAAGATGTCTAACAGTGTAACGTTAATTCATTTATGTATTCTTTAGTGAGCACTTTTCACAACCACTGAGAACAAGACAATTCCGAAAGGGTTATGACAATAAAAGACAATATGAGAAAGGGTTAACTTACCAAATCTGAGGATGGGGCCGGGATACAGGGTGTGCTGGCCTGCCAAAAGGAAGAGTAAATTAATTAAGGAATATGACAACATCCCTGTCACCTACATATCCACACACCGATGCAAACAGTCCTAACACTACAAACCCATGTTTTATTCCTCTCTCAGTGGGAAGGATGAAGTGTGCTGGAAAGGGCAGAGGAAATGCTTCTTACAGTGACAGATAAGATAGGCATGATAAAAAACACACATGTTGTTGACTTTGTATGAGACAAAGAAACAGAGAGAGAGAGAGAGAGAGAGAGAGAGAGAGCGGTGGGGCCTTAAACTTGAGCAAAGCAGTGTACATCCCAGAATACTAGAAATGGGGTGACCTTTGACCCTCCTTATAAACTGACGTCAGGTAATCTAAACACATTCGGTGTGTGTGCGTCTGTTTGCGTGTGTGCTGACAGTCATGCTTATGTAATGACCCATTGCTGCAATTCCTCCACCCTCCAGCACATCCGCTCTTGTACAGCCCTGCTACAGGAAAAGGGCAGGGACCAGAAGATCTCACTGTGCTGGCTTTAGTTTGGACTTGGCATGTGTAAATATGCTGTGTGTGCCTTAGAGGTTCACAGAAATACTTGAATTTTGGTTGTATGACGCTGCAGCAACAAATGTATAATGCAATAGTTCCAGTTAGTTCGTTTTTTTCAATTTTATTTAGTTGGTTAGTTGCAGAAAAGTGCAGTTTAGATCTTTGGATGCATGAAACAGTACATAAAAGAGAAAGGAGCCACTAGAAGCTCTGTATTTTTTTTCATGTACAGTATGGTATGAGTTTGTGCTGCTAGGTGGGCTTTTGTTATAATGATTTTCCAATCTCAGATCAGTCTCAGACTGCAAGTAATAAAGACATTATGTGTAACAATTATACAGCACACAACAGTCTGGACACATGCTTGTAAAAGGGTTGTCTTTATTTTCATGTAAAAAAACCCCACATATGAACTCTTGAACTTTATAAAAAAGTGGTAATAAATATAAAACTATTTAATAGCAATGAGTTTTTTCACCTGACTGAATTATCTCCTCTTTATTATGCCTTATTTTAGCCATTTTACACTACATCTACTAAACCACCAGTTTCCCCTATTTAATAGTTTCCTATAGCCTTTTCCCTGTGTGTTTCTCAGTTGCTGAGTTGGGGCCTGCAGCAGGGGATCATTATGCCAGAACAAACACCAGATTCCCTCTCCTGGGCCAGCACGTATGCACTAATTTCTTGCAAGTTTGCTTTCTCACTCCCTCTCTCTCAATCCCCAAAATTCTGTGTTTTTCCTTCTTCTTTTTTCTCACTGGATTATACAAAACAATTAGGATGAGCTTAACATCCAACCTGACATATGAAAATGAAAAGATTCTAGTATTCTAGTATAAAGGTAATCCTCAGACCTGCTTGGCAGGTGTAAGTGCAAATAATTTTGGCGCCAATAAAACATTGAATACTTTCATAAAAAAACAAAAAAACCTTTCAAATGTCTCAAAATACAATACAACCAAACTATAACGTTGGTAAGTTATATCTAAAATGGCAGATAATAATTAAATATTTTAAGTTCTGGGCTTTAAGTTGGCTAAAATTTGCTTCTATTTAACTGAAAAAAAAATGTGTGGCTTGGCTTAGTGTAGAAGAAACGAAACCAAAGTAATTTTTTATCAAAGGGGCAGACCATAAATGATGGGAGAGAGAGAGAGAGAGAGAGAGAGAGAGAGAGAGAGAAAGACATTAGGATAAAGATAGCAGTGGAGGCTGAGTGGTGGCGAGAGGAAGAAAAGGAAGGAAGGAACGGAGGAAGTGTGGGATGAGAGGGGGGCAGACATAACCTCTGGTGTAAACAGTGTCATTAATAAGATTATTCAGGCTGGAATGTATTAGGTAAAAAACAGTGTGGGGGTAGAAAGAATCCACTTTTTTTCTTTGAACCCACAATGCTCCTTTTGGTCATCTTTATCAACAGATTCAACCCAAAACTCTTCATGTTTGTCTGTCTATACACACAGTGACCACTTTATTAACTCTACATGAGCACTGTAAAAAGGTTTTAATTTTAGTTTTGTAAAAAAGGGCAGATCAAGTTTTAACTGAACAGAATTCATCATTTAATTTTAAAATTTATATGACGTACACAAACACAGCTATATAAGTAGTTTTACTCCTCTCTTGTCTACATAAATTAAAAAGTATCATGATTACCATTAACAATGACATTAATTACATAACTATCTTACGTTTTCTGTATTTGGACTTGCACAGACAACATCTAATCTCTGGGTGCTTTTATTTCTTATAGCTAAAATAAATTTAATCTTTATAATTCTCTTTCCTCTAATATAAACTATAATGTAGCAATAATGAAAGCAAGCACAGATCTGCTTCTATGCGATCCTATGATGCAGAAATATAACAAGTGGGAGAAGCCTTACAAACATGCCCTATGGAAAGGAAAGTGCCCCTAAGGGGTGATAAGAATTTCAGAGCTAAACACAACTGCACATATGGGCATGACATGCATACAGTTTGCTTAGAAACTTCCCCAAATCCATCATCCTCCCAGCAGAGTGGTTGACCCACACTGATAGACAGCTTCCTAAGCAGCTGTTTCAATACCTCGAATATAGAAGTCAACTCCAGCAGAGAACATGCAGCTCAACTATATCTTTTGCTTCTTTAAACAGGAGCACTTAAATTAATCTTGTTTATTTTCGGAACCCTTCAATATCTTATACTGCCAGCATAAACAGGAACTACAGTCCTTCAGGGACAACAGTAATTCGACAACCAAGAATGAGGGCCAAGTCAAAAATAAAACACTACATACACTCCTTCATTTACAAGATATTAACATAAGAAGAAAACTTGGGTAAACTATCTAAGCTTAGTTACAGCCATAACTATATTACATTTCTCATACTGTGGTTTCTAGATAGTTTTAAAAGGAAAAAATATAGAGAGAAAGACAGAGAATGCTTCAAAGATTTTCTGTTTTTTCCTTTTGGCTAGACCTTTTTGTAGCATCCTCCGTTTCAAAGAGAGCTTCATAAACAACCTTTTCAGGATACTATGAGCAACTAAGTAGTAACAAAACCACTTATTTTACCAACCCCCCTTTTTCCAACATACCAATTTGGACCCACACAGTAACTGCATTGTTGTCATGGCAGTTACTGGAACTGATGTTCATATAACTGCTGCTACCACAGGAAATGAGGATCTTTTTTAATTCATCATTGCAGGAAATGCATTGTTCCCAACAGATGTCACTTCCACTTTTATCCTCAACCTTTCAATATATGAACACTTATATAAATTTAATAATTAAAAATGGGAACAGTTTGAAACATAAATGCCTGTGTGAAATTCTTTCTTTCTTTTCAATGCAAAATTATTTATGATGACATTATCTAATATTTCTTAAAATCAAGAGTCTTGTAGCGCAGAGTCTACACTTTTTCCATCTTTTGTTCTCATAAATTGTGGTTTAATGTGACAACTTAACACAGAAATGAAAAGTTCTCCAAATAATGTTAGTTCTGAGCTCTATACAGAATGTCCTGTCTCCAATGAAACTTGACTTGTTAAACAATACACTTGCTAGGTATTTTTAGTATTATATATGTGATCATTTTAGAAATTAACACAAGCATGTGTATCTTCTCCCATATGATAAAGAAATATATTAAAATATGTTTTAAAAGATATTTTGCCTGGAGCACATCATTCAAGTATGGTTGAGCTTCTGTTTATGTTTGGTGATCAAAGTTAATGTGCAGATAAAAGCCTAACTAAAATCTTTTCATCATATAAAGTCATTAAGTCTGTAAGGCTGTAAATGTTTTTTTTCTTTTGACCCTGAAATATTTAATTTTGTTTGAAATGAAAGATATTTTTATTACAAGAATAAATTTAATACTTTATAATATATTTATATTTATAATATATTATGGCCAGAGGCATATATTTTTATTCATATGGGTTTTAAACTGCACACTGTGTAGCAAACTATGGTATTATATTTACTGAGTAGGTTCTAATAGGCATTTTAATGAAATATCACAAGCTTAACTCTTGTCTTCTATTTAAAAGTCAGTAATTTCAGAGATATCAGCTGTAGGTAACAGTATCTTTGAAAACAGATACTTATACAAGTGCCTGTACACACCTGCCTAATATGTTTACCAGACTAAAATTTCCAGTTCTGACACATAGATTAGTTCTTATCATTTTTTTGATACATAGTAAATAATATCTGTAAGCAGTATAGCAATCCATATCAACCAGCGCTTTAAATGGCAAACTGGAAAATTAAGTAATGACAGATTTTTAGTTTGCTATGGTCTGCATCACTTTCACTGTGGCTTACTACTGCTATAAATGTGACTACTATCTGTCAGCTGAATGTAACAAACGAATTTAAACCAAGAAGTGCAGCGCCACACATCGATCAAACAGACTACAGACACTTTAAAGCTTCAATCTATACTCACACATAATTATGGTAACTTTTTAAAATAACTTAACTACTTCCAACAATGTTTGATGTAATTTTAACGTTAATAGCAGAGTAAAACTCCTAAAAACGTCTAGAAACTTGATGTTTCTGTAAAGCATATGAAACAGTTTCTAGCACAACATACTACACAAAAGAGTTCTCCAGGAAAATTTACACCTACGCATGCATTTCTAAGATTAGAAATAATTTTTTACGATAACCCTGACTTAAGCAGACTTTATCCCACTATCTGTGTCTCTCACACAACTATGCAATTGCACAACTCACAGGAAGAACACAGACAATTCCTTATTCTATTTTTGTCCTCAGGAAGCACCATTTAAAAAAAAAAAAGATTACAGAACAGGAGAGTTGGGGAGCAGATATTTCCTAGTACCTTGATGTATGAGCCAGTTTGTGTCATTGGACCTTTACTGCTTACAGAAATGTTTGCAGACACACTTTAATAGCAGACTCATCTTAAGGAGAAAAAAAATCTGGACAACTTCAGACAATCAGTAGCCAATGAGGGAGTGAGACATGTTGGTCTTATTATACAAAATTTTAACTTTATACTGCTTACCTGAACAACAGGAAACATAGGGGAGACAAAATGCTAGCTGTATGCAAGCCATTTGGCATTGCTATTACTAGTTTTTGCTTAAGTGTCTGGTTGTAACGCAGAGGAGACTTTGATCTGTCCGAAAGTTTGAGATTTCTTTGTGTTATCTAAACTAGGTGGTGTGACATCGGATTGAAAAGTATTCCTTTCATCCTTAATGCTAAGATAAGGGCTGTGCAGATAATGGACCACTATCTTAGTTCTTGATGGGACAGTGAGTGAAATGATCCCTAGCTTTACGAAATGGCAGAAAAAAAATGGAACTCCGCAGGACTACAATTCAAGTCTGATAGAACCCTTGGCAAGTTAGCTCCTGATATCACAGAAATAAAGGACATTGTCATACACGTCTACAGTGGTTGCTAAATTTTGAAAAAAAAGGTTAATAAATGTTAATTATTGGACATAAGGCATCTGCATGTAATAATCTAGATCAATGTATAACACTTAAAGGCTGCACTGTCAATCCCTTCGTCGTCAATTACGAACATAGGCATGTTTTTGATAGCAATCTTTCCATTTACATTTCTAGCATTTGTAAAACTGCATTTTACCATCTTAAAAATGCAGTTTTACAAATGCTCTCGAAATCAAATGCAGAAATTTTTATTTATGCGTTATAAACCAACTTCAGCTGGTCCAAAATGCTAGGGTTATTTCTATAACCAGAAAGTATGATCATATGAGCCCAGTTCTGTCAACACTACACTGGCTCCCTATTAAATATCGAATAGATTTGAAAATCTTGCTAATTACGTATAAGCCCTGAATGGTTTAGCACCTTAGTAACTGAGTAAGCTCTTATCCTATTGTAGTCCTCCACGTCCGCTGCACTTTCATAACTCTGGCAATCTGATAATATCTAGAAGAACAAAAACAAATTCTGGCGGCAGATCCTACTCTTATCTAGTACCCAAACTCTGGAACAATCTACCTAACACTGTTCTGGAGGCAGACACACACTGTTCGATTAAAACTAGATTAAAGACCCATCTCTTTAACCTGGCTTACACATAACACTTTTATTATTTAAATCCATTAAAGGATTGTTAAGCTGAAATAATCAGGTCAACTGGAACCAGAAACACTTCCAATAACACAGTGTATTTGTCTTTTCTAAGTAGAATGACATCTACACTAACATAAATCTGTTTCTTTCATATTCCAAGCTCATCGTTGCCACCAGATACGGTGGATAAGCTTCTCAGCGATGACCTTGTCTTCTAGATGGGCATCCAGACACAATTTCTATTGTTAAAAAGCTCTATACAAATAAAGGTGACTTGACTTGACTAAACTGTCCATAATTAAATTATCAATAGGCTTCTAACTCAACAACCCTTAATAATCAACAGATTCAGCTACAACTAAATTGTTCTCTTCAAGTTGTTGCTGCAGTCTTCCAGAGGCCGGCTCAGCCTATGGGTAGAACAGGCATTCAGTGTTTTGTCAGTGAGCCAATGACGAGTGGTGCACAGAGGCATTTAGAGGGAATGAAAACGACACATATTTGACTTCAATCACATGTTGGATGATGATACCCAAATGAATATTAAAAAATCAATTAATACATTTCATGACTAACAAAGCAGTGAATAAAAGTATAAATTAATTAATGAATGCAGGTACTTACTTTACTTTCACATTTCTTGTGAGTGGCTGTTTTGCAGACTGTTGATGACAGAGAACAAGATGAGCAAAATAGTGTTGAGCAGTAATCAGGATTCTATTACTTGTAAAGCATTTTAGATTTGTAAGAGAACTGAAAGGTGAAGGAATCAGGAGAAGAGACTCACCTCGGCAAAATGTTCCAAGACTTTCAATGTTTTGCTTGCACACCCCACACTGGCGCTTCTTCTTGAATGTTTTTTCCCTAAACTCATGGGGTTCGCTCTTTCCTGCCTAAAGAAAACATATTAAGTAAAAACACGGGCAATTAAAATCTTGAAACGGTTACTGTTCCCGTATAGAATGTCTCACCTTTAAATCTGGGAGAAGGACAAAATACTTGCATATTACTTAATCTCACAGACACCTTGCTTTAAAAGATGATTAAATATTGGAGAGGAGAAAATAACTAAAAATTATTTTGGTGCTCCCTGTAGCCCCCCCCCCCCACACACACACCTATTTAGAGATGTAATGAACAGAAACGCAGATGGAGTGTTTGGGCTATATGTGCACCAACATTTTAACAAAGCACTGTATTAGTGACGTCCAGGGCTGAGAAGAATAAAATAGCTTTGTCTAGAGCTGTGTGTTTTTCCACTTAGCTGTGTTGGGAAAAGGAGCTCATTACTACTTTCAGACTTTAGAGCTGGGCAGTGTTTGGACAGCTGTCAGGAGACCCAATAGATGCCCAATGGATACCATATACTGTAACTGTAATGGTGTACATTTAGCAGCTTTCTCTAACTGACACATACACACAATATATTATACTTATACCTCTGTGATTTTTAAAAAATCTTTTAGTCTTTGTGAGAACAATACAACACAACATATATAACACATTTACACACACAGACACATTTGGGGTTTGCAACATGGGATAAATATCATACCATGGTATTATATACCATGGAAAATATAAACTGATTAAAATACTTTTCATTAAAAATATAATTTAAAAAATCTTTTAAAAATAGATCTCAAGGGATTAATTTTTATCAGGCTTTTATTATGACAATGGAAAATAAAATGTCCCCATTGTCAGTGTTTAGATACATGTAAGTTCAATAGAAAATAGATGTAAAAGTAATTAATTGCAATGACTAAGAAAAAATGTGTACAGTTACTTGTTAAATGTTAAAGATTACAAATAAGATGCATCTGAATATTTTCTTTCAAAACGCAGGATATGTTGAATAATATACATTTGTTGTTGACTTGCCTGATATTTTTTTGCATTATGCATTAAAGTAGTGTTGGGAAATATCCCCTAGTTTAACTACATTTCTCTTAGTTGACCAGTCAACTAGTTTTATGTTGATCAAGTAGTGTGCAGCAGCGTCCACACACACGCGCTACATTTAGCAAGCCTGGATCAGTAAGTGAGGCCACCGCCACTCACCAACTGTATGGACAACAAATTAATTACTTTGTATGACAGATGCAAATCAGCTTTGGTGCATTACTGCAACCTTTTACTTGGGATGGCGATGTCACAAACCAATCACTGTGGTGACACACAACTTACACTCGTCTGTATGACCGAAATGAGCGAGAATGTTAAGTGCTTTCTCATTATTATGAAATTAAGCCAAAGTTGGTTGGTCAATATAAAAATGAAAATCATGCTACATTTCCCAGGAGGGTAGCCTCAGTGTAGTGAAGCTTCATTTAACATAGAGTAACTAATAAAAAGCTACTGTAAGGTTAACCTCTGTATAAATGTTATATTTAGTTGAAAATATCTAAAAGTAATCAATTATAATCAGTTACTTGTAAAGTTACGAGTAAAGCAGCTGCTTAGGGCCTCACTCATGTTTTGTATGGTCAGGATATAACAATCAAAATATTTAATAATGTTATTATTACATCCACACAATTTTTTGTCCTGCATCATGAATCCGTTAAAATTCTTTATAGTTATGCACCTACGTCGACAGCTCAGTGGCCAGGGCTGTGTGATTTAGGCACACATTATAGATTCCTTAAATCCTTGTAGTCCAGCAGATGCAGTGTGCCTTTCTACCAAATAGATAGTAAGTTTCTTGTATCTTTATGCAGTTATTGCTGCCTAAATGCATTTTAGTAAAAAAAAAAACAGAAAAGATATATTATTCCAGTGTTTAGTAAATTGTTTTTTAAATATTTATTAATCAAAATATTTTTTTTTACTTTCAATAAAAACAAAAAAATGACATGTTCTGTAAACAAGCTCTTTTTAAAATAAGGTAGGGAGTCTAGCTATATTATCAGTAGTTTTGCGCAAGTCTTTAACTCAAAGTCAGCACTAATATAGACATACACCATACACAGGAGCGTCTTTCCTCCTGGGTCCACAAAGTGAAGCCCATGAACGGCACAGAAATGCAAAAAAACACAACGGACATAAAGAATGTATAATAGGACTATTAGGGAACAGTGCCTGAGATTGCATATATTATAAAATGTGCTTTGCTATAAACCCTCATCTTTTTCAACTAACAATATCTCAGCAGCTAAATGTGACATAAAATATTTAAGAGAAAAAGCCTGTTTATGGTTAGAGGAGTGTTTACAAAAGGATAAGATCAGTTATGTTATACTACACTGATCAGCCTGTCTCTTGTGCTTCCAATCCTCAGACATGTTTCTCTTATACTTTTCCTACTGTTTTAAAAGAAATAAAACCTGTCTGTTTAGAACAGACTATGCACTATCTTGGAGTGCAACCTTTCAACTAAAAAAGTGTTAAAGTAAATCTGATGAAAAGCTCCGCGAATGAATCCCTGAAATGATTAGTTGGACATAAAAGCAGCTGCACTGCAAAACACTAATATCATCTTATAACATAAATATATATATAGACAGTTTAAAAATATAATATTTTTGTAAACTTATAGTACAAAATCTAGATGTACCTAATTTAGATGTTTGCTGACATGTTGAACAATACTGATGCATGGCATTGAAAAAGTTTTGCGAACTCCACACTACAGGCACATTTATTTCACTCAGGTCGGGTTGAGTAAATAGTACGGATGTGACAAAACACTTATTCCACAAGACAAGACAATATAATTTTATTTGTATAGCGCTTTTTACAAAGTGATTGTCACAAAGCAGCTTTACACAATCAAAGAGAATATAAAACGCGAATGAATCAATTATCAGTTTGTTCCTGATGAGCAAGCCGAGGGCGCCGGTGGCAAGGAAAAACTCCCTGAGATGGATTAGGAATAGAGGAAACAAAATGGATGCATTTACACTGCATGTGTCACGGTAGTCCACTGAGGCGTATTGAGAACCCAAGTGTAGTTTATTAACAGTGTAACTATTTACAGAATACCATAGCAAGACCATAGCAAGACATAGCAAGACCATAGCAAGACCATAGCAAGACCATAGCAAGACATAGCAAGACCTATAGCAAGACCATAGCAAGACCATGAGCTCACCACAGTGGTAACAGGGAACAACAAACCACAAAGACAAGACAGACAGAGGGGCTATAAATACACAAGAACTAATGAACTAAACAAGACACACCTGAGACAGTCCACACCACATGACACAAGCCAATAAGAACAGGACACAGAGACAAAGGGGATCACATGACAAAAAACAGGAAGTAAACAAAACATGACAGAAGCTAGCTTAGCTGGCTAACCTGGCCGTTAAGCTAACAAAATAAAACAAAAGACAAGAAACAAGGACCTTACAGCATGTATCAAGTGACACAATTCCAATGCTTTTCCTCCAATGTGGCACAGATCGGATATAAACTCATTTAACTCATATAACTCAATTTTGAGGGTGGGCGCGGGACAAAACTCGAATATTACGTCCGGGAACAGGTGAACATAACAATTATTTTGGTGGGAGTGGGTGAAAGTGGGACAGAAAAAAATATGTCCTCAACAGGTCTCCACTTTAATCAAATCCCAAATTGAAGGACAGAGGAGGAATTCAGGAGAGCAAAGGTAGCAAGGTGGGGAAGTTAAAGCGCAGTGGTTAAGGTGTTGGTATGCTAACTGTAAGATTAGGGTTCGATTCCCGGCACCACCAAATTGCCACCTTAACCAATAATTGCTCAGTTGTATAAAAAAGATGAATGTAAGTCGATCTTGATAAGGGTGTCTGCCAAATGCTGTTTAAGGTAAACATAATGCAAAGAACAATCAGGAAACATGCACAGAAATAGATATCCGAGACATTCTTTTTTTCATACCCACATTATATTTCCTTTTTCATAAGCATTGGTTAGGATTTTATTCAAATAGACACCTTGCATATTTAAAAAAATAACGTCAGGAAAATTCCTTGAGCTAGGAAAATAAAAAAACAATAATAAATTACTTTAAGAGCTGTTACTATTGCAGTTAGGGTAACAAAGATAAAGTAGGTTATAATCTTGAACTCCACTGTAAAAGCCTTGTAACAGTCTTTGGTACAGTTTGTAGAACTTGAATACTTGGTTGTGGGCTTCCCCTTTATAATATATACCTCCTCCTTTCATTAAACCCAGGAGTAGCTTAGCAGGTCATATATGTGTGTTTGAATGTGTATGTAACCCCAATTCTAGACTCAATGAATTGTGCTCCACCAAGTTATGTGTGCGTATGTGTGCGTGTGTGTGTGTGTTTGTAGGGTGGGACAGGCAGTAGCGGAACAGAGACTGCCTGTTCCAGAGATGAGGTCAGCACAGCACTGTTAAGTGTTCTGCCCTCACATCACTTCGCCCTTTCCAGTACATCATAAGAGTTTCCATGCCACTAGCTCTTTATAAACTTTAAAAAATCTTGATTACAAATCGTTCTAAACTGGTTTTCTGGAACCAGTACTAGGGATCGCAATGTAAAGGCATGTTTTATAAGGACCAGTGACCAGTGTGGCAGCAAATTATTGAAATTTACAATTAGCGTCCCTAAACTCTAATCAAAGTTTGATCTCAATAATTTGTAATAATCTGTAATAATCTCTGCTCGTTTTTAATTTGAAAGTCACACATTCTGTCTGATATATATTTGATCTGAAGTTTAGTGGTTAAGATGGACTGTTGCTTGGAAGATTTTGAGCACCACCTGGGACTGACACTGCTGGGCAAGGCCCTTAATCCACAACTTCTCAGTTGGATAAAAAAATGAGATAAATGTAAGATGCTCTGGAAAAAGGAGTCTACCAACTGCCAGAAATAAATGTATACCCAAATAAAAAATTAAAAAATATTAAATAGTGATATTTTATATACATAAATATAAATTTCACATAACTATACATAGTTAAGGCTAAAAAACAGGTTAGTTATCTTTTTATGACACTGCCTGTATAGTACCATTGGTTTATTTAAAAGATTAAGAATTAACCTAGAACTAAAGACCCATTATGAATAACCATGTAATTTTTATTTTTTTATATCAGACATAGTAAAAATCAAAGAAGCCTGTATTGTGATCATTTCTACCATTGGATGCATCAGGATTGAAATGTTGCAATCGAGTCTCATTACCAGAGTAGATGCCTGCGCAGAGCACACAAAATCATCAGACTCTGCCCACCCTAATCACAAACTGTTTAACCTTTGTCCAGGTCCATCATTCACACCAGAAACAGCATCCATCCATCCATCCATCCGAATTTTCGGCCACTGAAGATTCTCTGCCGAAAATGCCATTTTCGGTTTTGGGCCAAAAGAAAAAAATGAAAATATACCCCTACCCATAGAAATAGACACTTTTCTAGCTGAACCAGCCTTTGCCAGAAGCGATAATCCCCTTGACTTCTGACGCATTATTAAAGAACACTTTACATCGCTTGCACTGATGGCACGCAGGTATTTATCTTTCCCAAGTACCAGCACAGAGAGTGAGAGAATATTCAGTGCAGCATCTCGTGTTCTTAATGAAAGAAGGAACCGTTTCTTCTGCCAGAAAGCTAAGCAACTGTTGTTTTGTGTAGAGAAACCTGCCACTTTTTCTCAAATAGCTTTCCAATTTGCTGCGTGCAGTTACATTACAATTTGTGTAGCTTTAAAAACCTTGTTCTAGACTTGAGGCTATATCTTTTGTTTACAGTTTGAGGTTGGTTCTGGTTTGTATTACACTTGTTTTGCACAATAATTATGTAAAATTTGATTATGTTGAATATAACTAAAAGGAGAATAATAGATTCAAGTTTGTTCTTAAGAATTTAGTTGTAGTGCTTGTTTTGATACTTTTGTTTGTGCAATAAAAAATTTAATGTGTGATTATTTTATTATTACATTTCACAAAATCAAAAAGTCAAAAATCTATTATACAATAAGTATTTTAAAATATTATACATAATGCACACATTTTGAACAATATATAATTATTAGTAACACTTTATATAGTGTAAAAACAACTTGTACATACTTTTCTATGCACATAGCCTTATTTATTTATTTATTCATTCATCATTTATACCTGCTTATTTCTTAATCTGGGGTCACGGCAATCTGCTGGAGCCTATCACAGCTGTCTCTGAAAGGGCGAAAAGTAGGAGGGGTACACCCGGGACAGATTGCCAGTCCATCACAGGGATGCCTTATTTATTATTCTAAATATTTAAAAAATGTTCTATGTGATACATGCAGTAGGAATACTACCTAACTATCAAATAAATGACCCAGACACCCATGCACAAAAATACATCCATGTAGGAATGGGCAGGATAATCGAAATTTCACTGTATTTTGTTAGCTATATATTTTATGATATAGTTATTTAAATAGGTTATTACTATTATTATTAAACCAACAAAAGGAGCTTTATAAAATAACTTTAAATACTTTAGAAATGAAAAGGACTTTACTTTAGCATTTTTCCTTGTATGTGAGCCTTGATAAATATAGCAAATGAAATATGAACTTGAATTAACTTTACCATAATAACAAATTCAGGCTCACACACAAGACTCTGGCTGCATGTGAGTTAGCCACGTCCACTTATTTAAATGTCGAGGGATACACTGAATAGGGGAGTGTACTTGACTGGTCTCGTGAGAATGTATTGATAAAAGATGCCCCACCACATTTAAATCATTTGTGTGGCAACATTGTCTGCATTTACACTGCAGGTCTTAATACTTTATTCCGATTTGGTAACTATATCCGATTTTTTTAAAGACCCGCTTACATCTTTTAAACTGACCTGTATCCGATATCTGCATTTATACTTTACACGGCAAAACAACCCAAGGTGGACGTACTGACTGGAAAAGAAGGTAAAAACTGGCCACTAATCAATAAACGCAATATCAAAACACACAGTTGTTGCAAGTTATATATAGCTGTTGGTGTCCACCTGAGTTGATGTCATGCACCATCATCGCTTATTCAGTGACTCGCAGGTAAAACAGGTAAAAATATGATCTGCCTGCTTACACTGCACACACTAATGCATGTATCCAATTTAAATCCAATTTATTACCACAAACAAACATCTGTGGCACAATGGAGGTAAAAACCAGAATTGGGTCACTTGATACGTGCGGTGTAAATGCAGCCATTTTGGTTTAATAGTAGAAATAAGAAATGGCGGAATGATAGACAAGACAAATACAATATGAAACATTGCATGAAATTAATACTGTACAACTCTGCAAACACAATCTGCATCGCTATTGTAACAGCCAATGAGCATAATATGGATGTGGCTGTGTGCAAGGCAGGATTTGAGCTGCACATCAAATGCTTTGCACACACCACGTTACACAATAAAGTATTTTATTAAAAACGTTTAATTTTATAAAATGAAAGTTGATTTTAAAATGCATTTTGTGTTTTTCAGTTAAATAAAAGACTATTTTTCCCCTGTATTTCATCATTTGAGGATTTCTTTAAAAACATCTACAAGTCTCGTCACACCCCTAACACTGAATGAAACAAATAGGTTGACAATTTATTCCACAGTAACAATACATACTGTTATACATCCATGAATGAACAGTTTTGTCACTCTTTAGTTTATATTACCTTATTAGTTGAAAAATTATAACTGAATTATTTGTCTTGGGTGTAACTACTAGTCTAATTTCATTACATTTGAAATCATGCACTTAAATTCTTCTGGTATTGTTCCTGGCTTACATCCAGTCTGGAAACCTGCTAAAGACAAAGATTAGCATGTTGTCATGGGAATTTTGCTGGCATTATTTAGGTCCAATTGTTCGCCTTGCAGTCAAATTCAAAACAATAGACAAGGGTTTTCCAACTGGTCACCTTTAACCCATCATATTTCTAGCCTGATTAGAGTGATGTCACGTAGAGCTTTTCCACTATCATGTCTGTAGAGATGTGTGGACTTGCAGCCAGGGCACACTGCTGTTTAGCTGTTTATATATTTTTTTTTGCCTTGACCTTATAATCATTTCCTTTTACATTGCAATTGCATTTACATTTCTGGCATTTTCCAGACACGCTGTTTACAAGTGCGTTACATTTATGTATTTTAATGTACTGAGCAATATAGGGTTAAGGGCATTACTCAAGAGCCCAGCAGTGGCAGCCCGATGGTTCAGGGAATTGAACCTACAATCTTCCATTTAGCATTCGAACATATTAATTAGTTTTCTAACACTTCCCCTTTTTCAGCCTTATTAGAAATGTAATAAGATTACTAGATATAAAAGCAATTTTCACTGTTAATTATGCTGCTATAACAACTGCATTTATCACCACACTGCCAGCCAGCATATTTACATCAGTTTGTGGAGTTCCTTCTGTGTGTACAGCTGTTTTCTCTTGTTTGTAGCTAGATGGACTGGTGAGCCATTCAGGGTGTACCCCTTTCCTAATAACAGCCACGATAGACTCCAGCAGATCCGTGTGACCTCGATTAGGAATATGTAGGTATAGACAATGGATGGATGTTGTTAGATGTTAGCTACATAAACCTCTTATAGAAAACAATAACAGTAAAGGCAGAAACACACTGCACACAGTAAGAGAAAGAGAAGTTCTTTCCAAACATGAGATGTATTTTAAGAGTCACAAATCTGTCACAAATATCACAAAACTGCACTGTTCAGCAGAAGGGGTTTGGTTCAACTCTGATCAACACTCTTCCAAATGTTCATTGTAAAATATGGGTTTGGATGCAGTCTGCGTATTAAGCAACATGCCAAAATGCCACCATTCCTACAAAACCACCACTGTGCTCAGAAGAAGGCGTTGTCAAGAACTAGCTGAAGCATTTCAGGAACTCATGAACCTTGGCTAATTAACAAATTCCAAAAGGAACTTCCTTTAGTTCTTCTTTCTCCTCAGTGCTGGAATGCACTTCAGTTAAACAAACATGAAGTATGGAGCAGCACAGCCAGCACGTGGCAGGAAACTTATCCCAAAAATCAGTAACTTCTATCACTTTAGTTAAACATTTCTCTACTGTAAGTTTCTATATGGTTTATAGTATTTCTCCAGACTTTTTCAGATAAGGTAAAAAAAACACCAAACAATATAGATATAGTATACTATATAGATGTTTTCATAGCATTACATGATCTTTAGATATGTCTAATATGTATTTTGTAGTATAGCAATTCAGCAGCACTGTAGAATCTTCAACTCTCTCAGCTCCTTACCTCTACACTGTGGTTTAAAGAAAAGCAATGATGCAACTTTTTACTCAATACTAATGTTCATAATCATCTCGATCACTAAATCACTAACAAGCCTGATTCTGTCACTTTGTTGTCTTTACTGCATCCCAATGTTCTTGCGCAAAAAAACTTTAGCTCCATAAAGACAAGGTAGGTGTGGAGGATGTCCTTCACAGAGCGCTTATTTCAATCGAAATGTCAACATAGCACTTAACGTCACTAATACTATTGTAGCTGAATAAGCAAATCTTCAGAAACAAGTGTGAAGGTTATTGTAGGAGTACAGTTATGACAACATTTTCAAAATGTGACGGTCAGGTATGCCTAAACTGGCAAAGACAGCGCGAACGGTGAAGAAACAAGTTAATTTTAAACAAGCTTGTTTTACTTAAACAGTGTTTTTAATTAATACGTTATTTTTCCGTTTTCTGTACTTTATAAACAGACGAGGAAAAAGTCCTTAACTCAGTATTTAAGAGTACAGAACTCGAGAGTGCGTAAACACACGGCTGTCAGTAAGATGCTGACAGAATGACAGAGATGACAACAAAGATCACAAAAACGGAAAAATACACACGAGATCAAATGTAATTATGGCGAAATTTGTACTTTACCAGCAAAACTAAGATGTATAGTTTATTCAAAAACCTAATATATTTCTGTTTCAAATACACATAGGCAATATTTTCTTACTCTTACCTTGCTCATGTTGTTTCCGAAAACAGCGTTAACGTATTCTTAAAGTATAAAAATAGTAACGTTTATCACATTAATACATTCCCGTTTAGTGCAAACAGCGTACAGTGCCTCCTGTCCTACTGACGCTCATGTTTACTTTCTGTTAAACTCTGAGCTCAAAGGCGGAGCCGCAGCCCAAAATTGAGTTCTCCGAAACGCACGTTTCTGATTGGATACGACGCAAAAAAGAATGTATGTTCCGATTGGCTGAAATGTAAAAATTGGGCGGAACATGATTCATAGGGCATCAATGGAAGATTGTTCTCATTCTCTGGCGCGGTTGCTAAACCGTTAAACTCATTACAACAGTGTGGAAAAATCATGAGTTAAGCATGAAAAAGTACATTTTGACATCTTTATTATGAAGATTAATTAGACTTAATAAAGCTCAAATATAGCCTTTAAAGCTTTATTGGAAAAGCTGAAGGTACGTCACGTACCCTTCTAAAGGTGCTTGTCTTTGTTTTTCAAGTGATGCATGTTCGTCGAAAACATCTGCATAAAAAGGAAATTTTAAAGATTTTTTAAAATTTCTTTTCATATTAGTTAAACATTTTATTCTACACAAACAAACCGATATGTTTACCATTTAAACAAAACTATTTTTAATCATTCGTTTGCTTTATAAAAACAGTCTGATCGAACTTGGCCAGGACTTTCAGCCCTACCAAACAACAACAACAAAAAAAAAAAACCCCGACTGCGACACCAAGTGGTAAAAATGGTATCACACATATGCGCATGATATTTTCATGTGCAAACATGAGAAACAATTTTTACTGTCTAAAGTAAATACACAAAACCAGACAGGCATTGTAACTTTCTTGAACATGAACAGCCTCTTACTTAAAAATGGCAGAATATACACAGCATTTAGATTATTAATGTACATTTATGAGTATAAACCAGCCAACATACACAAGCTACATTATATAGTTTAAAATCATTAATCTGTGGAAAAATTAACTAAGGTACTAAATCTTGATGTACAAGTATCGAATGGTCCGTACCAAGTGTGTAGATGTGAGATGAGTCAGTATGTGTATCACTGTGTTAAAAGCCTTTAGGTTTAGGAAGAGTTTAAGAATTCACTCCCCTCCCTCTCTCTTCGACTTGTAGCCCTATCCTGTCTTTGCTGTTTTCCCTTGTGTGAAAAAGAAAAGGGGAAACAGTGAGATACAGCCATGTTGATGATCCTTAACTGGACAAAAAGCACATTGGAACTTAATAAAAAACAATAGTGGAGGCCTGTGTGAAGTTTGGATTAGGTGAAATCACTTTTCTCTGCCCCATGTTTTAATCACGTATTATAAAAGTCATAAATAGAAAACTTGACACTGGTTTATTAATTCAAAATGTATTAGCAGAAAAATTAATTTGTCCCTAAGTGTAAATTTACAGTAATACTTTAAAAATTTATTCAAAGTATAAAATATGGAGGCGCGACGATGGAATGCTTGGGAGAGGAAATGAAAACATGAGAGAGAGAGAGAGAGAGAGAGAGAGAGAGAGAGAGAACATTTAGGCAGAGGAAATGAAGGCGGGAGGATAGAAATGATTGGTTAAGGGAAAAGCCAAACATTGATCAACTGCAGCTGTGTTAAGACTGAGGACAAAGAAGCTTGTAGAAGGACAGAAATATGACAATATAAATGCCACAACCTGTGACGAAGCAGGTGATTGAATTAAACTCTGTATTTTATGCTGATAAATACCATTTCCTCAACCCCCTTTAATGGTTATTAACCATCTGATTCCCAAAACATCTGCATCCAGAACTATGGTTGAGAAATTTTTTTTTTTTTTTACTGAGTAGCACAATAATGCAAACCAGGTCATAGCGATTTGTTTTTGTGACTTGGGTAGACTGGAATGGCACTGAGAAACAAGTAAAATCACATCAGTGGTTTTCCTGTTCCTTCTCTTTTTGCATTCCTACCCTTAATATCCCATCTTTTTTTTGTTCCCATACTCTCAGTCATGCAATGGTGCAGTCGATCAGTTCTTGTTACACTTATTTTTTGATTGCTCAGGAGGTGTGGATTAATTTTTCATGATTATTAGAAAAAAGAAATTAAATAAATGGATAAAAAAAATTGTTACTATTTTTCAATAAACCAGTTGTGCCTGTGGTACAAGAGGAAAGAAGCATTTAGAAATGTGCTTTGGGGTCAATAAAATCATCATCACACTCCATAAACAATTCCATAAATAACACAACAGTTTACAGTGACCAAAGCCTTATTTAAAAAAAAGAAAATTGCTGAAAAAGGATCAAATATGATTCTAATGATATGATTTTTTTTTTTTTTTTTTTTTACAATTTTCCCTTAAGCTCAAGGGTGTTTTTCAAATGATCAAAATACACTAATGTAAAACTAGTGTTTCACTTTTATACATCATCCTTTAGAATATACAACATGCATGCGAATGTGTCTAAGTAATGTGTTCTTGTGCTAAGTGTAAATCAGGTCTATATATAGGATTTAATATATATGTAAAGTGTATGTGTGCATATATAAACAAGCCTTTCTCTGTGTGGTGTTATAGCACATGCCTGTGGATTATGGCTGCTATAAACTAGCACTTGTTAAATGGCTGGCATTCCAAGGATATTTTAGGAATATAGCGAGAACCACACAGCAAAATACACAGTGAGCCTTGTTTCCCCTACACGACTTCAACTGGGTGTGGGCATCCACACAGACACATAGCTTAAGCATCCTTTATTTGTCATATCTGTTTTTTTACACACAATGGCATGCATGCTGGTTAAGACAAATCAATGCCATTTAGATTTTATGTGCTTTCTGGGAAAAGGATAAAGGTGTATTTAGTTCAAGCAGTCTTGGTCTGTAAAGACTGAATTTACTGCAAACTGTATTTAATTGATGATGTTTAAATGTCCTAATAGGGTTATGAGGTATATAAATTCTGCAATGTCTGCATGTTTTAATGCAGTACCACAAACCTCCATATCAATGATTTTTATCAGTATCAACATCAAATTACAGAAAGAGAACTTAAAAGGAAGTGTAAATATTGGGTTATAAAAGTGGACAGGCTTTGTGATATATTTTACTGATACAATACTGGAACGAAAAAGTGCAGAGGTAAAGGTTCTCGTCTAAAACACAGATTCTAGACTGTAGTTGGCTCAATTTGACAGCTGTTAAGATCTCTTTCTTTCTCCACATACAAACAAATCTGTTTCCCAGGCCTCATTTTTTGGGGTCAATTACAAATGTAGCATCATATAGAGGGCTTAACATTCCCACACTGCACAGCATGTGAACAGGCCTCAGGGAATAGACCACTAAAAATATATACACACTCAGTCTGTCTATTCAGTTTATCTCTGCTCACATAGACTATTGTGAGCGTATATTTGGGGAGGGGGGAGGCTGTTAGTAGGCAAATTTGAGTCATCATGAAAACAATCTGTATGATAGTAAATGTGATTTCTAGGCTTCTGAATATTCTAAGCAATATCTCAAATGATATCCTATATCTTACTAGCAAACTCAGTGTGTCTTCCACAATTGTTGCTTTTCTAAAATTTATTTATATGCCTCCTTTCTTTTACCCAGCATGACAGTGCACAATGAGCTCGATAAAGACAGAGAGCCTTGACCTCAACATCACTGAACACCACTGAGATGAACTTAAAGAAGGTCTGCACTCCAGACCTCCTTACTCAACATCAGCGCCTGCACTCACAAATAATTTTGTGGCTGAATAAACAAATCCAGCCAGCCACGTTTCACAATCTAGTGGAAGTGTGTTTATTATAGGAGTAAGAGAGACTTAACCCAGTAAATTAACACAGACACACACAGCAAATCTAATAATAACAAATAAAAATAACATGCCAAAAAATAATTGGCTAAAAAAATCAAAAGGAAAAAAGCTGAACTGTCCTGTGGACCAAAGAACAGAGGTGCAGATGTAACACCTCTTAGACTGCACCATTTCTTTAAAATCACCTACAAGAGCTCAAATTCAGCCTGATAAAGAATAAGCTATTAATACTACAAAGAAGGTATTATGAGAATAAAAACTCTGAGTGCAGCTGTAACTCACCTTAGTCAGTTTCATATTGATCCTGTTGTGAGTCCTTTCCCTGTTCAGTGTCCCTTTGAGCACCTCTGACTCTGGCTCATCCCCGCAGCAATCCGTACACAGGGTGCAACCCATATAATATTGCAATATTTTTTTTAAGTTGCACCTTTCTTACACTCAAGATTGTGGTACTATTCCAATGAAAGAAATTAAAAACTAGAATGAAAAAAACCCCCCAAAATCTAGTACTCTGGACCCTATCGGTCCTCCGTCTCTTCCTTCTCTGCCTCTTGCTCGTGTTTTCTTTACTACACTGGGCAGCTGTTTTTGTCGAATCACTTGAGGCCCTTCCCCTGGCTTTCTTTCTAACAAGCACATACTCCTGCACTTACACACACACCAGCTCACACTCAGTTTTCTGTCTATCCTGAAATAATGCTATTCAAAAATTCACATGCTGCTAATTATCCTTTTAGTTGAAATTCTCTCATGCAAACACTCAAATAGCACTCATGCAAACACATATAATGTCCAAAGATTATTCATTCACCCACCCCACAACCTTCCTCAACACACACACACACACACACACACACACACACACACACACACACACACACACACACACACACACACACACCATGGTATTTACTCCCAGAAACACACAGGTTTATTACTTGCCCCTCTGACTCTCAGACATGATTTCATTTGAATCTGTGCTTTACAACTGTAAAAATATTTATCCAACTTCAACATTTGCTTTCTTTCTTTTATAATTCTCCTCCTCAGCCCTTTTTAAAAACATTTTATACACATTTATTTGCACTGAGTTTGAAATGTTCCCAAGACAGGACTGGTGAAGAAGACCGCAACAGCAGTGCCTGGGAAAGTGGAGAAAGCCACTGCTCAGGCTCAGCTGGTATTCATGTTGGCAAGCACTATTAGAGAACTTAAGTAGACATACTTTTGTGTAAGTGAGACTGTGAGACCAAAGTCAACCCTGTGCCGAACCCGCCGAGGAAGTGCTGGATTCCTTTGCTGTAGAATCAGAAAGGAGCTAAGCCTGCATGTTTACCTTCTGATTGAGGCAATCTGAAAATAAACTACATGGTAGTAGTTCATTTTACTGTGTTTGTGTGTGTGTGGAAGGGGCAGAATTTCAAATCAAACCCCATGCTAGGTAAAAATCCGGTCATGTCTCTGAAGCCCTTTTGCGTATCCCCTCACTGTCTACTCTCTATGGTTGATATCAGATATTGTAGATATGCAAAATAACAAAAAATGTTCTTAACAGTTTTAGCAAGACTGTGTTCAGTTTTAACTTTTTTCCATTTTCTTTTCGTTTATTTAATGCCAAATGTTTCAAGTATAAAAGGAGGGAGAGTGGAAATATCGGTAGGAGGCTGTTGAAAAAAGAGCTGCAGGCAGTAGGCAAAGATGAAGACTAAAGAAAAATGAATATGGATACATGAGTGGGTGTGAGTGAAAAGGATGCAGAGAATAGAAGTTTGGGTGGAGGCAGATGATTTACTGTGGCGGGGCCCCGATTTGAAAGGAGCTGAAATGATAAGAAAAGTGGCTAATCGCAGAAGATAAAGAATATAAACCTCAGGTAATATGTATACAATGTTGTTGAAACCTTTGTGATAAAAGGATATACAGGTATGGTGGAGGGATGGGTATATTTATTAAAAGAAATTACATATAGGGTTATCGAATTAAGTGATAAGTACGAATCAATTACAGTGAAGGTATTTTTAAAAGAACAAAGTGTTAAGATAGTTAGAGCTTATAATCCTTGTTACAGGTTAAGTATTAAAGTATCAAAAAAGGTAAAGGGAATGGGTAAACAGGAAGTGATATGGTGTAAATAAAGGGTAGAATAATAATAATAGGGTTAGATTAATAGGGTTATATGCTCTTGTATAGATTTAATACTGGTGATGAAAGGTCTAACAGAGATTTGTATGGGGGATATTTGGGAGGATTCTACAATAGGAAGCGATCACTATGTTATTAGTTATAAAATAGGATTGGATGTTAATGAAATTATAGAGGATAGGATAGCTAAATAGAAAATTAAAAATGGCTAATTGGAAGGTATTGAAATATATTAGTGAGGTAAAATAACAAGAGTTTTAATAAAAAAAAAGAGGATATGTAAAGTATAAGTATATAAGATATGTATAATGGAAAAATATGTAAATTATTGTAAAAAGAAAAGGAAGAAAAAGGAAGGAATCAGTTCCATGGTAGACAGAATTATGTAGCTTTTAAAAAGGTTTAAAAATTTATTGGAGAAGTTATTGTAATTCTATATAGAGGAAAAAGTAGATGTAAGGGAAGTACGGTGTATGATCAGAAAGATGGGTGAGGTTAAAAAAAACCCTTTATAGATATTCTAAATAATGGGGAAAAAATAGCTGTGATTAAAAGAGAAAAGGCAGAAATGTTGACTGGGGAGTTAGTTGAAGTACACAGTAATAAAAGTAACAGTACAGATAAATAAAGAACCAAGTAAAAACACCCAAATATTCGGATGAAAAGACCTTCCAATGAACATATAGATACGGATTTTACTTTGCAGGAATTAAAGAGAGCTGTTGGGGAAGCTAAGCAAACATCTCCAGGAAATGATGAGATGCTATATGATGATTAAAAATGTATCTGATTTCTTTTTGAATTATATTTTGTCTTTTTAATAAAGTGTGGAGCACAGGGAGACTTCATTCTGCAATGAAACATGGGGTTATTATCACTGTCCTAAAGCCTGCTAAAAACAAGCATAATGCTACAAGTTATAGACCTATCACGTTAACATCAAATTATGTAGGATAATAGAATGTATGATTGTATGCAGATATTACTTGTTAAAAGTAATTATCTCACCACATCAGAGTGGCTTTAGTAAAGGACGTAGTACAATAGATGCTGCCTTATGTTTTGAGACAGAAATAAGAAAGTCTCATGTCAGCAAAGAAGTGGTAGTAGGCATATTTTTCTATATTGAAAAGCTTATGACATGCTTTTGAATAAATAATTATTAATAAAGTTGAAACAAAATAGGTATAACTGCGTTTTTGCAAAGATTTTTTGCTTAATGGAACAGTTCAGGTAAGGGTTGGAACATCATACCCTAAAATATATAAAATAGATAATGGGACTCCACAAGAAAGCATATGCAGTCTAATATTGTTTAACATTATGATAAATTATGTCTTTCAAATCATCAAAATAGATATAGGAAGATCTCTTTATGCTGATGATGGAACAATATGGAAGAGAGGACGTAATTTATCAGATGTGACATAAGGCATAGAAATAGTGGTTAAAAAAATAAATAAAGACGCTATGAATCTGGGTGTTACTGAAATTCCAGTTAGTCTTGCTGTCGTAATAGCAAACATTCCTCCTTGGTTCCTTCCTATGCCTTAAGTTGATTTTAATTTACAATATAAGATTAAAAAAGGAAAATCTATATCTAAGAAGGTTGCGCCCAGCAGAATTTGAATAAAGCATACTCCTCAATGGTTCATATATTTACTGATGGGTCAAAGGATCCTACATTAGGTCATACAGCTGCAGCCATATATATCCAGGGAGTCCAAGCCAATATTCAGAAAAGGATACCTAATTATGTATCTGTTTTTACAACATGTAAAACGACTGATAGCAATTTTGTTGGCTATCCAATGGGTTGAGGAAATAAAGCCAATTATGGCAGACTCTATATCAGCTTTGAATAGTCTATCAGGTGGGCTATTAATAACAAGGCAAGAATTAATATATAAGATACTTTTATACATTTGCAGAGAATACAAAAATGGGTTTAGGCCTGAGGTTCATGTGGGTATCTGCATGTAAGAGTACAAGGTAATAAAAAAGTTGATAGATTGCATAAACGGGCAATGAAACACATGACCATCGGAGAACAAATCCCACTAAATAAATCAGAAATAAAGGGAATAATTAGAAGAACACATTATATCAGAAAAACTGCTGAACATTCGACAGAACACACCACACAATTTTTTTTTTTTTTTTTTTTTTTTTACCGGTTTTCGACTATTTAGACGTTTTAGTTGGCGGGGCAGTGGCGCTCTTTAAATGCTTTAAGATGCGTAAGTGTGGAAAGTGAGCTGGTAAAGCTTCGACACGCACGGCTTTACAACTGCGCTGCCCTGTATCCGTCTAGCAAATCTCTGCTCTTTACCCAACAAAATAGACACATTAGAACTGGCATTAAGAAATAAGGCATTAAAAGCCTGTTTTGACTGCACTGATTGGAGTGTGTTTGAAGCTGCTGCCTCCGATTTGTATGAGCTCACAGACTCTATAACATCCTATATCAGTTTCTGTGAGGATATATGCATTCCTTTCACCACTATAACCTATAACAACGCCAAGCCATAGTTTACAGCAAGACTCAAAAATCACTGCACTTAACGACTACAGGCCCATTGCCATAACATCTGTGGTCATGAAGTTATTTGAGAGACTGTTGTTGGCTTATCTGTAGGACATCACTGGACCACCTGCAATTTGCATACCGAGAAAACAAGTCTGTGAATGATGCTGTGAACATAGGACTGCACTTGCATACCTGTATAAACTGGATAAACCGGGGGCTTAAGTGAGGATCCCAATTGTGGACTTCAGTTTGGCCTTCAACACCATCATCCCAACACTCCATCAGCCAAACTAGCCCAGCTCTCTGTTCCTAGCTCTACCTGTCAGTGGATCACCAGCTTTTTGCCAAACAGAGTTTGTAAGTGGGACTGGAAAAATTCATGCCAAACAGCTGTACTATCAGCACTGGTGCCCCCCAGGGATGTGTTCTTTCTCCTCTGCTTTTCTTTTACACCAATGAAGATAAGATCCCTCTAAAGATCCACTCTAAAGATCCCTCTGTCAAGCTCCTGAAGTTTGCAGATGACACCACAGTCATCTGCCTAATCAATGAGGGTTACAAGTCTGCATACAGAAGTGAGGTTCAGCAGCTGGCTGTCTGGTGCAGGCATAACACTTAACACACTTAAAACAGTGGAGATGATTGTGGATTTTAGGAGAAACCACCCCACACTCCCCCACTCATGGACAGCACTTTTGCCTTCTGGTTGACGCTACAGGCACTAAGCACCAGGACGGCTAGGCACAAGAAAGGTTTCTTCTCCCAGTCCATATACCTCATGAAACACTTAAATGCTCTCCCCATTGTTTAATAAAAATATATAAATATAAATATGTGCACTGGAATACCAATAAATCTGTACTTTTTATGTGCAAGAATACTCTATTTTTTATATAAAATGTGCAATAACCTTTTATTCTCTTTTGTTTACTCTTACTTTTTATTACTATCTTACTTAAAAATGCGCAACTGGTAGCTTTTGTCAACAAAACTAATTCTTTGTGAGCGCAAACCTACTTGGCAAAAAAGCTCTTTCTTATTCTGATTTCGACGGTAGCCCTAAAGCTAAAGTAATTTAGGCAGTAAAAATAGCTGTACTTTAGAGTAAAACGCTCAAGTCCAATTTTAACGTTTGTTTTATTGCCTAACTATTTTTTGTTTAGACACCTTAAAATGCTTTGAAAATGCAAATACTGTCCTGCTATTTGTGAGAAGAGGACAGCTTTTACATTATAGGTTAAAACATGAAAAAGTAAAAAGTAAAGAAAGAAAATATGTAAATTTTTTTCTACATCTAAATGTATTCTATACCTCCCTGCAGAGCACTGAGCCAACAGCCACCAGGTGCCCTGTCCTGATAAGACTTTTAGTCATTACTGGAGATAATGCATTCATGTTCTTTAAGCGCAGCTCTGTGAGTAATTTTGGTTGATTTTTATTGTTGGTTATTACTGTCATTTTGGTTTTTGAGTGATAATTAGCATTTATGAACAGGAAAAATGCAACCAGCATGAATTATAAAACTAAAAAGTATTTGAATAGAATTTGGCAACCACCAAAACTGAAATAAAACCATATCAGTTCCTATATTAGAAAGCTGCTGAATAAAAAAGGTTATGTTTAAGTTTAGAGGGCTTAGCAAGCAGGATCTGGATATACAAAATCTAAATAATTACAGATGGACAAAACAAACGTCTAACAAAAATCTAGAAATAGACATATAATCAGTACTGTGTTCAGTGTAAAGTTGCAGTAGTGCATAGCTGATTGAACTGCACAATTTCTAAATATTAAGGACTTACGACTAACTTAAGGCAAATCACATCTGAACTGAATATCCTTTCTTGTCTTGTCTCTCACAATATATAGGATGGAGTCTCCTTGGACATTCCAGTGGGTATCTTCTGCTTTACTAAACCAAGCCGCAAGTCCAGCATCGCCACAATTGAACCCCTAAAGAGTGGAAATCATCTTGAATGGGCAGCCTTGCTATGGATGAATTTACCAGCTTGCCTTAGGCAACATGCCTTTTTTCTGGCTTTACCTATGCACTCCACCTTGAGTACCCAAAGTGCATAAAAAACACTTTTATCTTCATTCAGCAAGTGATGATGAACATAGGTGAAAGTGGGCTACTATCAAAACTTTCAAAAGCTGAACAATAAGCATGCAGTGTAAAAACAATGCACGATCATGGAACAGTTGTTCATGGCCATGTCTGTTTTGTCATGTAACACCATTAGATTGTACTAATTGGAGCAAATAACTTTGCAGTTGCTCCTACATTTTTGCTTATAACTGTATGTGTTCAGTATTTTCAAAACCTTTGTTTTATGTTTCTTGATGTTCTTATACAGAGAACACATTTTACAAAATTGCTGTTTTTGTATTTTGCAGATGATTCCAGTTTTATAATCCTGAAAGTATTTTCCTGTAAACAAAATAGTTTCAGGTTGAATGTTGTAATATGTTGGGTGGTTAAATCCTATAGTTTTCGAAGGCTGAGACAAGCTAGTTAGATTCTGGGTTATCTGACCTCTCCTCACAATTTCTAACTTTTCAGAAAAATTCAAAACGTATGTCTGAGTATATCTAAGTTAATTTCTTCTTCTCCGTCAGCCACTGTGGGCATAAAAATTATAATTCAACTGTACAGACGCTTTTTACTGGTCTATTGCTAGGCTGTAAGAACTTATTCTGGCCAACCAATCAGAGGACAAAAAATGTTGATGTCATTGTGCGCCAGCTAGCAGGCTTCTGGAGGTGGGCTTAAAAATCTGACTGGTTAAAGAAACAGTCTTTAATACTATTAATCAGTTAGCAATCTGCCACTACTAATATAGTTTAAGTTACATGGGCAGCACTACTGATTCTGAAGACTTTGACAGATTACCTTAACATGGCCGCACATAGAAACTGAAATCTGATTGGACAAAAAATCTAACATACACGTACTGGAAGCAGTGCAGCAAGAGAAACACTATAAAATGAAGAGAATAAACTGTTGGGAATAAATTTATACAATTTAAAGAAACAAATATAAGAATTTACATTGTAAATGTAGGTCAGCTTCTGATAGTGTTAAGGCAGCAGAGAAGGACTTGCTGGCCCTGACTGTACACCACTGGTTTTTCATAGTTCTATACTTGGTACATGTACATGTACAGAGCCAATGAAACGCAGTTTAAAATGAAATGGTTAGCAGACAAAAACATTAACGGTTTGCAGTGGACCAGCCAGAGTCCTGACTTAAATCCAGTTGAAAATCTGTGGAAGAATTTTGATTGCTGTAATAGCCAATAAACGCTTTTCTATTGATTATTGAGGAGTTAATTTTGGACATGCCACTTTTTGTTTTAATGTAAATAAAAGCTGAGAAATATTTTTTTCCACAATGATGCCTCATGTACATCGTCTTATTATCTTTTGGGAGAAGTCTGTGTCATTTCCGGTCAAAAAAAACATGCTGGTTGAATAAAAGTAACTAAGTCAGAATTTGCCAGTGGTATGAATAATTTAGGGCTTGACTGTATATATATATATATTTATTTACCTTGAAATTTCTTGACAGAGCAAGCATTTTAAAAACTATGTTTCTGTTTTTTTTGTATTTGAAAGAAAAAGTTTGTATTTTAATACACGTTCTACTAAATGGTCATAAAAATGTTGGTGTAAAAAAGTAAAGAATTTAATGTAAAAAGTGATGGCACAAAATTTATTGAAAACTAGACTTACTGTTTAAATTAAGTACAGTTTTGGCCATTTTGTGTTTAAGTTAATTGTACTTAAATTAATATGTTCTAATGCTGTCTATTAAAAAAACATGCTATTAAAAAACATGGCCTCCCACCTGCTGTTTATTCTGCATAATCCATAAGGCAAAGCCATTAATGGAACTGGCCAAGGTCTCCGCCTAAAGCAGTGGTCACTTAGTACCTAATGTACTCTGGAATTGTCCAGGGTTTGGTCAGATCTAAATATAGAAGTATAATCTTGTGCAAGGACAAAACAATTGTGGTCACATTTAGGGTGTGTACAAAAACACAAAAAGTTGGCTTGCATATTTTACCATCAGTAAAAGCTAAAATGCCACAGGACCACATGGAATATTACAAAAATCTAAAATTAATGTGATAACATGCTTGGGGGAGGGGATTTTTAAATAAAAAGACAAGTTTAGAGTTATTTAAAATGTGACAGTGATCAATGCTAGATTTTATGCCTGCCTGCAATTTGGGTAGGCTTACTTTAGTGCTCCCAGTGGGCCTAAAAGTTACTTTATAGATGTGTTTACATCTTGTTCTTTTCTTTCTCCAGGAAAATTTAATAAATACTTAAAATTATGGTAAACCAAACTTAACCATCAGGATAAAAAACAATTAAAAATGAAAATAGAGGTTAACCAGACATCTGTCTGACTTTACATTCATCAGCTGTGTAGTAACAGCAGAACAAAGATATTTTGATGCTGGAAACATCATTTCATGTCAAGGTGATAATGATATTTGAAGAGTAAAAAAAAAAAAACATTTAACAGAGCTCAAAATCAAAAGCTCACTTGAGTCTGGACCTGCATCCATAAGAATCACATGGAAAAAAAGAGTTTCTAGTTCTACATATTCATGCACACTTTGGCTCTGCTCTCAGAATAGATGGCTGTGGGAGTGAGCTACAGAAAGATGCTGTGAAAATGTCAGGGTCACACAGTAATGGACAGCATATAAGCAGATGTCCAGGCTGGGAAAACTGAGTGCCTGGTCTCAATGCTGTCTCCAACAGCTCAGTCTGCTTTCTGTCACAGGTTCCAGTGCATGGACACTTATTTATGATACCTTGTACTCTGGGGTAGGAGCACATTCTTTAGCTGGGTTTTAACAGATGCAGAGCAAAAGCTTGGATATGGATTTTTATGGCCTGAGGTTTATAAACTGTAAATTCCTTACATGTATTTTGGGTTGAACTTGAGGTCTTAAAAAATACTCACACAGTGTGCTGAAACCACATTCTCATAGAGAGAGAGAGAGCTTTGCAGCTTTTCTTCTTTTTTTAGGAATCAGAGGTTACACATGCAACGGAATTTCCCCTGAATGTTGATGCTAAGATTGCTTTGCATTAAGACAGATCATATTCCTTAGGCAATTGTCACAGGGAAGGAACAACAAATATGGTCTGAAAGCAAAGGACCAATGTAACAGACACAGGGCTGCTCAAGTGAATGAAGTTTTGACTGCTGCCTCCTTTATCTTCTGTACATAAACGCAAAACATTTACGACGAAAGAAAAGGACCCATTTACTGCTTCATAGAATATTAGAATCTCTAAAAGATTGACCCATAGACGTGTCTTTCTTTTCTGAAACTTCAGAATATAGAAATCTCAAAAGACACAAATATAAAACAAAAGACTGCGAAAGCACTTTCGTAAAATCTTTATTCAGAATGCACACAAACTGCAAGCATTTTGGTCTTTGGATTTTGGAAAAGCATTTGTCACAAAACTGGAAAATGATTAAGTTAAGTGAAATAACACAAGCTGTTAATCTGGTAAAGTTTGTTCAAAAAGATGAGGGCTGCAACAGCCTTACAGTTTTGTTCAACCGAGGTAGTTTGTTCAAAAGATGGAGTCAGGACAAATAACAAAATTGCACACTGTGGTTTAATTATGCAATGCTGCTTTGCAGTTAGTAGGTCATCCTCAATATAAACTCCATAATAATAATAATAATAATAATATATATATGCTTTTTTGCCAGATACATAATGCTTAAATGCACACTATCACGCCTTACATTCTCTCTTTTATATATTCATTAAATAAAAGCCAGCAGCCAGAAAATGATGTACCTTAACCTTATTTTAAAATGATCAGCTGATTTTTACCAACTATTCCGTTAGTTCTGAAATTTGAGATTGCTGAGGTAGTAATTTTAGGGTTTCTTTTTAGGTTTTTGCTTTGAGGGACTAACGCTGTTCCATCACCGCTGCGCCTGCAGGGAAAAAAGAGGACTTTTCGTTCTGAATTTTCGTTCTGAATTCATTCTGATCCTGCACTTTTATGGTTGTATTCTCTGCCATCCATTGCCCAGTAAAAGGTTTTTTGTTATTCTTGCATCCATTTACTAGGCTGTATTTAATGGCTGAGCTGAATTTCTGCCAAAAGAGAGAAAATGTCCTCAAATAAAAAACATTAAAAACAATCATTAAAAAGAGTTAGGCCAAAAAACAGCTATAATAATTTTTTAAAGTTAGAAATTTCACACCTGAATAAATTACAGTATGGACAAAAGAAAAAAAAAATAGAATCTTTGCAAAGTGACTTTTATGCAGTATACATCGATTTATGCATGTTTCAAGTACTTTTAGTTTTTGCACATATTTCACTTAGTAGTATTGACTTTTAAACAATTGCTATTTGTTTATACCATACGACTAGCTCAAACATTGCTAAGCTTAAAACATAACTTAAATATTAAACAATAGTCCCTCAACGACATCTGGCGGTCCTTTAGGCAACACAATGTGGAATGATTTTTGCTCTTTCATACAAGCTTGCCACTTTAAACAGTTATTTAGGAACAGATGACTGAATACATGCAGTTTTTGCTCTTTATACATCCACAACCCCTTGCAGATTGCTTTTATACCATGTCGATTGCAGCTTGTAATATGAGCTAAAATGAGGAAAAAATGCACATTTATAATTTGTTGTAATTCACGGAAAATATACACTCACAACCCCTTTTATCGGTAGCACCTCTACACTTGCTCATCATTCACTACAAAAAAACTAATAAAAATAAATAGTAATAAAATAACTAACACCTAAAAATAAGACAAAAAAAATAATAAAAAAAATAACAACACTAAAAAAGTAAAGCATTTGTGTCTGTAAAGTGTAAAAGATAGTGATGTGATTCAAAGGGGTGTTCTGTATCTTTGACTAATCAAGCAAGGGGGAACAAACACATACCTAAGTGGAAATAACGGCTTCTGTATAGTTGCTTGCTAGTGGAATAACATTCTGTATTTAGTGTGCTGCTAGGTATTTATACGGCTGCTATATTCTAAATACTTAGTGAAGGAAAAAAATATTTGATCCCCTGCTAATTTTGTATTCTTGCCCACTGACAGTTATAAAGTGATTTGCATTTTAATAAGTGAAATAAGTATTTGACCCTTTTACAAAATTCAGTTTTTGGTGGCAAAACTCCCACTCCTCTTTACAGATCCTCTGCAAGTCGGTTTTGAGGCAACTTGAACCTTCAGCTCCCTCCACAGACTTTCTATGGGACTTTAATGTGCTTCTTTCGACCCCCTTCCTTAGTTGCCTTGGCTGTGTGTTAGGGTCAGTGCCATGCTGTGCCAATTCACAACCCATTTTCAATGCCCTGGCTGAGGGACGAAGGTTCTCACCCAAAATTTGATACTACATGGCCTTGTCATCATTCCTTTGATGCAGTGAAGTTGTCCTGGGGGCATGACAGTTATTTTGCATTTCTTCTATTAACTGTTGTCAGTTAAATGTACAGCGCTGATGCTTATTTTAGGCAGATCTTGAAAACATATAGTGAACATTGACATTTGGCATGATACAACAGTAAACCGCAAACTGATATCCTGACTTCTGGCATCAGCAGAAGTTCTTTGCTGTGCTTGTTCAGAGTGCATTAGTAATACTAGTAATCTCTTTCTTTCTTTGTATATATTGATCAGTCCCTACCCCTATATATCTATCCATTCATCTATCTATGCTTACCCCTACTTACCGATATCTATCCATCTATGCTTACCTACCTACGCACACCATTTCACCACCACATGCTATGTTTATGACAAGGTACCTCAAAAACAAGCACAGTAAGACTTTGGCATCAGTTTATCAATCTAACTAATTAGGTTTTATTTGGATGATTGATATTTTTAACATTTCGCTTAATGAAATGAGCTGTAAAATTTTGATTTCATAGAACACATTTGATTATGGCAATCTCCTCAATTTTCACATCTATATTATCTCTATGTTCTTGTAAGGTTTTATATCTATGTTCTTGTAAGGTTTTTATGTTGTTTGATGTTCTTGTTTCATGTTTTGTTTTATGTCTAGGCTAAGCTATGCTGGCTAGCCTAGGCAGTTCATGTTTTGTTTACTTCCTGTTTTGTCCTCATGTTTTCCTGTCATGTGATTTTCCCTGGTTTTTGTGTCTTGTTTTCATTGGTTGTTTAGTCCTGTGTTTGTGATTGTGTTCAGGTGTATCTTGTTTAGTTAATGTGTTCAGAGTGTGTATTTATAGCCCTTGTGTTTGCCTTGTGGATTATTGTTTGTTAATGCATTTACTGTGGCGAGAGCTTGTTCATGCTTCTGGTTATAGTCAAGTCAAGTCAAGTCAAGTCAAGTCCATGTTTGTTGTTTTTGTAAATAGTTCACGTTGTAAATAAACTGCACTTGGGTTCTATGTCTTGCCTAAGTCTTCGTTACAGAATAAACCACTGCCATATTGAACCCAGCAGTTGAGCATCTGATTCACCTTCAGCAAGGCAATTCCTCCATTGAGGAGTATGTGGAGAAATTTTGTGGACTATGTGATCCCACAAGGTTTAATGACATTGCTCGAAAGGACATTTTTTGCTAAATGACCTGTTCAGTGTAAGCTCAAGAGCCCAAGCCTGATGCCACGCCACTCCTCTGCTCCTCCACCCTCCTTAAGATGTTGTTGAGGTGAGTAGGGCTAGAGGGGAGGGTGGGGTTATTATTGGGGTTGTGAATAAAATATTGGCTCATGTGATTTGAAAGTCTTAATTTTCATTTTTTCATTTCAAACTTTTCTGGATTTCATGCAGTAGAAAAGTTTTAGCAAATCAGGTGCTAAGTTTCCATGTACATCCACACATTACTTTCAAACATTATTAAGAGAAATAGCTAAATGCAGCACAACCGAAATGCCTAAAAACAACAATTTTTTGTTGCAAATGTGTGCAACACAAATTAGAATTTTAAGCACTGAAGCAATGATTTCTATAAAAGAACAAATGAGCAATAAGAGCAACAGGATGCCAATGGGCCTTTACTCGAGGGGTTTTATGTACAAAATATCATATTGGTACACACTGACCTAGGATAAAGACAGATGTTAACTTGACAGGGCTTGAAAAATTGCAAACATTTTGAAACATTTTGATCGCAAAATAATTCTGTGCAATAAATTTCTCGATGCATTAATTGTCGCATCAACCTTCACCTGCTTAAATTTCTTTAAAAAAGGTTGTTTACAGTATGTCTTATGCCGCCCTTTCAAAATTTTAAAACAGCAGATTTTGGTTTGGTTAATATTAGCTGTGTCAATCATTCAGTCACTGCTTACTGCTGACAGGTGAGATGGTGCCAACAACCCGAGTAATATAAAAGGATGAAGAAGAGAGAAGATAAAAAGAGCACGTTTATAAACCATTAAGTTAAACCATTTAAAGTTACAATAAGTATGTTACTCAATTAAACAGTATTAATATTTTAGAAATGCAGATTGGTTTAGAAACCTATGCAAATAGTGTTACACTTACATAATATATAAAGTAATAACTTTAAATAACTAGAGTGTTCAGTATTGAATTTTGTGTGTGGCGATTTGCAGTGGTGTTTCTGCATTTGGTTGTGTTTGTGGCGATTTGCAGTGTGTTTCTGCATTTGGTTGTGTTTGTGGCGATTTGCAGTGTGTTTCTGCATTTGGTTGTGTTTGTGGCGATTGGTTGTGATGCAGTGTGTTTCTGCATTTGGTTGTGTTTGTGCGATTGATGGCGAGTGGCATTGGTGTGTTTTTGCAATTTCTGCATGCAGTTGGTTTGCATTTGGTTTGTTTGTGGCGAGGCAGTTGGCAGTGTGTTTGTTGGTGGCTGCATTGGTGGGTTGTGTTGGTGTGGCGATTGGCAGTGTGTTTCTGCATTTGGTTGTGTTTGTGGCATTGGTTGTGTTTGTGGCGATTTGTGGTTTCTGCATGTTGTGTTGATTTGGCAGTGGTTTGTGGGTTTGGTTTGTGTTGTGGCATTGGGGCATTTTTGTGTTTCTGAGTTTTTGTATTTGTGTTTTGTGGTTTGTAACAATTTGCACTGTTGTGGTTTTGTATTGGTTGTTTGAACTGTTTTATGGTTTTTGTTTGATTTGGAGGTTGTATGATTTGGCAGTGTTTTGTGTTGCATTTGAATGTGTTTGGTTGTGGAAGTTTTGGTGATTGCAGTTGTTGCAGTTGGTTGTATTTTGGTTTGCGATTAGTGTTTGGTTTGTTGTAAACGGTGTTTTGGTGGTGATGTTGCAAATGTGTTTTTGTATTTGGTTGTGGTGACTTGAATGCGAATTTGTGGGGACGGCAGTGTTGTATTTTGTTGTGTGATTTGCAGTTGTGGTTGACTGTTGTATTGGTTGGATAATTCAATGTGTTTGTATTTATGTATTGGTGTTGTGTGCATTTGTTTTTTGTATTTGGTTGCGTTGTGGTGATCGATTTGCAATTGCATTTTTTTTTTTGTATTTTCTGTAATTGGTGGTTTTGTGGTGATTTGCAGTGGTGTATTGGTGGTTGTTTGTATTTGACGATTTGCAATGTGTTTGGTTGTGTTTGTAACAAGTGCAGTGTTTTTGGTGTATGGTTGTTGTGATTTTGGTGTTTGTGGTGATTTGTATTTGTTTGTTTGTTGTTATTTGCAGTGCGGTTGGACTTGCGTTTCTGTATTTGATTATGTTGTGTGGTTGCAGTGCAGTGTTTGTGTTTGTGACGATTTGCAGTTTTTGTAATTGGTTGTGGTGTTTGCAGTTGTTGATTTTTGTTGAGATTTTCAGTGGTTTTTTGTTTGTTGTTGGTTTTTGTAGTTTGCAGTTTTGGTATTTGGGTGTTGTTGTGGTGATTTGCAGTGTGTTTTTGTATTTGGTGGTGTTAAGATCTAAAGTGTGATTTTGTATTTGATTGTGTTTGTGATTTGCAGTTAGTTTTTGTATTTGGTTTAATTTGGGATTTGCAGTGTTTTTCTGTATTTGGTTTAGTTGTGACGAGTCGCAGTGTTTGTGTTTGTGAAGCTTTCCAGTGTGTTTTTGGTTGTGAAGTATGTTCATGTATTTGGTCATGTGGTAATTTGCAGTTAGTTTTTTTGTATTTGGTTGTGTGTTTGCAAATCACCACAACACAACCAAATACAAAAAACACACTTTTTTTGTATTTGGTTGTTTGTGGTGATTTGTTTTGGTGATTTGTAGTTTGGTTTTGTTTGATTTGCCATGTGTTGGTATTTGGTTGTGTTGTGAAGATTCACAGTATTAATTTGGTTGTGTTGTGAAGATCTAAATTATGATTTTGTATTTGGTTGTGTTTGTGGTGATTTGCCGTGTGTTTTTGTATTTGGTCATGTGGTGATTTGCAGTTGAAATCTGAAGTATGTTTATGTATTTGTGGTTGAGTTTGTGGTGATTTGCAGTGTGTATGTATTTGGTTGTGATTTGTCACTGTAGATTGTTTTTTTTTTATTTGCAGTGTGTTAATGTATTTTGTGTTTCAGAGATTTAAAGTGTTTTTATTTTTTTTTTGTTGTGCTGTGAAGATTTGCAGTGTTTGATTTTCAGTGTATTTGTGGTTGTTTGTGATTTGTAGTGTGTATGTATTTGATTGTGTTGTGATTTGCAGCAGTTGTGCTGTTAAATTGATATAAATGTATACTTTTTTTTAACTTGCTGCATGTTGTCTTTTGGCCACCATAAATGACCTAAATTGATTGGAATATTATAGCCTCTTGCAGACTAACTTCATACTTATCTAAGAATTCTGTTTAATGACTACAGAATTAATCAACTAGATCTGCTAGAGTGCCATGACTGACAGTTCTGCTTAACAGATTTTAGCCCTTTTCTCTGGATGCAGAGTAACAGGGAGTATAATTTAGAGATGACTGCTGAGTGTTTGTGTTCTAACCTTTTGGAGAGACTAGGTTTTGTCATTCTCAGTGGAGCTACTGCTCATGTCACTTCTCTTTGCCCAGGCGTTCTCTTTAGGGAGTGGGGCTGGGACCACCTTCAGGGAAAGCCCGTCTTGCTTGGATGATGAGACTTAGCTTCCTGGAGAAGGTTCCTCATCACGCCCACTGAACACCTCATTTTCCAAAGAGCGCTCACTTTCTCTGCGTATTATAACTGCAATTGGAGGAGTATGTGTCCTTTCAACAGTAATGGTAACCGTTTTCACAGTAATAATGATGATAATAATGCATGTGTAATTAGATCAATTCCGATAAATCAAGACACCTCTGGTAGTGCTGTTTCCTGTTTGTGAAGACTCGCTTCCTGTTCGGGAGCGCTCTGCTTGGTCCTCACATCGCCAACTGGGATGTCTGAATGTGCCCCCCCCCCCCAAAAAGGAAATATACCTTTTACCACCTCGTTATGTTTATATGCCTTTAATTTAAAAAACGGATGATATGATACTCGTCATTAGAGGTCAACTAATTTATCGTTTTTGCTAATTGGCACTGATGGGTGATATCTGTTGCTATCAGTTTTTCCAGGTTGCACCTGTTGCTGGAGCGGCTGAGAAGGGTCTGTTATATAGTGCCAACTATGGCAAGAGTGAAAATTACTGAGAGCCCGTTTTTTGGTTCACAGAGTGATTTAAGATGTGCATTTTTCTTGTATGTACAGTGTTCGTTTCAGGTGAAAGTTTAAAGTATTTATAATCTATGTGGTATGTGCGGTTATTTATGCAATGTTTGGGCAGGTTTATTCCGTTTAACAAGTGGGTTAGCTCTGCAGCTCAGCTCAATAATGTTCTATATACTAGAAAGTTATCACTGTTTCTTTACGTTGTGACGCTGTTGTTGGTGTTATTGTTAACACCTATATTAAAGCAGTGTAATGTTTGTTATTCTTATTGCATTATACAGCCGTTCTTTATTATTAAATGTGCATTAAGGGTACAAGTAGACGGGACAGAGAAGCTCACCAGTGAATTGGGACACGCTATGTACCTGCACACCTCAGCAGGAACGCGTAAATGAGGGGCACAAATGCGGTTATTGGGACATTATCTCAACTATTTAAAACTATGGCTTACAGTCTGTTGTATCAGAGGTTCATCCGTTTTGAGTGCAAGTGACCTCCGCTCAGTGTTGCCAGATTCTTCCGTTCAGTGTTGCAAGATTGGTCTGGTTTTTTGCACATTGTCAGATTGGGCTTCTTTTGATTGTCAGACTGGAAATAAATGTTGGGTTGACTGGTAATATTTGGGCTGATTTTTGATACAACTAGTGGGTGTTTAGTTTTAACTATACACGTGACTTTAATATATTTCGAAATATTAAGTGTAATTAAAATGTACTACATTTTTACTGGTGTCTTACACAAATAAAAACATTTGAAGAGTCACAACTGATTTTTGCTATTATAGTTTAGCCATTAAAACATAAGTTTCCTTAGTGCATCTTAGATTTTCTATTCTCCTGTGTGCACAAAGTGCAGATTATAGAAAAATTCTAATATAATAATATAAACTCGGTACCTGTATCATAATCAGCCATGAGAGGGACTTAATGAGTTATTGGTTTGGGTTAACATTTTTCATAATCGTGCATTCCTATTTATAACATTAACTATAGTATTATTGTCTTTCATACCCACCGCTGTTATACTGTACAACTCAACAGTCTAACTACAGATGCACATAACTATAAATACTTTTAGATTTTTAAAAATGTTTATCGTAATTTGTTTTTATTTCTCACAATTTGCACTTTTCTATTGCACATTTTTTCTATTTTCCTACTTTGCACGTAATTGTTTTTGTATCTAAGCCACCGCAACAATTTAATTAATTGGTTATCATTGGCAAGTACGGTCCAACCTATCTAGTGGTATCAGTAAAAAATCAATTTTGGTCAATCTTTAAAATGCTTGATTTTGCAGTTTATAAAAATATAATTGAGCTCTTTAATTCTCTTGTAGCCATACAATAGATGGTAACAAACAGAAGTCAAATAATGTCAATACATCAAGCAATTTTGATACCAGACATTCAGTATTTTTGAAAATGTCACAAAAAGGTTTGTAAAATTTTTGTAGAGACATTAAATATCAGTGTTTAAATGCTTTTTTTCCAGAAAGAGAGAGAGGAGCATATAGTGACTTATAGAGCGGAGGAAGGAACACACAGGTAGATAACATCTTATGTAGACAAAGCGATCTGAAAGAGATTAGTGACTGTAAAATTAGGGCAAAGGTAGGGAAGAAAACCAAGTGATGGAAGCTGAAAAAAAGGAAGAATACTGTGAAGAATTTAGACAGGAGTTGAAACAGGCTCTGGGCGGTCAGTTAGTGTTTCCTAGATGAAATGGCAAAAACTAGTGATCAGGAAGAAAGGTGCTATGTGTTTATATGGAAGGAGGAAAAGAAAATGAGACTTGGTGGGGGAATGAGGAACTTTTAGGATAGTATACAGAGGAAGAGGTTAGCCAAGAAGAAGTGGGACATGGAAAAAAAAATTAAAGAAAGTAGACAAATACCAGGGATTTGTGGCACAGAGTGAAGGAAGTGGCTAAGGCCAAGCAGAAGACATATGAAGAGTTGTACACTAGGTTAGACACTAGAGAAGTAGAGAAGGACTTAGGTTAGCAAGGCAGAGGGTCGAGATGGGAAGGATGTGCAGCAGGTTAGGATTATTAAGGATCAAGATGGATAGGTGCTCACAAGTGAGAAGAGTGTAAGAGTAGAGAAAAAGGAGTACTTCGATTTGTTGATGAATGGCAAAAATTAAAGGGTGGAAGAGGTAAACAATGTGTAGCAGGTTCAAGTTCAAAAGATTTAGTACATATGAAGTTAGGATAGTGTGAAGAGGTTGAAAAAGAGGAAAGGTGTTTGGCCCTGTGCTTCAGTTGTGAAAACTGAGCTTTGGTCTGGAATACGGATGTCATACTGTAATTGCCTAATGATTATTGCTGCAAAAACATACATCTGTGTATATAGTTTAATGGGAAGGGTAAGAGTTTATTATGAAGGGGGCAGGGTGGCTCAAATGGTTAAGGTGCTGAGTTGTTAATCTGAAGACCAGAAACACCTGGGTTCAAGCCCCACCTCCGGCAAGTCAACCACCGTTGGGTCCTTGAGCAAGAGACCCTTAACCCCTCCTGCTCCAGGGGCGCTGTATCATAGCTGACCCTGCGCTCTGACCCCAACTTACTAAGATGGGATATGCGAAAAATGCATTTCATTGGCTCTGTACATGTACCTTGCCACAATGAATTGAATATACTTATACTTAATACTTATTATGCCAGCGACTGATATGTATGACAATTTCAGGCATCTAACTTGAAGGAGTGGTTCATTTGCTTCAGCATATAAGCTTTGCACCAGCTTCTAAAAGCTTTAAGGGCTAGTCTCTGACCTTGATGGTGTACGGGATCTAGCATTTTTAAATACTATTCATATTTTTTCCACTATAGCATATACAAATGTCATCCACATACAGAGTACATATGTTTGGTCCAATGAGATCTGCAACAATATTTATTTTTATCATACATAGTGACTGAGAGGATACTGCCTTCAGGAACTCCTTGCTGTTGTATTTGAAAATCTGACATAGTGGTTCCTACTTGGACTCAAAAGGATCTATTTGACAGGAATTTTGAAATAAAATGGGTGAATCTTTTTATTACGTGCTCCTGTTTGATGAATCCATTTCGTATGTAGGACTCCAGATGGATAAGATGATCTGTTGTGTATCTTCCTCTGCTGAACCCACACTGGAAATCACTTATCTGGGGATCAGACTCAAGACTCAAGTTTCCAAACAAGACGGTTATTTACCATCCTCTCTATAGTTTTACATAGGCAGCTTGGCAGCCTGTGATTGCTGGGGTCTGTATGTTCCCTCTCCAGTTTTGGTATAGGGATAATAACTGCTTCTTTGCTAAGATGATGAAATATCTCCTTATCTCCAGATATTATTGAAACTCTTCAGGAGGGTTGAGAGGGCCATTTGGAAAAAAGATGCTTTAAAAATCTGATAACGCACTTTATCGGGTCTAACTTCCATATCATGGAAACACTTTAGAGAGTTTAAAAGTTCCACCACAGTAAAAGGCTTGTTGTATGGCTCTGTTTTTTTTTTTTTTTTAGTTAGTTCTATGTTTTCCTGTTGCATTCAAATTTCTATAAAAGTCAGGATGATAATTGTCTGTGGAGGAGTGTTTGCAAAGGTTTTTGCAAGTACACTGGCTATATCATATTTATCAGTTATCAAATTGCTGTTATCCTTCTCCTCTCCCTTTTTTCCGAATTGAATTCCACAGTTTCTTGGGTGTATTTGTTAGGCTAGATACAAATTGGTTCCAGCCCTGCCTGACACCCCACAAGAAATCTAGAGTTAGATCAATGGCAGACAGAGACAGTTTTAGATGAGGTTTACTGCATTTTGGTGGTTTTTTTTGTGTTTGCTCACCATGTTTTTCCTCTCCGCAATTGACACAAGTAGGACTGTTTTTGCAACTGGCAGATCCATATCCAAACTTTTGGCAAAACACCTGAGTGGTATTAGGTATGTCAACATTATATATCCAAGACAAAATCTTTTCTGAGGGTAGAGGTCTACTAAAGGTTAGGATATAGGTTCCTGTTTTTTTAAGATGACCCTCTTTCTTGATTATAATTCTTTTTACATTTGATCTTGAGTCATTACTTCTGCAGTAATAACAGATTGGGCTTCTTTTGATTGTCAGACTGGAAATAAATGTGTTGGGTTGACTGGTAATATTTGGGCTGATTTTTGATACAACTAGTGGGTGTTTAGTTTTAACTATACACGTGACTTTAATATATTTCGAAATATTAAGTGTAATTAAAATGTACTACATTTTTAATGGTGTATTACACAAATAAAAACATTTGAAGAGTCACGACTGATGTTGCTATTATAGTTTAGCCATTAAAACATAAGTTTCCTTAGTGCATCTTAGATTTTCTATTCTCCTGTGTGCACAAAGTGCAGATTATAGAAAAATTCTAATATAATAATATAAACTCGGTACCTGTATCATAATCAGCCATGAGAGGGACTTAATGAGTTAATGGTTTGGGTTAACATTTTTCATAATCGTGCATTCCTATTTATAACATTAACTATAGTATTATTGTCTTTCATACCCACCGCTGTTATACTGTACAACTCAACAGTCTAACTACAGATGCACATAACTATAAATACTTTTAGATTTTTAAAAATGGTGTTGCTCACCATGTTTTCCTCTCCGCAATTGGCACAAGTAGGACCATTTTTTGCAACTGGCAGATCCATATCCAAACTTTTTGGCAAACACCTGAGTGTATTAGGTATGTCAACATAATATATCCAAGACGAATCTTTTCTGAGGGTAGAGGTCTACTAAAGGTTAGGATATAGGTTCCTGTTTTTATAAGATGACCCTCTTTCTTGATTATAATTCTTTTTACATTTGATCTTGAGTCATTACTTCTGCAGTAATATCCGTCTCTTCCATGTCTCCTTTTTCTCTGGTGCGGATTACTCCTTTTGCTATGGTTTTAAGATGGATGTTGGCAGGTTTTTATAGCAACACTGGCAAGCAGGTTTGGATGTAACAAATTTTCCTGCTTGTATTTTTTTGGAACATTCAACAAGAATTTGTTTTTAACATTTTTCACAGAGATGCTTTTTTGAAGTCATTTCTAAGTTACATTCCAAGTCATGATCTAATAACTTTCTTTTGGGGGTATTGTTTATTTGCCATTTTGATATGATTTCTGATTTTATCACTATTACTCTGCACCCACCTCGGAGCCCAACAAGGGGATTTACAGAGCCGCGGATATCCACCGATATAAGCATTTTCATTTACAGCATTTGGCAGACGCCCTTATCCAGAGCGATAACTTACATTTCTCATTTATACAACTGAGCAATCAGGGGCCCAGCAGTGCAAAGCATAAGCAAAGCGTGCAAAGTACATGCATCACTCAATTGAAGCCAAAAGCTTAAACACTACTTAAACAATATCCAGTGGTAAAATTCTGCAATCCTAAAATAAAAATCTAAAGCCGCAAGGTAAAAAAGCAGAAAATAATTGAGCTGAACCGTGGGTCAAGATGCGTACGGATCGTAGATCAAATGCACTCTTCTGCACAGCTAGAGGAGAAATATTTGATCTCCTGATAATTCTGTACGTTTGTCCCACTGACAAAGAAATGATCAGTCTCTAATTTTAATGGCAGGTTTATTTTAAAAGTGAGAGAACAACAAAATATGTCCAGAAAAAATGCATTTTTTAAAAAATGTATAAATCTATTGGCATTTTCTTCCTCGTTCTTTCGGCTGTTTCCTTTTAGGGGTCGCCACAGCGAATCATGTCTCCCTAACCCTATTCTCTACATCTTCACTCACACCCACTAACTTCATATCCTCGTTTATCGCATCCTTATACCTCCTCTTAAGTCTATTTGCATTTTAATGAGTAAAATAAGTATTTGACCCCTTCACAAAACCCCTTGTTGGCAATCAGAGGTCAGGCAATCACTTGTAGTTTGCCACTAGGTTTGCACACATCTCAAAGGAATTTGTCCCACTCCTCTTTACAGATTCTTATTAAGGTTTCGAGGCAAATCCAACCTCCAGCTCTATCCACAGTTGTTCTATGGTATTAAGGTATGGAGACTGACTAGGCCACTCCAGGATTTTTTTTTTTTTGAGTTACTCCTTTGCTGGCTTGGCTGTGTTTAGGGTCTGGGATGCTGCAATACACGACCCATTTTCAATGCCCCTCAACGCGTTACAATTGCTTCTATGGACAGGTATATGAGAGTAGAAGCACTCATTTTAAGAGAGTCCTTTTAAGAGAGACACCTTAAGAGTTCCTTTTAGAAAACACTCCTAATCTCAATCTTGCTGATTGACAGATCAAATACTTATTTTACTCATTAAAATGCAAATCAATTTATAACTTTTTGTATCTCTGCAGGCTATTTTTATCCCTTTAGTAGCACAATTTCAATAAAATTCACAATTTTCAGTTCTATTATTTTATCATCCATTCCAACTATTTTTTTTTTCTAATATATTTAGCAGGGATCAGATATAGGGTTTACCTCTCTCTGTGCTTGCGCTCATGTCCTCTGCTCTCATCTAGTTGTCTCTGTAACCTCTCCTGTTCTTTCTTAAGCCTCTCTTCCACCTCCCGCTCTTTAGATGACGTGTCTACTGGTTTTGCCCCTCCAAAGATAGACGCTGATCGACTAGAGGTGGCTGCGAGACTGCTGCTCTGGTTCTCCTCCTTTGGAACACTGCGTGGCTTCAGGTTTAACTTGGGCCTCTGAAGAGGGCCTGAGCAAAACCAATCCAAAATGTTATTCTTTTAAAAAAAGCAGAAGCACAACATTTTCCAGATATTACAAACAATGTAGTAACAGTGGAATAACAAGTGCAGAACTTTTATTTTTTTATTCTAAATAAATTTGATTTTTATGATTTATGAATTTTTTTTTTTTGTATACCAATTAAAAGAAACATCACAACCAACTTAAATGAAAAAATACACTCCAACCCATAAAGGAAGAGGAAAAAACAAACAAACCGAAAAAAAAGAAGGCAGAGATTTAAGAGACTTAAAATATGCTATAAAAGAATTCCATTTATTGAGAAAACGACTACTGCCAGAACATCTAAAATAATAAATAAAATGCCTGGGAAGGTGCAAATCGGATTGGAAATATCAGTCATCAGTATAAAGTGACAATTTAATCTCAATGTCCGACCGCACCATGTCCTGATACAAGGGGGAAGACCTCAAAATGATCTATAATAGTCAGACAATGGCCAATGCAAACAATAAGGGGGAAAGAGAGCACCCCTGCCGTGTTCCTCTTCCAAGCTTGAAATAACTGGACCTTATGTTATTGGTGTGCACACTTGCCTGGAGTGAAACATAAAGGCATATCCAAGAAATAAAATTTTTCCCAAATCCAAATTTTTGAAGCACTGCAAACAAATATTTCCACTCAATTTGATCAAATGCTTTTTTTTAGCATCTAATGTAACACAACCTCAGGTGTTTTTGAAGAATGTTTGGAATAAATTACATTAAGAAGAGTGCGAACATTTAAAAACAACTGCCTCTAATGAAACCTGTTTGCTCCTCAGATATAACCTTTGGAAGTATATTTTCCAATCAAGAAGCCAACACTTTGGCCAAAATGTCAACATGTACATTTTGACAGGGGTCTATAGGAGCTACAAGACTTGGGTTCTTTATCCTTTTATTATTACAATGGTAAACCAGCTTTAATTTAACAGCTACCGTATTATTGCATTTACATTGATCGAACAAATCCAACAAAATTGAATAATAACTGGACACTGAATATATTTAACTTACATTTGCATATAAAACACCCTTTGTAAGATAAATCCATTTAAATAAAACAGTCTTGATACTAATAGACCATGATGTAAGACTTAAGGCACTGCGCTGAGCTTAATTTACTCTACTTACTTAAACGTGATTTATTGTTAGACCAAAGAACTGGCATATACTTTAGCCAAGTCTAGCGAATCAAACTGTTTCTCCATATAAGTAATGCGCAGTCTGCTCCTCAGGGCTAGCCGAATCACGCTCTGCCATGGATGTGCTTGCCTGCTACACCGCTGTTGCGACATTAGATCATTAGCACTTTTATTTGTTTTAGTTTTCATATTTCAAACCGAAAGAAATATAACTACTATGCTAATTAAACTGTAACGTAAACACTATACGGTAGGCAAAAATGTGCATAAATGCCGAAAAGTATTGTTCCTCTCCAGGAGCCCCGTAAACACATACTACTCCATATCTCTCCTAAGTCCTGAATACCTTTTTTTTTTTTTTTTTTTTTTTTTTTTTTTTTACACATGAAAATCTGGGGATGCACTAAAATTCTGTGCCAAACTGAAATAGAAAATGCTAATCAATAATTATTTATAATTTTAAGTCATACTGTAAGCCTTTTTAATTTAATTCATCAATTTACATCAGTTTTAATAATACTTAATTTCAAAAACCATAAACCAATACCTGATTTGGACAGAAAAAATGTATTAATATTAAATGACAAATGTTATTTTTATTCAGTTCTATGAAACAGAATAAGATATCTACTATTTTTTTTTTTTTTTTTTTTTTTTAATTAGCGAAATAATATATAGTGCTATAAAGTTGTTGTTGTTGTTATTATTATTATTATTGCAATGGAGCAGAGCAAAGCATCACGGGAGGGTAGCATTATTTTACAGCACAGTAGCACTATTGCAAACAGAAAAATGAAAACCTAGAAATTTTTCGTCGCTGTGTTTTGAGGGGACTCGTTAAACATGCGTAAAGCATTTTTATAGGTCATAAGCAACTCAACCGAGCACACATTCACAAAGCAGAATATTATTATAATTATTATTAACTAGAAGTTATGCTGGTTTTGAAGATGAATTAATAAAGATTTCACAAGTTTTTATATAAAAGTGATACGAGTTGTTTTGATCAACTAAAATTTTAAATTTCAATTTTATAATGATTCGAAATCTCTGCCGCAATTATATTAATGGATATGACAGAAAAATATCAACAATAACATTAATGTTTTTACCTGTCTCAATACACCTATTGTCTGTTTATTTCTTATTTAATTTCCCCTTAAATGTAAAGTATCATAAAAGCGTTATTTTTATTTAATATAAACACTGCACACTGTTAGACCTCATAGATTATTTTCATTGCTTTTACTGCCATGTAGGTGGTGTGGTTATAAATTCAACTAGATTGACCAAGTTTTCGAGAGGCTGGCTTAACTGCAGTAAATTTTGAGGGAAGCGACATATTATAAATGGCCTTACATAAGCCCATAAAATTTTGGTGCACCCTTATAAATTTTCACTCCACAGTTGTATAAAATGGGATAAATCCAAGTTACTCTTTATAAAGGAGTCTGCTAAATGCTATAAATTTAAATGTATGAAGTTTATCTGAGCTACTGATTTGGCAAAGACTTATATAAACCATCCTACCCCTGTCCTTGCGTCTCTCGTCCCCCCGTTCATATCTGTCTTCACGTTCACCGTAACGATCTCCGTACCGGTCTCCACTGCCACAGTAGTCATCCCGGCGGTCATCACAGTCACGGCGGAAGCCACTACCAAATGGGCGGCGTCCTTCACCGTGAGAATCATAACCTATTACATAAAGGACACTTTTTAATAGACAGTTAACCTATAAAAGCTTGCTTGCATGAATAAAATCTTATTGCTTACTTTGGTGCAAAGTGGGGAAAATTGTAATGTGAAACTCAGTAACTACAAAGCCTTCTTGGAAAATTATAACTGTAACCTGAAAGCACAGAAAGTGTAAGTCCCACCCTCACTGTCCAAAGTCACACCTCATGAACGCAGGGAAAGTGGTGGTGCAATGGTTATGGTGTTGGACTGTCAACCAGATGATTGTGGGGTTACATACGCATGTTGACAGGTAAAAAACCCTATCATTGTTTGGACAAAATATTTTGATTAGACTACTTTTCTTCGGTCATACAACTTCAACAGAATATATAAATACAGAATAAATACATTTACACCACTTATGTGAACAGACTTTCAACCAGCAGAACAAAAAATATTTCTGAAGACAATCACCTATTATAGCTTCAAATTCAATATTCATTTGTTTCTATTTTTCTAACATACAAGAGAATAGGGTTATGCAGACTCCTCACACAGGATGAGCCATTAGAAAGATGATGAGTGAAAACCTGACAGCAGTTATGAAGATGACAGTTCATTTTAGCTGGAAATGGATCTGTAATTTGTATATTACGCATTGCTACACAATACCAACATCTAAAACGATATTAAAGGCAACAGTGGATAAATTACTACCTTAAACCTTTATCCAATTACAAACCCATCAAAGCAACAAAAGTTTAAGCACAGTTTTTGCTCACATTTTTTGCCCCACTAGCCAATTGTAATCATACTGTAATCTACTGTGTAACTGATCCATTTGTCATGTTTTGTTATGCCATCGCAATATCTGGTAACCCAGCTGATGCAGTAAAGCTCTACCTCTATTGTAGTCTTTGCGGTCCCGGTATTGGTCTCTTCCAACTTCGTATCGATCGCCGTCCCGGCGCGGACTATCATGGTACCTGTCTGAGTCATAGCAATCACGGGATCCTAAATTTTAAAGAAAGACTAAAGTTACAAAATATTGTCCTTATAAAATTCTACCAAATACAATTGGTAATAGGCAACTAAACCGAACACTTTTGCCAATTGTAATAGAATGCTCACGTTCTCTATAGCCGTTGTCACTGCATGGACTTTTATCCACATCAGCACTTGGCCTTGCTCGTCAGTCTGAGTCAGTCTTGTCTGGTCCAATGTCGCTGCTACGATTACGGTCTCGACCTGACATCGAACGGTCATCCATCTCTGCAAAGCAATGGCCATTTGTTATATTTTTTTTGTTTGTCATTAAGCCAGGTTGTTATTTTATGATTCTAGAATCAATAAAAAAGAAGTTAATTATTTATGAACAATTAACAATACTTTTAGTTGAGTAGACAATATAACAGCAGCTGATACTAAATAAACACACCACACCTTTTTCATTGGACTGATCTGCAACATCCACTCGAATCCGCTGATTTCCCAAATGCTATAAAACAGGCGTTACAGTTGCTAGACTTAATTCTATGACAGCAAAACATTGTCAATAACATTAGACTTTGCATGGACAAACCTGAGTAACTGAAATATTAACTTCTAATGTAAGCCTACTTTGTAGATATTAAAAAGAATTATAGTAGAACACAATAATGAATTGTTTTACCTCCTCATTGAGACTAAGTGCACATAGTAGAGATTCCAAATCATCAAATTCTGCGTAGCCAAAGCCTTTTAGTCGCTCTGGGTTGCTGGGTTCTCGTGGGAGACGCACTGCACTGATCTACAGGAACAAACCAAATTGATGCTTAAATTGTGCTTTATTACATTAAGTGCATGGCAAAATCTCCAGCTTGGTGTCCCGGGCTATTGTGCTTTGAGCCAGGCTACCAAAATGCATCACCACCCTGTCTGCTGGGCTATCATACAAAGGAAATATATTTAAAATATATTATCACTGCTTTGCGTTCTCCTGCAAACATTGAGTTAATGTAGTTTTAGGCATCAGGGAGCCACTACAAATTGGTGGGGAAACTGAAATCACACTTAAATACATGATTGCCTTTTACTCTTACTTTTAATTTACACTCACACATGTATGTCATCTGTTTTTTTAATATCTTCATTTAATTTCTACTTACCATCTTCTGTAATGTAACCAATTCTTCTTGCAATCATAACTCCTCATTGTCTGTGTCTTTCCAAATGTAGAATTAGACTTTGTGAAAGGTTTATGGTGAAATTAAATTCCTTCACTGATTTATGCTGTTTTTAGTGATGCTGACAAGAGAAATGAACCCACAATCCTCTGGCCATCAAACCAACACCCTACCTGATTTAATGAAAAATAAAATAAAAATTACGCAGTAGTTAAAGGCCCAATCCCATTTCTACTTTATAACCCTACACCTGCCCCTTCACTTTGGCCCCGGAAACAGAGTGAAGAGGGGTAGGGATGAAAATAATTCCTATCATATGTGCGGTAAAAAACTAATTCTCTACCACCAAACTTTTATTTATTTTGTATTTCGGACTATCATGCAGGAGTGTAAAATATGAACACAGCATTAAATGTAATACAGTGCCTTGAAAAAGTATTTATAGCCATTGAACTTTGTCACCTTACAACCACATTTAAAAAAAAAATACATTTTAAATGTATTTTTTAAAGATTTTATTTGATAGACCAACACAAAGTAAGTGAAAAGTATACCACAACTGCAACCTACCAAGACATTGCTGTCCACCTAAACTGACAAACCGAGCAAGGAGAGCACTGGTCAGAGAGGCAAGAAGAAGCTGCGGAAATCCACAGCTCAGGTGGAACTCCACATATCTGGCCTTTATGGAAGAGTGAATAAAGAAAGCTATTGTTGAAGAGGTCCTGTTTGCAATTTGCCACAAGCTACGTAGAGGACACAGCAAACGTGGAAAAAGGTGCTCTGGTCAGATGAGACCAAAGTAGAACATTTTGGCCTGAAAGCAAAGCCCTATGTGTGGCAGAAAAGTAACACTGTTTATTACCCTGAACACACAATCCCAACTTTCAATCGAGCCATCTGATTATTTGGGAAGATTTTAATATCTGCCTAAATCCCCAACAAAGGAACAACACTCACAGTCAGCAAAAATAATTAATTCTTTTTTAATGATTATGCTGTCTCAGATGTTTGGCGCTTTCTGAACTCATCTACTCATGTCTATTCTTTGTTTTCCCATGCTCATCAATCTCTTTCCCGCATTTATTACTTTTTAATCAACAATAACCTCTTACCATTGGTCTAAAATTGTACTTACAATGCAATTGTCATCTCAGACAATTCTCCTCTTACTTTAGGCCTGAGGTTTAAATGTAGGTGCACACGCGTCTACTTTGGAGGCTGAATGTTTGCCTGCTTAAAGACTTTGTCCAGAATATATCTTCCCAAATAGACTTTTTTATCTGTGTAAATGCTATTCCAAGTATAACACACAGCACAATTTAGGGAGCATCTAAGGCCCAAATTAGAGGTTAAGTTATATTGTGCACGCCATTTGAAAAAAACAAGCAGAGGAGGTCTTGCAGAATCTTAGCCCATCAGCTCAGACAACCCTCTGCTTTCTCATATTATTCCAGCTATTAAATACAATACCTTGTTCTCAGATCATTATGAGATCAGTAATTACTTAAATAATTAATTAACTTTTTCAAATATCTCTCACTGCCTCTCATCAGTACTGATGCTGTGCAATTTTTGGATAGCCCTAGTTTAAGATGAGGTCCTTGACGCTACTAAAGCAGTGAAATGTGGTAAGAGCCCAGGTGGCTTTCCGGCTGAATTTTCAAAGATATCTTCTAAACAAATAGCACCACTTTTGCCAAATATGTATAATAAATCATCTGATTCAGCCTGCCTTCCCAAAACTCTGTAAGAAGTCAAAGATCTCTAAATGTATAGTTCTTAACACCCGATATCTCTTAAATGTTGATGTAAAAATTATAGCCAAAATTCTTGCTTCACGATCAAAAACAGTTTTCCTAGTATTATATAGTCTGACCAAACTGGCTTTATTAAAAACAGATTTTTATTTTTTAATGTCAGTTGGTTATTTAACACAACATTCTTCATCATCCTTTGTCAATGCCTGAAGTTTTGATTTCACTTGAGGCAGAGAAGCTGTTTGACGGGGTGGAGTGGGATTACTTATTTCACTCTTCGGTCAAGCTATTATACAAAGTCCCACTCTCTTCTGCATATTTTCAGGTTAATCGCGCCACAAGACAGGGTTTCCCCCTGTCACCTCTTTTGTTTGCAGTTGCAATAGAGCCTTTTGCCATCACGTTGAGGCAGAATTTAAAAATAGCTGGTATAGTCAAAGAAGGACGTTAGCATAAAGTTTTTCTGTATGCACATGACTTAATTTTATATATTCCTCACCTGTCTAAATTCTATATAATTATATATTAAATTTACAGAAAAAAGAAATGTTCATCAACAATGCTGCCTGGGAGTCTCTCTCTCCTTTCTCTTTTAAAGTCTCCCATTTATTTAAATACCTTGGTATACACGTGTCAAAAAATTCTCAGCAAAAAGTTTAGAGAATATACACTGCTCAAAAAAATAAAGGGAACACTAAAATAACACATCCTAGATTTGAATGAATGAAATATTCTTATTAAATACTTTGTTCTTTACATAGTTGAATGTGCTGACAACAAAATCACACAAAAATTATCAATGAAAATCAAATTTATTAACCCATGGAGGTGTCTGGATTTGGAGTCAAAATTGAAGTGGAAAAAACACACTACAGGCTGATACAACTTTGATGTAATGTCCTTAAACAAGTCAAAATGTCAGGCTCAATGAGGCTCCGTCAGTGTGTGTGTGGGGCCTCCACGTGCCTGTATGACCTCCCTACAACGTCTGGGCATGCTCCTGATGATCTCCTGAGGGATCTCCTCCCAGACCTGGACTAAAGCATCCGCCAAAAGCTCCTGCCAACTGACCTGGACAGTCTGTGGTGCAATGTGGCATTGGTGGATGGAGACATGATGTCCCAGATGTGCTCAATTGAATTCAGGTCTGGGGAACGGGCGGGCCAGTCCATAGCATCAATGCCTTCGTCTTGCAGGAACTGCTGACACACTACAGCCACATGAGGTCTAGCATTGTCTTGCATTAGGAGGAAACCCAGGGGCAACCGCACCGGCATATAGTCTCACAAGGGGTCTGAGGAGGATCTCATCTCGGTACCTAATGGCAGTCAGGCTACCTCTGGCGAGCACACATGGAGGGCTGTGCGGCCCTCCAAAGAAATGCCACCCCACACCATTACTGACCCACTGCCAAAAAACCGGTCATGCTGGAGGATGATGTTGCAGGCAGCAGAACGTTCTCCACGGCGTCTCCAGACTCTGTCACGTCTGTCACGTGCTCAGTGTGAAATTGCGGTCCTGCTGCTGGGTGGTTGCCCTCCTACGGCCTCCTCCACATCTCCTGATGTACTGGCCTGTCTCCTGGTAGCGCCTCCATACGCTGACAGACACAGCAAACCTTCTTGCCACAGCTCGCATTGATGTGCCATCCTGGATGAGCTGCACTACCTGAGCCACTTGTGTGGGTTGTAGACTCCGTCTCATGCTACCACTAGAGTGAAAGCACCGCCAGCATTCAAAAGTGACCAAAACATCAGCCAGAAAGCATAGGAACTGAGAAGTGGTCTGTGGTCACCACCTGCAGAACCACTCCTTTATTGGGGTTGTCTTGCTAATTGCCTATAATTTCCACCTGTTGTCCATTCCATTTGCACAACAGCATGTGAAATTGATTGTCAGTGTTGCTTCCTAAGTGGGCAGTTTGATTTCACAGAAGTGTGATTGACTTGGAGTTACATTGTGTTGTTTAAGTGTTCCCTTTATTTTTTTGAGCAGTGTATTAATTTTAATTGGAACGATTAGAACAGGATTTAAAGCACTGGCGGTTGCTCCCATTATCAGTCGCAGGTCGGATAAATTCTATGTAAATAAATGTAAGGATCCTGGGGCTGATGCTTTGTCATGGATGACCATTGAATCTGCCTCATGCTTGCTTTCTTCCCTCTGAGAAGTCATCTGTCCTCTGAATCTCCAATTCATTCCAATCACGTCTTTTGCATCTTGGCATGCTAAAAGCTTTAGGGAAATTAATGACTTGTACCGAGAGGGGGCTCTTTGTTCGTTTCAGCAGATTCGCGAGAGGGTTTATTTTCCTAAGAATATATTTTTTTTCCCCTGCTAATCTGATTGTATAGCTTTTATCATGCTGTTAGCCAAGCGACTAATATTGCTGACGTGAAAGGATCAATTGCCCCCAACTCCTACACAATGGAATCATGTCGTTAGGGAACGTTTTACTGTCGGACATAGACTGAACCTTAGTGCTAGCATTTGTTTTTTTTCTATCAATTAAATTTACTGTATAATACTGATTGTGCTTTTTCATAAATCCACTCCCCTTTAAAAAATCTTTCCTTTTTCGTTTTTTTGTATATGATCATTATAATTTTACCAACTGTTTTATGTTGAACTTGCCTTTTGTTCTCTTTTTTTGTACTATTGTCTTAAAATTCATAAAAAAAAAAAAACACCCGAAAAACGTTGTAATATTTATGAATTTTTCATGGTAAAATAGAAAGTGATGTATTGCTATTAAAGATAGTTAATCATGTGAGGGTTAAAGTGGTGGAATTAATAACAGAATAGTATTGGTACATACAGTACATGTAAATTAAGCTTAATTTCTTTTACTAGTATTTTAATCTTTTAACATTTGCTAACATTACTTATTTTACTTGTGAATATTCGTTAACTTAGCTAACTCGATATATCTGTAAGGTAAGCTAGCTCTCATTTGCATTAGAAAATAAATTAACTTGATGTAGTTATGTATTGTGTACTGTATGCATTGCATTAATAGTTATTCCCCAGTATTTTATATATTGAACAATATTAAAGCCTCAGAAAAAAAACTGCTAATGGATGTCTGTACCTACAAACATCTAAAAAAAAAAAAAAAAAAATCATTTGCCAAGTCTAAAAAGCCTCTCTAAATCAATATATTTTAGAAATCAAATAAAAACACTACAAATACATTATTGTTCACCTTTTACTTGTTTATTATTAATTGTATTTAGACCTCATTAATCAGTGACACTGAAAGAGCCAAAAAAAGAAGTTGGACTATTTAGCTAAAATGTAGCCAAATTTGCATGAACAGGGTAATATTTGTAAAAGTTAACGCGACATTGCAAGCGTAAAATAGTCATGTGCAAAATACCAGATATACCAGACCTTATGGTTTTACTACAGTTAAGCCAGTGGTAATTAATAAACCATTAAACATGGTTAAATAATCTATAAGTCTTTATATTTGTTTGTGCAGTGCATTATAGTACCATTTCTGCTTTTTTATTAATCAAATTTTTTTTTTCAATATAACAAAAGATTGCAATCAAGACATTCACATTTTAGAAAAAATAACCAAAATAAAAAATACAATAAAACAATTAACAAAATTTGAGAGGTACACAATAATTATAGTAGCGAGGAGGAGTTTAGTTTTTGGAGCATATTTAAAGTTCTGATTGCTTTCTGGTTCGACAGTACTTGAGGAGTTTCAAAATAAATCCTTAAATCAGGTTTGAAATAGAAGATATTAGGCCTTTTTTCCTGACGATTTACATTTGTGTAAATAAAACTTTCCTAACAGTATTAAAAGATTTAACAAAAATATGTCTCTTATCCATACCTATTTTATCAAAAAAGAAAATATCTCTTTTCCTTATGTGGATTTCAGAACCACTCAACATATTTAAACAAAAGATTCAACACCAATCCAAAAATATTTTACATACATACATTCGAAAAAAGATGCAAAACAGACTCAACACAGATTTTAGAGATGTCAACTTTGTATCTTTAGAGCAATTGCTTAGTAGGATAAATTATATGTATAATTTAATAAAGCAAACTTCAATTTCCAATTGATATTCTCAAAGTAGTTATTTAGAAGTATTTATAATGAAATATTGCAGGGTCATGAATTCAAACATCTAAAAAAGGTATTTTTAAAAAAAGGTATAACATTTTTTTTATCTTTGATGTCAACACCATTCAATAAGATCTCTTTTTTAAATGTTGTTTGCTTAGATTTCCCTAAACCTTGTAAAAGCCTTACAAATCTTACTGGTGTTGCATCAACAATACTAAATTCATGTGGTGGTATCAGAATACTAAATTTCTTTAACATTTTTTTAGATTTAAGTAGATAACCTTCATTGTTTATTACCTGAGACTAACAGAATATAATTTTCAACCCACAATTAGCATAAAACATTGACTTGTTCTTATATTTAACATTTTATTATTTCAAATAATCTGTCTATGGGAAGAGAAATTGTTTATTTGCATACTCCAGTAAGTGAGGGAATCGAGCCAAAACAAGAGCAAGAGCGAGTAAAAGAAAGATGGTGCAGCTCATATCGGGTTATTTTAGAAAAAAGTTATGCCCTGCATACGCAACACGTTGTTTACAACTTTGCAAGAGCTTTATTTTACACACAGAGCCATATTCTTCGGAGTGAATGTCTTGCAGTTATTAAAACCACTGTTTTTTGCTTGCCAACCAGATTATTAAAAAAAAAACAAACAGATGTGCAAGTAAGTAGCAAGATTATTGTTCAAACAGCATTCAAAGTGTTTGTGCTTAGCAAAATATATTTTTGCATTTATGTGGTGCTGTAAACATCAATTTGTGTTGGATGAGTGTGTGTATGTGTGTCAGTTGAGAGTTCAGTTCTGTGTGTTGTGCAGCCTTATGGCTTGAGGGAAGAAACTGTTACACATTCGTGTTTGAGCATGAATACTACAGTAGCTTTTTCCAGATGGCAGGAAAAGTGTGTGTGAGGGGTGTGTGAATTTGCGGATGCAGTGTGTGGTGTAAATGTCTGTTATAGAGGGAAAAGAGACTCCAATGATCTACTCTGCTGTTATCACTATCCTCTACAGGGTCTTGTGGTCCGAAACGGTCCAGGTCCCAAACCTCTCAATGGTCCCGCGGTAGGACATGGTCAGGATGAGGGGGTGTAAGACAGGGCGCTGCTGGGCTTTTAGAGGTGCTGCTGGGCTTTTTTGCTGATGGAGCTGGTGTTGAGTAACCAAGTGGGGTTCTCAACCAGGTGCTCTTTGCTCTTCTGAAGTCAACAACTATCTCCTTAGTCTTGTCCACAATCAGATACAGGTTGTTGGCTCTACACCAACCTTTTGCACCTTATCTGTTGCACCTTATCTCTGTATGTTGTTCTTGCTGATGAGACCCACCACAGTCGTGTCATCTGCGAACTTGACAATGTAATTTGAGCTGTGCATTTCTAAACACTCATGAAACAGTACCTATCAAGACCAGAGACTTTCCACCTTTCCAGCATTACCAGATTGTAGTGGTTTTGGGGCACGTGGGAACAACAGCACAGGGAAGTGTCAAAGATGACAGTGAAGACATCCGCTAGTTTTTCTGCACAGTCCCTGAGCACTCTGCCAGGGATGTTGTCCAGTCAAGCAGACTTTGGTGGGTTAACTCCACTTAGTTATCCTCACATCATCCATGGTTAGATAGAGCACCTGGTCGCTGGTAGGAGATAGGATCTTCCTAGCTGCCACTATGTTCTGCACCTCAAACCGGGGTCACAGTGGAGTTGGAGTGGAGCAGGTGGAGTCTTGCAGTTAGTGATCATCTGGATGCCCTGCCACATGTGCCGAGTGCCTCTGCTGTCCTGGAAGTGCCTGTGGATTCTCTTGGCGTATGCACAGTCAGTGCACTCAAAACAGTCCTGAAGAGCAAAAGTTGCTTCTGTTGGCAAGGTTCTCACCTGCTTCAAAACCGGTTTGAAACGTCTCACGAGTGGTCGGTATGATGGAACGAGCATAACAGAGATGTGGTCCGAGTATCTGAGATGGAGGTCGGGGCTCCGCTCAGTACGTGCCGGGGATGTTTGTGTAAACAAGATCCAGCGTGTTTTCCTCTCTTTTAGCAAAGTCCACATATTGGTGAAATTTAGGGAGCACTGATTTTGTTGGGGTGTGCATCCTGCAGATCGCCAATAGCCCCAATTGGACATAAAGGGCCTCCTTAGCATTAGCGTTGGGTAGAATCTACACTCCGACAATGAAAACAGTAGTAAATTCCTATAGTAAATAAAACCACAATGCAGAAGTCTCTAAATTCATGGCGTGTAGTCTGCTGAAGTCGACGATAGTCCAGTTTATTATCCAGGGAGCAAACGTTGGTAAATAGTATGGACTGGAGTGCCGGCTGGCTAGGGTTTTTTTTTTTTTTTTTTTTTTAGCCTAGCACGGACACTTGTGATTGTCTGGCAACAATCCTTTACTGCCTTTTTTCAGTTGTGAAACATGCAGTCTTTAAATAAAATAAGCCGATTTACATGACCACTACACTGTTAACTAGTGTGCGTGAAACTTTTGCAGATAATTACAAGTGCATTATGTTTACTGTTTAATTTACAAGTTGATTAAGTAAATCAAATTCCTAACTACAGTAGCAAAGTTTGTAATTAGGTCTATGCTGTATCCATTACACACTTATTTTTATGTGCAATAACACGTTATTAAGGCAATGCATATTTTATTTTAAAAAACTTACTCTAAGATAATGTTCAAAAACGATCTGTTTCAGTTCTATTGTTTTAGCTAGACAGACTAAAACAAACAAGACTAAATAATAGGAACGAAATAAGTGTTCTCACTAAACTAATAAGAAAAATCAATTAAACTAATTAAAAAAATCTAAAAGTACAGCGTATAGCTTTTGACTAGAAAGCAGAACCTCATTGTTATGCTTACGTAAATATGCATATTTTTCTCTCTCAACACTTAAATCTAGTCTTTTAAAAAGGCAAAGCTGACTGTTCATTTATACATTTGCCTAATAACTTGTAAGAAGTCTGTACTTGGTTTAAGTGCCACTCAAAACTGCAAATGAACTTTCTAGATAGCAGTACGATCGGGGTAAAGGGCCCATTCTTTCCAGAAAAGCTAGTTTATGCCCTAATTAAACTGAATAAGTGTATAAATAAGCTCCAGTTAGTCCAGAATGCAGCAGCAGGAGTCCTTAATAGATCTAGAAAATATGACCACATCACCCCTGATTTAAATCAGTCTACACTGGCTTTCCATTAAATATCGTATTGATTATAGAGTGCTTTATAGGTCAGCAGAAGTATTTTATGAAGGTCT